>PKRV01001403.1:307129-445683 GCA_003709505.1 Hyphantria cunea
TATATATTAGTTGTTTATGCCATGGTGTTTATCTCATGAAATTTGGAAATGGAATCCACAGTCTCTACCTTATTATACATCATCATTACCGCTAGACCAGTTTGTTTTTTAACCCGTCTACGGCAAATACAAAACGGGGCATATAGTTTTCATTTTAACGTGTTTATTCTACCGTACCTTTTAACCATTAAACCTAAATTTAATTAATAAGGTGTTAATCTTTATATCTATAAATATTATGTGCGTGTGTATGTGACTAAAGGCCACCTAAACGGCTTCGACCCACGGCGTTACCTGCGCGTGAAGTTATATAGCAGGTAATACCGCGGGGCTCATCACTCACTATCTATCTACTATGTATTAATGGCGCCAGTGACATAGGCTATTTAAATTTTAACAAAGGTTTTACGGAATCAAGATTATTCTTATTAACAAATACATATTACCCAACCTTTTATTTCCGATTTTTTTAATAATATTACTTATTTGTAACTTAATCTGCTCTTTAAAGGAGGCATTTAGATAAATAGAAAGCTCGTAATATAGTGGCTTCACAAAATCATCAACTGTCTTCATCAATTATGACTCTTAGACCAAACGGCTTCTGCCAAAGATGGACGAGCGTTCACCGGGCTGGGCTGAACGATTGCGCCAATTACGAGCGCTGGCAATAATTACTAAACAAAGATTGATGTGGTACTGCAGATGAATATAGTATAAATATTATACATAGTAGATGTATATATCTAGATAGGACAGGGACAGCTTTTACTGAAAAATATTTGATTAATGATACAATAATAATAATAACTGCACGGTTGGCCTAGTGGTTTAAGTGGTCGCCACACCGCTTCCTACTGCGCCAAGTGTTGTGGGTTCAAATCCTACATGCGACAACACTTTGTGTGATCCATAAATTGTTGTTCTAAGTCTGGGTGTACTTTGTGTCCGTTTCATGTATATTTGTAAAGTCCCCGGTAACACAGGATGTATATTCCTAATGCAGTTGTCTTTAAAAAAAAAGACTATATTTGCAAAACACAGCACACAATGAAAATACAAGTTTCTAAACATTAAAAAATTAAGTTAGCAAATTGTTTTTTTTTCTTTTTTGAGGCTTGTAACATTTTATCTGTCAAAGTCAATCAAGCCATATGGAAGCGATATGGAAAAATATTTGAATTATATAGTATTGGCAAATGTGTGAGGCATTTTTGCATATGGTCACTTTTTTATTTAGTACACATGAGCTGTAGGAGAACCTTTTAATAAATAAAGAATCATATCATACCATGATTGAACAATTTCATACTGGACGAAGATATCTCCTTTGATAGAATGTTTTGGTCTACCATCATATAGAAGTATTGGTATAAATTAGTTAATTGCGTCGTGAATAAGCGAAGTTGAACTGTCTGTCTACTAACGGTTGAATCAGTCACGGGGTCGAAGTACCGGTAGTGTAGTTGTAAATACCTTTAACACAAAAGAGGAGTATTTTTATAGAACAGGGGGCAAACGAGCAGGCGTACCGCCTGTTGGTAAGCGATTACCACCGCCTATAGACAGCCGTAACACCTGATGCGTCACAAGGGCGTTACCGATATTTAGGGGATGGGGAGGGGTAGGGGGAAGGGGTTTGATTCTCCAGTATCCTCACTCTCTTGGTGAAAAACAGCGCATGCGCTGTGTCACACCGGTTTTCTGTAAGGCCGTAATATCACTCCGGTTGAGTAGACCCTTTCATGCAGAAGCGTAGCTCTCCCACGGTAGTGCCGTTAACATTCCATTAATAGTAATTGAATGGTCATTGACGTCTCCAGACTTTTAACATACTCTTACAATTTAATTTATAGCGCCATCTAGTAGTGAAAAAATAAAGTAGATGATTGAACTTTAATAAACATTTAGCGAAAACTCTTAGTGTGTTCTTTACATTAAAAAAGGTCTGTGTATTATCACAAACTAAAAGAAAAAACTACTCGTAGTAATAAACTTCAGCTCTTATTTCCGGTCAGTCGGTCTTATTCGCTCAATTGGTGACAGCCATTAATTTCATTACGAACCCGAACAGGCTTCGTATTCATTCAATTTCATTCAATTGGCGACTGTTATCGTCTGTTGTAATGCTAAGTGATTTTTTGCTACAGTCGTCATATCGTTTTATTTCAAATTGTAAATTTGTTGAAACACACGCATGAATACAAGACCTACATTGTTGTTGTCTGTGTATTTCCTTTCAAAACAATTTATGACTTCAATTGTAAGTACTATTGTTGTGCATTGTTTAACTGCCTCGGTAGCGCAGTGGTAGCGTATGCGACTGCTGAGCTTGAGGTCTCGGGTTCGATTCCCGGGCCCGGTACCAAATGTTTGTATGATCTGCAATTTGTTTCGGCGTTTAGGTGTTTTCTATCTACAATATGTATGTATTACATTACAAAAATGTATATATGTACTTGTATAAGTTGTCTAGTACCCATAACACAAGGTCTACTGAGGTTGGTACTAGATGTCGTTGTGTGTTAGATGTACAAAATATTTATTATAAAAGCATGTTCATTTTTAGTACGGTTACTACAAAGTAGGCTTTACTTACATTAGGACCATACTAATGTGTGTGAGATATATACTTCAAGTTGATTTTTTTATGTTTTTTATATATGTCATTAGTAGCTGAAATACTACATACTTATTTTATATAATTAAAGGTAGTAGAGCCACGCTGATTTCCGCATTAATAGGCCGGCTGGATTACCCTCGCAAAGAAGATCAACTTAAAATGACAGCAGTCATGCGGTCGTGTTTCTTTAAATTGTGCAAAACCGGAGGGAGGCTCAATGATACATAAGCATCAGTAGGCTGCCATAATGCTGCATTACTGCATTGCCTGCATTCGCAATAAGTATGGTGACCACCACTTTTGAATTCTGCTTATGCTTTCCATCAGGCAAAGTCACTTTGGCAGGCACATACATAAAAAAAAAAAAGAAAAAGAATTACAAGAAGATTAGCGAGAAGCATGAATTTATAAACTGCAGTTAATAATATACCAGATTATAAGTGAGATCAATTAATGTTTACAGCCGAGCTTCATCATCAAATCATCATTCAGGTCTCAAAAAGAAGGACTCATCCGTGGTTCTTTCGATCTGGTTTTTAAAGCGAAAGTCTCACATTTAAACCTTAAAATGATAGAAGACAGGTCGTTTTAGTCAAAACAATAAATTTATAATATATTTCACACATTTGTTTATACATTGAAGGAGTTGCTGGTACGATAAAAATATTCTTGACTGCAATGTAGTTTCTACCGGGCGCGTATCAGGTGGCCCGAATACCCCATGTCGATGTGAAAAATTGATGCAGAGCTGGTTTCATTTGAATGAGTTCCATTCTTTACATTTTAAGTCCTCCGAGATACAGATTTACATGTAAACGGTATCAGAGCGACCTTCTCTAGGGCTTTGAGAACGTATGAATACTAAAAACTGAATTGAATAAATACAAAAACAAGGATTTTGAATATTTAAATGAGACAACTATGTACCAGTATCAACTCACAGTATTTCCTTTTTGACGATTTAAAGTCTGTTGGTTTCTAACTACTGAATCAGTCAAGGCTTCGATTCCCACCCAACAACATTTTTTTAAACTTAGGATTCCTGTGCCTGATCCTCATTCAGAACAAAGGATCACAGCAGATAACAGTATCTTAACCAGTAAAGGTCAAAATGACGCGTGTACTTAGAGTTATTCACTGGTTTGCCAACGCCGCAAGTGTAACATCTCAACAATCTCAAAACAAATTAGACTGCCTCTGTAGCGCAGTGGTAGCGAATGCGACTGCTGAGCAAGAGGTCTCGGGTTCGATTCCTGAGTCGGGCCAAATGTTTGTATGATCTGCAAATATTTGTTTCGGAGTTTGGGTGTTTTCTATGTATAATACGTATGTATTTACAAAAAAAAGTATGTAAGTATTAATATCAGTTATCTAGTACCCATAGTACAAGCTCTGCTTAGTTTGGGACTAGATGGCGTTGTGTGTTAAAATGTCTGAACATATTTATTTATTTTAAATATTTGGGTGTAGCAACACTAATGTGTTTATCGTTAATAAATAATTATTTGTTACAACTTTATCATATATAAACAAGAGAGCTCAACAAGTATTCATTTCTTTTTGAATGCCCAGCAGATAGGTAACTCGACGAATCTTTTAAATATAGCATTCTATGGCCGTCGTAGGGGAGAAGAAAAATGGACAAAACCAACACCTAACTTTTGAATGTATTCCGCAAAGTTACGCACTGTACTCAACACATAACAATAATTTGAATATCGACTTTAACACAATTAGATAAGGTATCTTTAACATTTTTAATTTGAAATAGTAAATTTGTAGAATGAAAATCCCGAACCAATTCAGTAAAAACTTCTTGGAATCGGGCATCTAAAAGACATGTTACGTTTTGACATTGCGTAGGTAGAATTAGGGATATAAAACGAGTGAAAAGGGTTCGAATAAGATCTATCTGTTGCGTAAATCTTTAGTAAACGAGCTTCTGTACGTGGGCCCGGCTTGATAGCAATGTATGCGATCGGTTCTACTAACACGATTTATTTAAATGCTGAAGTTTGATTGTGTAGAAAATAAAAGTGTTTTAGATATTCATAAAAGCTCAGCAGCAGTTAATTAAATAAGTATTCGTGTTTTTACAGACATATATATATGAACAGAATAGATTGTTTACTATAGATAAATAGAATAGTCGAAAAACATACTAGAAGATTTGATTTACTAAGCGAGCTATGATAACTTAATCAAGATATTGCGTGCTTATTCTATTAAACACTTCGTGGATTCTATTTATATCTTTTAAACACTAATTTCAGTTTCGGTTGCACGTGAGGGAAATTGTATATATATATCTCTCTTTTGTTATATTTTCTGAATGGAAGTTGAATGTTTTTAGGATACCTTAAAAGGAAACAATGGAACCCTTATAGGATCACTTTATTGTCCATCTATCTGTCTGTCAAGATCCTTTTTTCAAGAACGCGTATAGGTATCAAGCTGAAATTTATTTCAAATACTCAGGTCTGCTGTCCCTTCGAGCTGTAAAAACAAACTTATAGACTAACGCAATCAAAAAGTTGAAAATTTTCGACATCCGCAAGGGAATCAAAACTGCAGGGTACTTCTCGTGAACTCAGAATTTTGAAGTTTGGTACGAAGCAGTGTTTTATAGCATAGATAAAGGGCAAAATACGATAAGTGTAAATTTTTAATTATATCATACAATAAACCGTTTATGCCACAAATTTTCAAACACTAGCAATAGAATCCAGACCTACAGAGTACTTCACTTCCCATGAACTCAGGATCTTGAAATTTGGTACTAAGCGATATTTTATAGCACAGTTTAGGGGAAATTGCGCAAAGCAAAAATTTATAGTTACATCATATAATACACCTACAAGTTTGTACGAAACTCCTGGTGCACCAGTCCGACTCGCACTTGGCCGTTTTTTTTATAACGTGACGTTCAGTTAGAGAGGCCTATGCCCTCCATGTTATAGAGTGCTGCAAAGGTGTGGCATTGTAAAGCCTAACACGAATGCTACAAGATATTTCACTCAACTGAAATTTCAATTATGTATAGTAAGTAGGCATAACAGAAACCAAGAACCACTAAAATCATGTATTCATCTGATGAAACGGGGTTTTATTTTCATAGTTAGAGTAAGATTAGTAGCTAAATAGCAAAAATAAAACTACAAAATATAGCAATCCGCTATGTTGAACACTAATCAGAGTGAGTTGCGTCACGTTTCTGTACATGTTGTTTTGTTTACGATGTATTCCACGATCACTTTACTGTTTTTAAGTGCTTGTGTCGTCACCTCTGCGACGTGACGTCACAAGCAGACGCCATGACACCATCGAGCGATATGGAGTAAATTTTGGACTTCAAATTTAAATCGCATATTTTTCTGCTAAAACTTTATTTTTTGTAGAAATATGATTGCTTTTAGCAATAAGAGATACTTCCGAACACCATAAAACAGATTTTCAAGATCATACCTATTCTCGTGTCACACTGTTTCTTACGATGAACTTTGAAACTATCTAAACGATCTTCATGTTGCTTTTAAATGTATGGGCTTAAAAGTTTTTGCTGGCGTGCCTAAGATTTAAAAGTTAACATTACGTTGAGACCAAAAGGAGCCGAGTATTATTAAAAAAAGACGCAGGCGATGTTGCGTGGTTCAACTAAAATATAGTATAATAAAATATAGTAATATAGTATTTAGTATTCTAAGTAAGTCAAAGGGAAAATATGCAGCTTTCTATTTATGCGTTGCAAATCTAAACTTTAGGAATGGAACCATGAAGAGCAATAATACTTAATAAAAATAATAATACTTAAGAAATATCAAAATAATCTATATTCCAAGACATTTCATTATTGAAAATTAAATTGTAATGCGCCTTCTGAATTAAGTTACAGAAATATAATTATTTGATGTTAGGATTTAAGATGAAAGGGCAAATCAAATTTATAACTCTTTATTTCTCCTTGTTTTCAAAATATTTATATATTAGCATAGATATTAAGATATTTTTTTGATGATATTTTTTTTTGGTGTCCATATTAAAGGTGGAATAAGTAAACATGGAGTCGTTGAGGTTACTGTTTTTTAGAATCCGATACTAATAACTCTATACTTTTACCTAAATATATTTCGATTTTTAATTATTCTATATTGAATAATATATAGAATAATTAAAAATCTGTAACATTTCTGTAACACTTTTAGTTTTATAACTCCTAATTTTATTTATAATTCTAAAGTTAAGGTTCAGAAAGTAATATACGGTACTTTTTATTAT
Source organism: Hyphantria cunea (assembly GCA_003709505.1). Lineage (NCBI taxonomy): Eukaryota > Metazoa > Arthropoda > Insecta > Lepidoptera > Erebidae > Hyphantria > Hyphantria cunea. Next base: position 314,028 of record PKRV01001403.1, read on the forward strand.
TAAAAACATTAGACAATTATTATAATATATAGATATGTGTTTATTACATACATAATTATAATGAAAAGCAACAAAGTAATCGCTTAACGCATGTATCCTTCAAGGCTATATGTCACTCCTTCCTTGGTGTCGCTAAAGTAGGGCTGGTCCATTTGTGTAGAAACCAGGTTATTTCATAGAAGTTCCAAAGTTTGGTTCCTTCATTCCCCTCTTTCTATCGATAACTAGGACGCCCTCTAAGTCTATCCCTATAAGCCCCTTAATAGTATATGGCAAAACTATCGTATATATCGTATGATAACAACCGGAACCGACTACTTAATGTGACCTCCGAATCACAGAGATGCTCATGGCAACATGCCACCAGCGGTTACCCATCCAGGTACTGACCGCGCCGTCGTTGCTTACCCTCGGTGATTGTTTCTAATCACCGAGTGCAACTGGGTAACAGTTTGCACAACTTTGACCCTCTATCAAACTTTCTTTTAATCTTGATTTGAAACTAATAATACCCAATGTTTATTTTACAACATGTCAAATTCTAAGTAAATTACAATCGTTAGGTTCGACACTTAAGTCATGTATTGATCTCCAACAAACACTCTTAAATTTACCCAAATAGCCGCTATAGCTATAAATTGATATAAAAAAGAAAAACAAAAGAAATATAGTCTATAAATCGGACCGCAGCGTAATTTACGTCTATTAGGGCCTTCACTCGCAACGCTGTAAATCTTTAGACCCCTACTCATACTGTACAACTTTTACTAGAACAATACATATAAAATACCTAGACATATCCTTTGCGGTGCATTTGATACATTTTTAAAGGGCCCGGATAGGGCTCTTGGGAGGGAGAATAGGGCAAGCCCGCACGTCCACCTGATTCATATTAACAATCCCTCCCTATTTTCTAAGAGAATAAAACTAAATTGTGCTGTTTCAAATTGCTCTATACAGTACTATCACGTTTATAGTAACGATGGGGTGTTTTATTATAGATAGATCAAAGCCTTTTTAAAAAAATATTACTCATTTCAATTTCAATTTTCGATATGTATTTTATGCATCGAGCTAAGTGCCGAATTTCACCAGTATAATTTGAGGTAATGTCGAAATATCATAAGGTGTATTGAATAAACACAAAAAATTTAATTTTATACAATAGTTTTGTTAAAGCAAAGCATATCATACATAATACACATTTAATAAAATTTTCAAATCTAAATCATTTGTTTAATTACTGCATAATTGAATATTATTCCGTATTCACATGAAAACATCGCTATTCAGCTCCTATTTATTAAAAAGCTTTAATATAGCAAATCGGAGAATTAATGTTGATGCGTACTTAATAAATAAACGATCACTCAGAACAAACCGCTAAATGAACCGTACGTTGATAACTGTGAAGACGTAGAAATAATAGTTATGCAGCAAATTTAATTCAGAGGTGTTTTGATTCGCTGCTCGGCGCGGGACCTGCCCGGGGCGCCTCGGCCTACAGATTTATGCATTCGACTTGCTCTGATACCTCGTTGTTTCTCTACAATTTGAGAATTATTAAACGAATGGATAGAGACGGCAACCTACGTATTGTTTTTGTGGCTTAAAATACATTACACGTGCAAACTTTCTTATCAAATAGTAGTATCTACCATTAATATTGGCTTTTAATACCAAGTCTACTATTAGACATTAACATTTTTAACTGCATGCCACTTGGTACTATCCTTGGCTATTCGGATAAGTGCTATAAATGTATCACTGTAACAATATGACCTATTTCGTCTCATTTTGTTTATGTTAATTCGTGAACAATAGTGTAGTAGTTTGGGTTACATGTTCATTACCTCAAATATTTTGTTATATCTAGTTAAGATTTTAACATGTAACTGTTTTTTGTTCCAAATAAAGAAAATAAAAAAAAACAGATCTACCTTATGCTAGTGAAAATTGGTGGTTTTCCCCGGCCTAACCAAATGTATTGACGGCAATGCCATGCTTCGGGTCGTTAATTTTGACTTATACCCTCAGATCATAAAATAAGTTTGTTGTTTATATGATCTGTGTACTGTGATCAGTATATCGATTAGGTAGCACGATGGCGAGGGCTCGCATACGGTCTGTAAGGACAGGTCGACTCAAAAATATGATCCTTTCTTCAAAGGCCAACCCAGATTCTATACTGTACTCGCATTCTTTTTTTTGTTTTTTAATAAAAATAATATACACCTTTTTGGTTTGCATTTCTTGCCAGAGTGAGTCTTAGGAAATCCCGGCCTTTTCGAGCACTAAAGTCCAACGTGTAAAAATACCTGAAAATATTTACTTGCAAAATAAATTTCGTTTATCATTTATCAACATTTTACTATTTAGGTGATAGCTTACTAGTTTTAGATGACAGTAAAACAGCATTAATACCAATAAATCAGTATACAAAAGCTGTGCTTAAGATACTAACATCAAAACAAGAAATGGTCTTTCTTACCTCTCCAGGCCTGCCAAATTCGTGCAAGTTTAGTGATCTTGAATATTAAGTAAAAAACCATGGGTATGGTTTATTGACAAGAACTGGACGTCAAATATTGCATGATGAAAACAATTCATTTGTGCTGTGTCTGGGTGTGGTAAATCTTTGTCTGCGTCTCTTTTCAATGATGTGCAGCTCTTATTGGCCTAAGCGTTATATCAACTATCCTATCTTAGGCACACGAGAAAAACACATTTAAAAAGCTTGAAAATCGTTGAAATAGTTTCTGAGTTATGTTACGTAGTTCAGACTACTAATGATAATAATGATACGTAATTCTAGTATGTACTTTAGGAATCAATTCATATATTACATATTCTGAAATTAGAAGATCACATCACTGTTATATTCTGCTTAATTGAATTAAATGAAAATTAAGCATATTCCATGAATTCGTAGCTCCACAATTTCTCAGCTCATTGGTACATCGTCAGATAGAAATACAGGATAATAATTTACAACGCATGCGCGACCCTTCGCCTCGGCTGATCCATCTCGGCTATTGTTGTTATTGTGAAGCTGAGATTACCCGGACGACTTGTGCACGATGTTTAATGGTGCAATGGTAAGCTATGTTTTAGCCTTTTTCTGGATGTGCTGTTGAATTGTAAAACAAAGGCTAGATTTTGTTCTTCTTTTGTATATTTCAGGTTTCCCCCTTATAAATTATTTGAGATTTATGTAAGTGACTTGAAATAACATGATGTATTTTACTGTCTTTTTTACAATTTTGTCAGAAAACTTTATGATGTATGTTTACAAAGTCTTTGGCTACTTTTTGTTAAGACCGGCTAACTGTGTTATGCAAACATTATGTGAGAATGCAGTCATTTTTAGATGGAAGAGGAAAGAGAGGAATTGGGTGAAGTGGAAAAGTTAAGTCAAGGGAATGAGGATTAAGTAAGAGAATAGGATAATATAAATGCAATTCCGGTTGTCAAGTAAGTAGCAGACTACACGTAAATTCATTCTTATTTCAGAATAAACCAGCCGGTAGTTCAGAGGCATCACTAGTAAGATCCCCTTGATTAATATTTTATAACCATGCAAGAATCGTACTTCCTTTATAAACTGTATGTTTGTAAAGGAAGAATGATTCTTGACTGATAGACTGAAAGAAAGTCCATAGACGGAATAATAAATTTTCACTCACGTGTTGTCCCATATGGGTTAAATCCCAATATTCAGCACAGTAGAAGGTAGCGTGGCGATCATTTAAACCGTTACGCTATCTATGCAGTTGATATGCACTTTCCATATCTGAGTGAAAACATGGCCGAACAGAAAACCGGTGCAAAGCCATTCCTGACAAAGAGCAGGAACAAGCGTATAACACAAGAGTTAGAGCTTCACAAGAAAAAAGCCAACATCTCTTAACTTCAAACTGTCAAGCGTATCCTTGCTATAAATTTATTTACTATTATTATTATGTCACATTTCTTTCCTCATATAGGAGTTATGGGTGTCATAATTTCAACGCAACACATATGTTTTATTACACAATGAAATGTCTTTATTAAGTTCATAGCATTTGTCTTCTGCTATATCTTATCGCTTGCTTCTGCGTAACGGCAGTGGCACATAGATCTTGATGCGATACAGAGTAGCAAAGCTATATAGTTTTACTGAACAAAATTATTTTGACGACAAATTATAAATTGTATATTTTTTATCTTAGAGAGGAAAACAATAAAGACAATCTACCTATCTCAAGAATTATAAGTACGTTGGTGTTTTTAAACTTTTGAACTCTTTCTTCCCTAGATTCTTTGGGTTACGGCTGACTCATTCACAAAGAATCGGTTGTTTTGTTTTTTTGTGTCAAAGCATGATCCTCTACTTAAAGCAAAAAAACCCATAAAAACTTCAATTTACCAATTCTTTGTTTTTGAACAATGAAATTATTCCAAAAGAGTTTATAAAATAAATACAATAATTTGCTACAGAAAATAATCTTTGTTGTATCGCTTCTTATCGCCTTTTATTAGAACACAGTCCTAACAAGAAATAATCTCATAAAACTCCGTTTACGAGCACACCTATAACGAACGCGTTTCAGTATCAACTTTCTTCCAAGGCTTTTATGTCAACATACAGTAAAGCAGCGATGTATGACGTACAAATATTTTGGAACGTTTGAGGTCAGCTTTATTAAGACTAGTGATAGGTACTATTTTATCACGGTATTATGTCTGTGAGTTCGTGTAACATTTTTGATCGTAGTAAGATCATCGTTACATTCACCTTTGATCTTCAGATGGGATTTATGCTGGTAGTTACCTATGACATCATCTAATACCTACTTTTTTCAAAGTAGAAGAGCCACGCTCAGCACAAATGGGCCAGCTCGACTGAGGTGTAACTACCGTCTCACAAAAGACCAACCTAAAATTACAGCATTCGTATTGTCGTATTTCTTTGGTGGGACCGGAAGCCCGATGAGGCAGAAGCATCTTAATTTGGGCTCCATGTCATATTGTTGCATTGTCTATATTCCCGATAAGGGTGGTTACTACTACTTTTGAGTTCTACTCGGGCTTTACGACAGAAAGTGTAAAAAATAATTACAATAGTATAATTATATTGATTTGTGGATCTAACACGTTTGTGGGACGTGAATTAAGATGTTAAGAAAATAGACGTAAACAAAGACTGAAAATAGACCGATGCAGACATCCACCTAAATATTAAACTTATTGTGTTTTGAAAAAGAAAAATAATTCTCAAGAATTTCAATGCTCATTCACAAGAAAAAGGGTTTTAATAAGTAGATATTTATTATATAGTTATTCAACGGAACCCTTAAAGTATGACATTTATTCAAAAAGATCAAAGAGCTCTAGAAAAATATTCGAATATGGAACTCACTAAATTCAATTTGAATGTCCTACGTATACACTACTCACTTATACTATACATACTATTACATACTATTACTATTACTATACTCTTTACCCGGCTGCGAAAGAAGTAGAGTCATGTTTTATGAGTGTATGTATATATGTATATTTCTTTGGCACGCCCTAGAGCTTAGACGGCTTGTCGCATTTTTATGTGAGTGGTGTCAATAGATTCGTCGTGTCGTGAGAGTGACTCTAGGTATATCAAAATAAAAAAATCAAAATTGGGTATTTTTGGAACCAAAAAGAAATCGAAAAAAAACGTTTTCAAAATACATGTAGTGTGGTATCAAAATACAGAATTTTTGATGGTGATTACGAATATATATATATGTAACTTATAGGTTTTATATATGACTAGCTCAGCCTGATGTTACCCGCGGTACAAAGATTTTGTGTGAATTGTGTCTGTAAATGTAGCCTATGTGTTATTCTGATGTATATGTATATCTTTGTAAAGTTTTATCAAAAGTCATTCACTAGGGTTTATAAGAAAGAGTAAAAAACATCCATCCATACTTACAAACTTTCGCGTTTATAATAGTAGTTGGACATTGACGCAGTCGGGTTTTATTTTTTATTATACATTACTTGTTTATAAACAGTGAATTTTTTAGTACATAGATATGTAGTTTTAATTGTAATTCCAATACTCATGATATTCTTACAAAACATGATCCGAAGATAATTTTACCTAAATCTTACTTATTTAAAGTACTGCAAGCTTACTGCAAGGAGCGATCACCTGAAAAGGACGGAAGTACGTAACAGGAAAATAAGAAAATGAACGCTATATAAAAATTTCGCTGTCAATTGGTAGTTAAGATATCATAATGTTACACATCATAGATGTCTTTTATGGGGCTTCCTCATTTTAATCCGATAATAATGATCATTTTAATAACATTTAAACTCATAAGTTCACATAAATTTACACATGCGATAATGGTTTATTTATTATTTATTTTTAAAAGCATTGTCGCTGTTAAATTATGGTAGACACTCTACAACTAGACATTATGAATTTATGAATAACATTTACACATGACTTAGTAAATCATGATCACTACAATAGTTCACGTTCCGTTTCACTTTGAAATTAACATCTAAAATCTTCTTAAAAAGCATTCCTGTACTGGCCACATATACACTAAAATAAATCAAGTCTTATTTGATCTTCGTACCATAGAGCCGTAAATAGCCTAGCGAGTGAATGAGTTGAATGGAATGTGAGTGAATGGAAGAGCTAAACACAGCCATTAGTCAACTACAGCTGGTCATTATCCTAATGGGATCTCTAACCAACTGGTCGTTTGATGAGATAATAAAGGCACTGATACATATGCGCAGTTTTAAACCACGTATGATCTGATTGCTGTTAATGATAGAATATCGTGATAATTTGTTTTGTAGGCGTGGATTGATTTAGTTTTGGTTTGATTGGACGATTTACTCAAAAAAGATTGGACATTGGCTTCACCTCTACTAGTAAACTTGGAAATCGAAAATCTTAGAGCTCTTAACAACCCAAGTACTAGGGTAGTTATATAATATCGAAGTTCTATGGTTTATGGTTTCAAGAAAGATCTTTAAGGTCTCCAACTACCCGCAACGATTGTTAGCATGTCCAAATCAGTTTTTATAGTAGTATGTAATGCTCGTGGGAGCTTAAAGATCCGCCATATACTAGATACACTAGTCTAGGACCTAGTACAGACGACAGCTCTCAGAAAGGTTTCAACTCACGCTGCCATTGTGTATTATTTTAAGATAACGTATCTTTTTGAGATGAACAAATAAGTAAGATTTCAATTTATTTAATTTGTATATATATAAACTATACTAAAAACAATAAAATAAATAATATCACAAAACTCGACAGTCTAAAAGTCACTACTTATATTTACAGTTACAGTTCTTTTGCTCCACATATGTATGTTAGTTTAGAAACGTCGAGCGCCATACTCGAACCGATTACAATCAGATACGCAGTTCATTCGAATAATCGATTTGAGCGCTCGATTCCCGTCACTATTATACAAATGGACACCGTTGTTGTCGCCTTTTGTCCATTGCGAATTCAAATTTCAATTTAAAAGGATTATTTTCCAAAGAGTTTTGTTAGGAGGAGTATATTTGATAGCAATATACTGTTATGTGATAAACTTTATAGCTCTTGCTTATGGTACGGGAGTTTTATTCATCCAGTACAAGAGGAGACTCCTTTAACCAACCACATTAGACAGAGACACAGAGTATTGCAGTATTATTGTGCTATTTCCATGTCTGTTGAGTAAACTTGAAGTCTATTTTAAGGCGAGGTCTAGGATTCTTATAAATCCAAAGTTTCAATTGTAATCTAGTATTTTCAAGAAACACTATCTTAATTTTTACATTTTATTCTATGGTTTACAAAAGATGTACTCGACGATATGCTTTACCAACCAAAATACACGTAGTACGTGTGTAAGAACAGGATCTTAAACTCCAGCAGACGTATTAAGTACACCATGGACTTATGAATCCTGTAATGCTTTCTATATAAATACCTCCTTATGCTTTCATTACTATACCCCACAACCGCGTAAAGGAAATACCTCCCTCCTCTATCAGGTACAATACTTTATCAAGCCTTTACTAAACGTTTACAAGTGCACTATATGTAGGTTAAGAAGTGCCCATGGTATGTATGGAAACGCATAAAAGGAACGTTGATAGGTAGGCTGACACGCGAGCTTGGCACGCGAATTAAGTACGGCGTCATTACGGCGAATGCTTATATTGAATTTTTTTAACAGAAATTAACACAAAATGTAATGATAACTAAAGTGTTAAAAAAGAATTTATTAAATATAAACTATGGACTAACACATGAAACCGGGGGTATCTGCAACAATTAAATTCACAACGAAATCAAGTTCGTAAGGTTTATATTTTGTATAAAATTTAATGTTTTTGGTAACGTTTATATTGTGAAAAATTCCCTTAGGTGGTCGGGACCACCTAAGGGAATTTTTAAATGTCTTAATTAATGCCTTACCCCGGATAAGGCATTAATTAAGATGAATATGATGATGATGAAATAATCATGATTGTTTAAATCTGTTTTTCAAAAATATTAGAAATACAGATCATAATATGTAAACAATTTTTGAGAATATATTCAGGTAAAACTTTATAAACAAAGATATGCCCTCAAGAATCTTAAGTGAATAATGTTTAAAGAATTTATTTTTCCATCTCAGGTATTACTGGAATTGAATAATTATTAAGACAGAACTTTACATAAAAGTGCCTTGCGTTTATGTTACTTAATGGCGCATTGTTAGTTTATACCCACGGTAAATTACCAGAACATATCAAAAATCAGGTAAATATATACCATATGATACACGGTTTTTACCTCAATACTCGTAACATTCCTAGTTTAATTGACCATTTTTTTTTAGTTAACCATTCGGCCGATAAGACTTTTGCGTTGTACAATGCAACATGCACGCTACATGAATTCTGTCACTGGCACAACGATAGGACAATTAATTCATCATATTGAGGCAGCACCTTATAAAGCGGGACTGCAGACATAATGAAAGCTCTGGTACATTATTTTCAATGCAATTATAAACTACTCACGGGATGTCTAGTTTTAACACTATAATGCATTTAAATTAAATTCAAAGACTTCATGATGAAATGATTTCAGATTAGATCGGTCGCTTGACAAGTTTGGGTGGACGTTTGTTACTTAATAATTCCAGAATGGCTGAAATGATCTAGATAAAATTTGAAAAAAGTGATAGAAGTGTAGAAATGGTAGTAAATTTCGCGTTTCTAATACACATTGTCATCTAGTCCCATATTAAGCAGAGCTTCTATTATATGTACTATGCAACTTATTTAAGTGAACTCCAAAACAAATATTTGCAGATGATACAAATACTTCATTTGACCTTGGAATTGAATCTTAGACCTTATGCATAGTAGTTGCGTATGCTACCACTGCGCCAACGAGGTAGTTTTCTAAATGTTTCATGAACCCAGATATTTTAGTGAAATATATTTTTGTAGATACTGATCCCTTAGTGGTGCAGTTCAATGCAGCTTGTGGTTTCAATTAGCTGGATTCCGATATAATGCCCTAGCAAAGTTTGATTTTGCTTTTGCCCACGGATTCACCCGAGTGTATGTCGATTATTCCGGTAAAGAATAGAATATGTCCTTTCTAATGTGTTCCATATCATTGATATCGATACAGTGGTTTAGACATGAAAGCGTAAACAAACAGACAAGCAGAATTTGTCACATTCTAATTAGTAATATTTGTAAGGATATAATAATGTTTTTATTACTTTTATAAAGGAAATAATTTCAATGACTAGGGTCAGGCACCATGGACTTTTACGAGGACATCTCTGCTGCTCCCAAGATTTATGTGAAAACTTTTTATATATTTATTACAATACATGTATAATAATATTTGCTGAAGGCACCCAATGTATCTTGGGCTGCCATAAAATCAATAATATGCAACGGTAGAATTTAATGCGTACAGGATACATTTTCACAAATCATAATACATAAAGGTTCAAATAGGCTAAAACGATATAAAGTAAAATTTATCAGCTTTCATCAAAATTAAATGATTTCTTTATATAAGAATCGATTCAAACGTATATCATTTGGGTATATACACAGTTACATCATCATCAAAATCTCCATACCATTTGGTTACACGGTTACGCTACTCACGACTCATTAAATGGAAATTCAAATGAATTTCTTCATGAACAACCCTTTATTTCGATAATAGCAGGTGTGTACTGTGACATGCGTATGCGCATCTGTCTTCAACGTGGCGGATGTAATGACACTAATGACAGATAAGTAACGTCTATATCATATGTAGTAGCTATAAGTCCTATTTTATAATTTTTGCACACATTTTTTTTACTAAGACTGAATCGAAGAGGCCATGCTGTATGCATGCAGCATGCTGATGTAGTTATGTTATATATGTAAAGTATTTACCTGCTTGTATTTCGACCATAAGACATTGAACATCATTTACGTTTACCTTAAACATATAAACTATATCCAAAGATGTTTACTTATTGTTAACTATATTTTTCTCTGAACGGTATTCAATTATTACGTAGAATAACTTCGCTTGCTGTCCACAGTTGCCGAGACTTCCTTTAATTTGTAATGGATGACTAAGTCCTAAGTACTCGTTTCTCCGGGAACTGACGACACACATAAGTATATGCTGCAAGCTGTTTAAGCCATGTCCAGCTTAAATTTAAATTACAGTGGACATCAGACTTTCGACGCAAGACTCAATTTCACAGTATCGAGGACACGTTTTTACAAATTGTACGCTTTTTAATAAATTTGTTACCAATTTTCTGCATTTAATGCAAGGTGCATAAAAATGATGGACAGTAATTCTATACATTTTTAAAAAACTTTGTGGAGTGGCGGAATGTCGTCAAAGGCTGCAGCTTTGATTCCATAGTGGGATTATTTATATTCATTATGTCATTATGTAAAATATGTGTATTTATCCAACTGCCTCGGTGGCGCAGTGGTAAGCAATATGCAACTGAAGTGCTCAAGTTCTCGAGTTCGATTCCCGGGTCGATCATCAAACTTTTGTTAGATATGTAAATATTTCATTCGCAGCTTGGGTATCGTATGGGTATTGGGTATTGGGTATGGTAATATATATATTCACAGTTGGGGATATGCATGTATTTAAAAAAAATGTGATTATATCAGTCGTCTAGTACTCATAACACAAGTTCTGCTTAATTTGGGACTAGATGGCTGTGTGTGTGAGATGTCCGAAATATATACGAAAGACATTTAGCTCGCGGGAGACTTTACAGAAATACACGAAACAAACATAAAGAACAGACAGACAAATAATTTTTAAAACATTCAAAATATTGTCCCAGTATAGGGATCGTACACAGCCCAGCGTAGTAGGAAAAGATGAGTTGACTGTTTTAACCACTACCACACTTGCTTAAAACGTCCATATCACAAATCTATCAAATACTGGCTGACTGCCTCGTTGGCGCAGTGGTACTGTATGCGACTGCTTTGCAAGAAGCCTCCGGTTGAATTCCCGGATCATACCAAATATTTTTTTCCGAGTTTGGGTGTCTTCCGTGTATAAAATGTGCAGGTTCTGCGTAGTTTGAAGATAAATGGCGTTGTGTGTCAGGACTCTGAAATTACTATTATGTATATAAATATGTAAATAGATAGTCGAAATGTATGTGCGGTCATAACTTTCGATCGAATGCAGCAAATTAGATATTTTTTTAAGGATTCTTTTTTTTTAGAACAAGGTTTGTATCGAAGAAAATTAAATCGAAGAACGAGTTATTTTATTTAGTCAACAACTCTACTAAAACAATTATTTCAGAAATTAAGAAAATATTTACGAAATAAATATATGGCGGTACGAATGTCTAGTACAGAACTTATTAATACTAAATCGAAGAGACCAAAGCTGATGCAGTTATGTTACGTAGGTAAAGGATTAATCTACTTACATTTCGATCATGAAAATCATTTACAATTGTTTACCCTAAATATAAATGAAAGGTGATATCTCTTACTAGTGTTTTTTTTTTATATCGATCGGATTTATTGGGTATAAAAAGGTTCCCAACTATTTTGCTACAAAATTTGTTCACAGAGTATTTCGGCAGCTTAAATTAGGGCTGTCACGAAAGCTTTTGAGTTACAGAAAATTGTTAAAAAAGTTGAATATATTGGTACTAACTGTAATTTTTCACATATGTTTTTCTTTTCAAGTAATCTTTGTACACAAAGTAGTAGTAGGGTTAACACATTTTTATTTTTTGTATTCGATCAAAGTATTAAATAAGTAAATCCATTATGACTACACGGTTGGCCTAGTGGTTTCAGTGGTCGTCACATCACTTCCTACTGCGCCTAGTGTTGTGGGTTCAAATCCTACATGGGACAACACTTTGTGTGATCCATAAATTGTTGTTCTAAGTCTGGGTGTACTTTGTGTCCGTTTCATGTATGTTTGTAAATATCCCCGCGACACAGGAATGTATAATTCCTAATGCAGGAGTTGTCTTAAAAAAAAATAAAAAAAAGTATCCTAAAATAAAATCGACCAAGTGCGAGCTGGACTCGCCAAGGAAGAGTTTAATATATTTCTATCTATCTATACATTTCAAGCGTCTACCTATTTAAAAAAATCACGTTTATTGTATTGGAGCCCCTTTAAATATGTATTTTATTCTGTTTTTAGTATATGTTGTTATAGTGGCAACAGAAATACACCATCTCTGAATATTTTAACTCTCTTAATATCATGTTTCATGAGACACAGCCTGGTGACAGACGGTCGGACAGCGAAGTCTTAGTAATAGGGTTCCGTTTTACCCTTTGGATACAGAACCCTATATATAATAGTATGGTATAATCATTTAATTTTAACGGTATAGCATTAAATATGCCTCTGCATATCTTATTTATTTATTTGAAATATTTATTACACAGAAAAAAATAATCAATCTTTGTTCAATCATTCTGGTTGATGATGTGAGTGGGCTTACTGATTTGCTTCGCTCTAAACTTAAGCATAAGGAGCTTTAGATATGTTAATACAAGCAAAAACATATTAAATTATTTTATTTACTTAGCAGCCCTGACTTCAAACTATTCAAGCACAGTAGCACCCCTTGGATTAAAGTACTTATCCTACAAAATTATTCAATTATTTGTTTACATTTCATGCTCCACTTCACTTCAATGCAATGTCGCTAAGAGACTTAAGGGACTTTGCAAAAACCCTTAAACATTTTTTGCAGATATAATAGTTTTTTTATAGTTTTAAAGTGGAGAATTACCTTTTATTGACGTTATTGTTCACGCTTAAGCGGATTACTGTTTGCAACATAGTATTTTTTTATGGATATGGTATAGTATTACCACCGCCGATGGACACCCGCATCACCAGGGGCATCACAAGTGCGTTGCCGGACTTTAGGAGATTCGGAGGAGGATGGGGGAGGGATTGGCGTGTGGACATTCGCTATCCTCACTCATTCGGTGATACACAGCGGAAGCGCTGTTTCACACGGGTTTTCTGTAAGGCAGTAGTATGTCTCCAGTTGAGCCGGCCCATTCGTGCCAAAGCGTGGCTCTCTCACGGCATTGTGAAAAATTGATAAACATAAAAATCGTTTTTATCATATTAAAATTAAATACTACTATTTATAGGTTAGGAATAGAGACATTTCGGTAGGCTCTATAGATAGATAGATAGATAGATAGAAAACTCTTTATTTGCACGCTATAATATTACATATAGAAGAGAGTACATAAAATGTGAGATGGAGTACAAAGGGCGGCCTTATTGCCAAAAGCAATCTCTCCCAGGCATCCTTAAAAGCCTTATATTTAAAAAAGAAATTGTAGTTTTTTATACTTTACTGACTTCGGCTCGCGGCTCCGGCTGCCTGTATATCAGTTACCACGGTTAAAGTAGCCTATGTTATTACACAAAATTTAAAACTATCTTCTTGGCACACTTTATCAAAATCAGTGTAGTCATTAAGTGGTGAAAGCAAAATAGACAGACATAGTTAGTTTCGAATTTATAATATTATTTTAATGTGGATCATAGAGGACATAAGCTTAAAATTCTGTCCAAAAGCTTGTAGTTTCTCTTCTTTTATGTGAATCGAATTGTATTGAGATTTATGATAATGTATGAGCGAATATTTATTTGATAATATTCACGTTATTCAAGTACAGCACATGTTACGCAAAATTCATGGAACTGCTTCATTATACGCGATATAACAGGAATTCCATATGAAATTGTCAGCCACTGTTGTAAAGTAGTACAATCTCTATTAATAGCTGTATATTAGTAATGTGTTCCGAGATCGATTTTAGGTAAAGAAATAAGCCTTAAAACTTTTTTGAATGAAACCAAAAGTAACCAACTTTTTGAAGAGATATTTATATTTTTAACATATTATCATTAAAAGAGCAATTCTTTGAAATATATGTATATATATTTTATAATTTGTAAAATCTGAATCTCGGAAACGGTGCCAACTATTTACATGAAATTATTTAAAAGTATCCATTATTTGAAAGTATCCAGAGGATTATCGGAGCTGATAAATCGATCTAAATACGATTCATTTAAAACAATACCAAAAAAATACCAACCTAAGCAAATATTTAATTAAATAATAAATGGGATTAACCATAACTATTGTAAGATTTTAATACACATTATCAATTATATTTCTTATAAATTGAAGATGTCTATAAATTTATGTCACAATATTACAGCTGGCCGGAAACATGACAAACTATTCGAATGAAAGAAAAGATCATTCATAGATCTGATCGAGTTCTTTTCTGATTTGATCACATTAATTTTTTGCACCTTTTCTTTTCTTTTGTGTTTTTAACTTAATCGGTATACCTTTTTGTGACTAAAAATGATAAAAAGATGATGAAAGGATTTTTGAAGTTAAGAAACTTTGTCGTTACATCAGCAAGTAGACTTTACAGTTAAGCAAATGTAACATTCTTTAAGTGTTTTATTGACAATCGCGTTGCCTTCTCAGATTTACTGGGAATCAATCAATCAACAACCCATAATGTCCCACTGCTGGGCCCGGGTCTCCTCTCAGGAGAGGGTTAAGGCCATACGTCCCCACGCTGGCCAAGTGCGGGTTGGGGACTGGCAAGAATACGTTGTGGCTACGTAATCATGCTCTAGCCACAACGATGATGGATGTTTTTAAGCCGCTCAAAGGCCTCCAACTAAGCTTCACGACCGTTATTCTATGATAACAACCGGGACCGACTGCTTAACGTGACCTCCGAATCACGGAGACGCTCATGGTAACATGCCACCAGCGGTCACCCATCCAGGTACAGACCGCGCTGTCGTTGCTTACCCTCGGTGATTGTTTCTAATCACCGAGTGCAACTGGGCTATGAGGAATATTTACTGGGAAGTTTTAACTGAAAATCCTTCACATCAACAGCCTTTAAAAGCCCACATCTCGACATAGGCCTCATAGGTTTGTAAAAAATCTTAAAAGAAACAATTACTTTGAACATAAAATTCATATAAAAACGTATAATTACAACCACTTCGTAACATTCATCCCGGAGACGCCTAGGCAAAAATTGTATGGAAAAATGTAACAGATTATCGGTAAAATGTCGTGTCATGATCGCACGAACGGTAACGCTCGTAAATTATCGTGAAAGTCGGTAAAAAATATCAAGGCTATTAAAGACCTATTTGCTTCAAGCGTTCGACTAATAGTGACATAGATATAATAGTATCTTAATATGTAAGGAACGTCCGGACAGAAGGTTTATATGTTCCGCTATAGAAAATAATCTTTAGTCATAAAATACTCGAAACTCTTTTTATGTTGAATGCATGATTTTCTCAAAAATGTAGCTTTTAGCTTTCCAGAGCGTAATTATCGTGACGGGCTATTAGCTATTTAGGATTCACAAATCCTATATATATTGGCATATTATTAGCATAAAAGATTAATTAACTTAATTTAAAAGAAAAGACGAAGAATAAACTTTCTCGTATGAGAGCTATGCTTTAGCAATTCAGGGTCAAGCGGGATCAGTATGATATCATGGCCTCACAAAAAATTGTGGTTAAGCAATTTCCACATTGAATTTTAGGGAACCATTGAGGTTCATCATCATCACCTCAGCCTAAAGACGAGTGAACTAATAACTGTTTTAAGGAAACGGGTGCTATGTTCCTCTAACAC
The DNA here is from genome assembly GCA_003709505.1 of Hyphantria cunea. Lineage (NCBI taxonomy): Eukaryota > Metazoa > Arthropoda > Insecta > Lepidoptera > Erebidae > Hyphantria > Hyphantria cunea. The sequence continues at coordinate 330,293 of PKRV01001403.1, forward strand.
AAAAAGGGGATACTTCAACCGTACCTGGCGAATTCAGCCTAACGGTTGATGTTTAGAAGTTGTATAAATGCTAACCGACGCGAGAACTTCTATATCGCGATTCAGGGTTTACTCCAGTCTAGTTTCTTACTAAGTAGTCCCTCGAACTCCAGAAGGATGTGCAGAAATTTAGTTATAAATTACTTTTTTGGATGGCTGGATTTATTCCCAATGTTCTTTCTTAGTTAATAATGAAGTAGAAAAAGTGTTAATAAAGTTATATTGTATTGAATTGATGAAAAGAATAATAATGATTAGATTTCACTCTCTAATAAACATCGTAATAGCAAACTTGGTAATAGTATCGGCTATCTCAATAATGGAGAATTCACTACTCGACTGGAAAAGAAAACCCAGAAAGTAATAAGCCGCAATTAAACAATTTCCTGAGCTCTTGCCCATTCAGCAATAATATTGTGTTCAAAAGGTATAAAAACTTAGTACTAAGCAACTCAAAGATCACTTACAGCTCAATAGAGCACGATCGCATGCCTTATAAGCCGATAAAATGTTTCTACCAGGTCGCTTTGTTACCGGTAATGTCAGTAAAGTGCGGTAAATTACCGTAACGTTGCGGTAAAACATTGAGTAGATGAACCTTGAGTTTACAAGGTGGTCATAGGTCAAAAGTAAGTAGGACGATTCATATGGATGTAGTAAGTTAAGGATAGGATTGAGAAGTTTAAGAAACAAAACTATGGAGTCATCACTCAATAGATATCTTTAGTGCTATATTTTTTACGAGAAAAACCTAATGAGTGAATTGCTTTTTTACGGTATGAAGAAGCAAACGAGCAGGTTCCTCGAGGGACTGTCATCATGTGTGTTGCCACTCATTGAATAGACCCTCTCCTTAGAAGTTTAGGGGAAAGGGGAGGGGCTAGGCTCCGGTGAACTAATTCATCCGATAAAAAATATATAAAAATGGTTTGTTATATACGTTATTAATGACTTCCATCAATTTCGAAACATAAAAATCCATATTAATTGAATATATTTTCATTACGACACCTCTACAACAAAAATGTATGAAAATCGCTATTAATATTTCCAAGCAACAATGGTGGTATATTATTTTAAGTGATCTGATCTTTTATGAGATAACGCCCAAGTCATAACGAACTGATGTGCACAGCGCCTTATAGATGGCTGTAGCGTCAGACAAAAAACCGTTCTCTAATTAAAAATTGTTTATGAAAACTCACAAAAAACCACAATATAATTTTAGTTGAGATTAACTTTTTCATCAATTTTGAAAAAAAGGTATTAAACAAACAAACCAACAATATTGAACGCACGTTTGACACAGTGGTTTAAACAATCGCCTCGCTCCTTTCTACTGCGCTGGGTGTTATAGGTTGCAAAGTCCATATGGCGCAATAAGGTTTTTTGTGATCCTCAAATTATTGCTAAATTATTCCTAAAACTTACTGTTTTTTATTAAATTTTAATATTCTTTACCATAATTTAAAGTTGTCAAAGTAGCTAGATTACCTATTACAAGCGTAGTCTGTTACTTATAATTTATTAGAGCTTCTATTATTCTCGTTTTCTTTATAAACAAATAAGCTAAACATTTTAAATCGAACAAAATTTGCGAGATTTTTGATGTGAGCTTACGGTTATAAAATAAAAACATATTTTCAAAACAAAATCTTAAATGAAATACATTTCATTTGTTTGTATGAAAATTAAAGCTGATTAACTTGGAAATTAAAACGCTCATAATTTTGAACCAATCATTTTTTTCTTTTCATGTACCTACATACGTACATATATGTCAGATGTACGTACCTTCAGAGATTTATTCATAAATTCAATTTATTTAAGGAATATATTGAAAATTAAAATACATTCAGTGTATTCATTCTCACTGTTAATATTAAATTAAATTTATTACTAATATATTAGATTATACGTTTAAATACATAACTTTTTAATTATTCAAAATTTCTTCTGCCGACTGTACCGCTGAGGTCATTGATTGTCCGTGCAGCCATACTTTTTCTTTTGTACCCATTAGTTTCTTAATTAATATCCCAAGTTGGTTGTGTCGAGGGCTCGGGAATGAATCAATCATAATTATTTGTTATAAAATATTTATAATAGCACTCGCTAATAGACTTTGAATGAATAATTTCGAATAAAATATTATGTCTGATTTCTAAGTAACTAGCCAAAATAAAATAATTATTTTATTTTTTCCCTATCATTTAGATGATTGACAGTCCGTCACTGTACGATTTTTTAAAAACTATCGGCCTCGCATATTAAAAATGTGGAATGAACTGTCGCTTGCGGTATTCCCGGACCAATCCGACCTTTAAACTTTCAAGAAAAGAGCGTACTATTGTTTTAAAAGGCCGGCAACACTTGTCTCGCCTCTGGTGTTGCGTGTTTCCAAGGGCGGCAGTGATCGCTTACCATCAGGCGATTAACAGACTGATGGGATCCCATAAAAAAATGTAGGTGTATATTTTTATCTAATAGCTAAATTTATTATTCAATACGTATGACACTGTTTATTTATTTATTTTTTATTTCTTTGTCTTTATTGTATACACATAGTAAGAAATGATACAACAGGAACAAGCACACAGTATGTATAACAATTAGCTTTTACATATTCATTTTAAAATATACTTTACAATAGATGGTTTAGAGAAAAATTATTAAAGAAAAATGTAGACTGAAGAGCCTTCTGTCTAAATTAGTCTTTTTAAAATATTTTTATCGAAATTTTTCGTTGTTTATTCTCTTCAGTGAAGATAAACAAACAAAAAGTTTCGTAAAGGATGTACTAAAATGGAATATACTAGGTATATTTTCACAAATAACATTTATTTAAATTTGAAATGATTTTGACCTTTTAATCAAAGACTAATTTTATCAATACGTGAATGTAGCTAGTCCTTCTTCATCGTGTCTTTCACGAATTTTCATATTCTACACTCGTCCGAAATAAATAATGCATACAAATAAATAAAACTGAAGTTTCTGTTTGTACTTTCAAATTAACAACGTATCACTCAATGCAAAATGAAAGTGTATACGATACTTACATCAAAATTATTTTTAAACTAGCTGAGCCTCTCGATGTTACTCGCTGTGTGCTGCTATATGAAGCTAATCTAAAAATGACCTAATTTACTCCTTATATGCTATCATCAGCTATCTGCCTATGAAAGTCCCGTCAAAATCAGTCCCGACAGGACCAATTTCAAATTGCCAGATAATTCCGGGAACAAACAGACAGTTGACATCAGCATAAATAAGTGTAGCCACAGTCGCTAATTACACCTACAAAGTTAGGTTTTTACCATTGTTTGGTAAGGTAAAATAGTTGATGTTGAAATTTATCTTTATTCAATATTTATTTAACTGACTGTACCTTTCGCAACTTATGAGTAATTACAAAAGAATTTAAATTAAACCTTTAATAACAATTAATGATGAATTTCACTAAAATATTCTGATTCAATATTACATTGGACGAGCTTTCAAATAAACCGCAAAATATAACAATCCATCATCGTGACAGACTGACAGACAACGGACTAAGTAAAACTATGCATGATAATTAATACTGAATCATATAGCTGACGTCACTACTTAGGTAAAGTAAAGATAATAATATGTTCTAGATACTAATGTGAGTTTGTATGTGTTTTTAAGGCTTATTTCAAACGTAATCATTTATGGACGGGTTGGTAAAAGTTATTTTGTAGTATGAAAATGGTTTCAGCTCAGAATTTTTTTTATGGCAAAGAGACTGTTCTCTTATAATTAGAGGATAGAGAAATCAAAATTCGAAATAAGCCTTCGTCTGTACGAGCAGACGTATTGCCTGATGGTAAGCAAGACTGATCCCGCCTTTGGAGGATGGGGAGGGGATAGGGAGGGATTGGGGTATGGGCCTCCAGTATCCTCACTCATTCGGTGAAACAGAACGTAAGCGCTGTTCCCCAGTGTTTTGCTGTGAGGACGTATACTCCGGTTGAGTCATCCCATTCATGTCGAAGCGTGGCCCTCCCTGGATTCAGAAATTCTCTAATTTAGATTTTTTAAATTTGTTCTGTTTCTAAGCTTTGAGACACCAAAACCCTTCAAAACTGTCAAGAAATTGACAGTGGTTTCTGCTATTGTATCAATATTCATCGTTTACACAATAACATTGTTATACATTGTTTCAATTAGGTTAATTTTTTTTTCAAAAAGGATCGCCTGCTGCAGATATGCATTCATAACATTCTATATTGATTATTAACCGTCAAAGTGATGTACCCAATTCTGACCTTTCCTAACTCAGATCATACAAACCTTGTTTGTACATCTCTATTATGATTATTTATAACCAGACACAGAATAACTCTTTGTGCTCATCGTGGGATATTTTGTGTTGTCACATAGGCTTAGCAGTTAAAATCACCAACCACTAAACTTCAGACCAGGCCCATATCACATTGTTTTCGGTTAACTTTCGTTCTTAGTTCGGTGCACATTTTTTATGTTCCATTATAAAGAATCATTAATATACCTAATGAGTAAAAATTAAGGACATGACATAAGCAATTACAAGTTTGGTTGGGTACAACACACAAATTATACTCATTCTACCCTAAGAAAGACACCCCAAGGATGACTTCTGTGAATTAAAAACCCAATCTAAGTTATCCCACCCAATTACCAGCCACTTACCACACCCCAGCCATTAAGGGGATGCCCAATAAGATGTGGCTTACACTTCAGAATGTACCGTGAATTTAAAAAAAATACTGTCGTTAAGGTAACTGAGAAAGGTATCGCTAACTACTAAACTTAACGAGAATGCTTAAGTTTTACTTGTGAGTCACTGAAAAATAAAACTAGAAAGTACTTTAACAAAGGAAAGCGGTGCTTTGGGATTACATATAGAAAACCGGTCACAACGGTCCCGCATCTTTTAAGCGGGGCGTGAGAAACCTAGACCTCTAAGCTGTCATAACGTGGGTCACGCTGCTGCATTGACTCCATTCGCCGTAAGTATGGTGACCACCGTTCTTGAATTGTACTCATGGTTTCTATCAGGCAGAGAAGAGTCACTTTGGTAGGCTCTATGTTAAAAAAAATTGTATGTACTTTACTAGATTACGCGCGGGACTCCTTCCTCAAATATTAAAGTATCACCATGTCAAATTCCATTGAATTTGGTGCAGCGGTTAAAAGCGTAACAGGTTGAGTTTACCTAAAAAGAAACTTTTGTCTTTTTTGTATGTACCTATTCTTACTTTTAAGTTAACAACCTCAGCGGAAACTAACAACCTTCTTGTAATGCTATTTTCTACAAGATCATGATGACCCCCATGGCTTATTGGTTCTAAGAAATCTGTTTTACCCTATCTCCTGGAATAAAACTTAACTATTTTTTTTTAAAAAGAAATCTCTTTGTCATTGTAACCACAAAAATAAATATTTAATACAATCTATCGAAAGCCATGCAAGTTGTGCTTTAATCGCTGGCCTCTATGTCAATTTTGAACTGACTTTCATAACAACCCTCTTTTATCTCCGAGTGTAGTAATAAAATGCAAGATGCAGACGTCACGTAATGCGAGTGAGAATCTAGTTGGGGATTCCTTGGGGATTAAAATTACCGTGTGGATGGGGGAAGTAGACACTTGATTTCCTTAGAAAAAGTTTTTATATTAGTTTCTTTAAGTAGGTTCATATCTTTTATGATAATGGTTTTTGTCTATGAAGTTATATAATGATGGCATTGCTCAGTTGTGCCTTGGAGAATTCTTCTCTAATGATAGAATTTTGATCTTACTTTTAATACTAATAATAATTATGTGGTTGGTAGACCACCTCAACTGCACTCATTTCGAGGAATTCAAACATTAGTTCCAATCAAGTACTGTAGATGATATGATAGGTGTACATGTATATTTCCACCTTAGAACTAGAATTATTAAACAGAAGTATTACATATCATCTACAGTACTTAATTAGAATTATATAGATATATACACTATACATATAGTATATTATATAACTATACCTCGTCGATTTCAACGTAAACCTGTCGCATTCCAGCGTTTTCTAAAAATCTCTCATTTAACGCAACATTTTATAAACATACATAAAATTGACACAAAGAACACCCAGACTCAGGCTAACATTTTGTGGATCACATAAAGTCTTGACACTCGTGAGATTTGAATACACAACATTCAGCGTACTAAAAAGGCGTGGTGAGCTGAGTTTCAACAACCACGCCAGCTGTGCAGTCATCTTACTTTTACACTTCTGTTAAGTATGTAACGTAACTTATTGATTTTATGTTCACATTTTCCTACTAGCCCGTGATGGTAATAATAATATATATTACGTATCTTTGTGTCAAAAAAAACATATTATTTTTTTGACAGAAATATTCACAATATTTGAACACACAGTTAATGTTAATTACTATTTTGCACAAGAGAAATTAAACTCAGCCCTTAAACTAGGTGAATTATCTGTGACTTAAGAGACAGGAAATATTATGATGTTATTTAATGTTTTCTATGTATGACATGTATGTATTTACAAAAAAAGGTATATATATCAGTTGTCTAGCACCCATAATACAAGCTCTGTTTAGTTTGGGACTAGACGGCGTTGTGTTTTATATGTCCGGAATATTTATTTATTTATTTACCCTTTTAAAAAAGATAATGGGCGATGTGCTAATTCAATTTTTCCTTCTTGTTTTAGGTAAACGTTTTAACAAGGGCAATTTACACACAAAATGACAAGAATAAAAAAGACAAAGTTACAATCATCGCACAAATAATTCAAAAGGCGAAATTCCCTAACAAATTAAGCTTTGTAAATATTAGTGTTGCCATCTTTCAAAACGTCAACGGATTCAAACCTGGGACAACGCGGCGACGAGTCGACAAATAGGTCGAAAACCTAATACTTTAACGCTCCAATTAATTATTGTTAATTGAGGTCTCTTAATTTTTTCCCTTCAACGAGCTTTTTGGTTCTGAAATGTATTTTTGGGCCCTTTGGCGTAATAATCTTCATTATACATATTTCGATGACTTAATTCCTCTTAATAAATTAGTTAATATTTGGTATTAGGTAATATTTTAATAAATTAGTGATAAGTTGAATTTAAATTAAAAAAAATATTTAAATAAAGTATTTATAGGTTTTATTTTGAAACTGAAACTTTATATTTTTATATAAACCTTTGCCTGGCAATTACAAACACGTAAACAAAGAATTACCCTGTTTGGTGCAGTCGATCGGAGGTTATGCGCGTACATACAATGATTCATTTTTATTTATTTATATTAGTTTTGGCCTGCGCTGACTTTGATTTACCAAAATTCTGAAGGAGTTTATTTAATATGGACTGCTTTTGAGATACTTTCAAAGTAATTTTTATGTTTTTGTAAGCAATTTTTTTAATATGTACTTTAAAGACTAGTTAGACAAAACTCAAGGCAAATATTAGTGACCTAAGTATGTAAAGAGAATTGAATATATTTTTGTTGAAAAAAAAACCTGAAATGGAATGAAGTTTTTTTGAAATAGGAACGTGTATCCGAATGTACCTAGATCTATCACAGAACGAAGATTTTCCAATTACAAGGAGAAGGCAATGAAATATACAAAAACATAGTTAAAATTGCACAGATTAGGACCGACTTGACTACTAGATGGCCACTCCTAAATAGTACCTAGTCGACAGAAGGTTCACTAAATTATGTTTCCTGTAAAAGCGTATAGCGTCTCTACAATGTATAACACGGGATATTCGGGACTATGTAACAATCCAAATTGACGTAGCTACATTATAACGAAAGCCTTCGGTAATGAAAGCAACCCTCGAGCAATTTACCTTACTACAACTTATAGTAGTGTTAACAGGAAAAAATTAGGTACAGACACGTGTAATAGAAGATATAGTAGACTTAGATATACATATATACATATATATATTTATATTTACAAAGTTATATTATACACACAGACATACAAAACACCCACACAGACTCATCCATACACATTATGGTGCTTTTTTGTAATGTATAGCTTACCTATTTATTTCAAATCTACTATTATAAATGTAGAACGCTTATGTCTGTACTTTGCAGGAGGTGAGCGATAATAGACTCGACACAGTTTACTACTAATGTGGCTATTTTCGTACACAAATGAATTTGTATACTGTTTGCCTATTCTAATAAAGTTTATTATTGTATAAAATAAGAGTAGTATATAGTTTGAAATAGGACAGTGCCTGCACAATGACTGCCTCGGTTGCGCAGGTCTCGGTTTCGAATCCTGGTTCGGACCAAATGTTTGTATGATCTGCAAATATTTGTTTCGGAGTTTGGATGTTTTCTATGTATAGTATGTATGTATTTACAAAAAAAGGTATTTATGTATTTATATCAGTTGTCCAGTATTCATAATACAAGCTCTGCTTAGTTTGGGGCTCGAGGGCGTTGTGTGAAAAAAAAAATGTCGTACATAGTGGTTGTAACCCTATTTGAAAACTTAATTTAGATATAGAATCGAATGCTCTATTAGAAATTAGGGTCGTCATTATCAACAGGTTGTATTCCACTGCTAGACATAATCCTCTCCCAAGGAACACCACAAAGCCCGGTTTGTTGCTTTTTGTATCCAGTCATTGCCTGCCCTCCTATGCAAGTCATCCCGCCATCTGGCCAGAGGACGTCCCACACAACGTTTGTCAAAACGCGGTCTCCTCTCCAGAACGCGCTCACTCCAGTAGTTGTCAGTTCTACGTCATATGTGACCAGCCCATTGCCACTTCAACCTACTAATTTTCAGAGCTATGTTGGTTTCTTTGGTTCTCTGATGGATCACTTCGTTACGAATTTTGTCCTTTAGAGAGACTCCAAGTATGGCTGTCTCCATGGTACGTTGAGTGACTCTAAGCTTATGGATTAGCCTCACAGTCATTGTCCACATCTCAGCACCTTATGTATTGTACAGGGATGCACTGGTTGAAGAATTTCGTCTTCAGACTTTGTGTTATGAAAACAGAAACAAGGGTATAGGTATAAAAATATCTCATATAATTCTTATTATTGATAATATCTAACTGTCATAAGTCTCGATCTTTCTGAATTAAAATATATAAATTATTAGTTACATTTACTAATTTATAATATAATTATCAATAACACCTTTTTTGATAACTTTGATAACATAACTTTCTAGTACATTCAAGCAGTAATGGCCAATTAGTAAATATTTAAGTGTCAATACTAAATAAATAACTTATCCTGAAGATTCTGACATAAAAATTAAAAATAATGTTTTGATTTCTTTTCAAATATTTTTCTATAAGCAATATTTTACTTTGGTAAGTACGTAAGTAGAAATTGAAATTCGGCTTAGAAAAATACTTTTTTCTTTTATCAGAAACACCAACTAATATCTTAAGCTCTGACGATTCCATTTCTTTATTAAATAAAGTGAACCCATAGGGCGAAACCGGACAGAATTTAAGTTAAAAAACAGTAGAATACGAGTGAGTTTCATACTAGTATGTATGTTCATGAAGTCATTATTTGAGTCATGAACGCAAATGCCGGTTATCAAATATCTAAAACTTGTAAGACAAATATGTTTTCCGTCAACCTTTTTTAATATAAAATGACTTGTAGAAAATAATATTGAAAAACTAAAAAAAATATTAATGTAAAATAAATAAATTTCGCCTAAATACGATATACTTAAAAAAATGAGTTATCGCCAAAACATCAAATATAAACCTATTTACTTAGCTTTTTTATACATACAAATCAAACTACTTTACATTTAATCAAGAATGTGATTATGTTCAAATAAATAAGATTAGCAATCACGAATAAAGCAAAAAAATATATTTACCATACTGGCTCTGTGGTGCAGTGGTAGCGTATGCATGTACAGTGCTTGAGGTTTCAATTTCCACTCCCGGGTCAAAAGTTTTACGTTGCTGGGTTACTATATTTTAATATTTTTGTTGTTGTTCGTTTTTGAACGCGATCTTAGTGCGTTTTGCATGAAATTTTGTATTATATGACCTGAACAGGAAAGACTTTTCACTTTACATAAAAATAAACTGACAAACAGGTGGAGCTTTAATGAATCTGTCATAAAAAGCTACGCACCGAGACTAATGAGGGTACGCTGCCAGCCATAATCAATTTAATGGCAGCAAATGAATTTTTTTTTAAATATTAATTTAATTTTATGCTATTTTATAGAAATAGCAGTAAACTAATATCCTGTAGAGTTTTATATTAAATTCTAACTTTGAAACCTTTTAATTATACACAAACAGTTATAAAAACTGACTAAGAGCATTCGCCCGGAGGTACAATTTTTTACTACGTGGACCAGTGTTAATTGAAATATCATTTGTATTATTTTTTATGTACTGTTAGGTGAGAATATAAACTGGATCCTTTAATCAATGCAAAAACATTTCAATATAAAATTTAAGTTTTAAAAATATAGCGTTCTGTATGTAGTTATTTTACGCATAAATATAAAAAAAAGAAATATAGAATACTCCCGTATGCTTAATTTATTTAAAATGTGTGATACAGTACCGTTTATAATCGTCACATCCATCTTACCACATTTTACGCAAAATATTGTTAATCTTATAAATAATTTTCTTTACTTACAAGACGACTGCCTCTGTGGCGCAGAGGTAGCTTACGCGACTGCTGTCCATGAGGTCTCGGGTTCGAATCCTGGGTCGGACCAAATGTTTGTATGATCTGCAAATATTTGTTTCGGAGTTTGGATGTTTTCTATGTATAATATGTATGTATTTACAAAAAAAAAGTATATATGTATAAATATCAGTTGTCTAGTACCATAGTACAAGCTTTGCTTAGTTTGGGACTAGATGGCGTTGTGTGTTAGATGTCAAAAGATTTATGAGCATGAACTTTCAAAACCTCAGTTAATTCTTAAACATATAACACCTCTACATTTACTTAAGTTACTGTATTCCAATTAATGATAGTATAACTAGTACTACATAACTACATCCACACATAAATACATGAAAAGATCTATCTTACACATTTTTAAGCAAATTCGAACACACGACAGAGATATAAAAATGCTATAAAAACACAAAAATTATCAAACGAGACAGCGGGAAGATAAGCCGAAAACTATAAAACCAGTATACCAGCTCTGAGAATCTCGTGCATCAATTAGTTTTATGGTAAACAATAAAGAACAGTGCCTTATTAGTGTCGGTTGCCACTGCACCTATTACCCACACTTGTGTTAAATAGATTGTAAATATTTGGTACGTTTACTGTTAAGCCTCACAGAAAACCGGTGTGAAACAGCGCTGGCACTGTGTTTCAGAGGAGGAGTAAGGATAACGGAGGTCCATACCCCAAACTCTCCCCCATGCCCCTCCCCATACCCCATAGGCCGGCAACGTACTTGTGACGCTTCTCGTGTTGTTGGTATCCATGGGCGGCTATAATTGCTTACCATCAGATGATACGTCTGCTTGTTTGCCCCTTATGCCATAAAAAAAGTGTGAACCTCCCGATATTCATCGAGTAAATCAGTCTTTTAAAGTATGAACCTCCCCACATAAATAAATTTTATACCCCGATATATTTGCCATTGGAATATAATTTTTATATCTGATACACATGGTATTATTTGCAGTCTACCGTATATTACTTAATCTTTTTTTCAATCATTCTTCCTTTCTTCTTCCTGACGCCCTTTAAGCCTAGCAATTATAAAGAGACTGACTGAAGAATACTGAGTTTTACCTTCCCTATTCATCCCGTGGGTGTTGTAGGATCTTAATAAGGGAGCAACTACGCTAAAAAACAGCTCTGCAAAGAGTAGAAAAACTTGGCAGTAGGCCTCAACTAGTTTTCTAAGGAGAGGGCTATGTTCAGTAGTGAACTATTAGTACCATTGCTGATGATGATAAGTATTTCATACTTTTTCTACAGCTCCATCAATAACTCCGTAAAAATTACACATTTCATTGAATTATCCATCTTTCAAATGTAGTATAGAATTAACTATGTTTCAACCGAGATTTATAGTGAGTGCGCTAGTAACAAATTAATCAATTTAACCTTAATTTGTGTTAGCGCGAGACAAATTAATATCCGACAGTTATAGTCGTTCCTACATCTGTATTTTTGTTAGATAAAAGTGTTGTAAGAATTTACAACATGTAATTTAGTCTTTTAACGCATTCGTCAATTAATTTTATGGTTTTTTGTAGTAATAAACAATATATTTAATAGGTACAACGAAGGTCTTTTTATTTTTAATAGAGAACCAAGCTTTGTGCGTAATGGGTTGACTCGACAAGAGTGATAACACGACCTCAGGTATCACTAGTGTTAAGATTTTTTATCTTTTATTTTCAACGAGTGGCACTGGAGAAAGTCGAACCAGATTCTCTAGCTAAATCGACACTCTGCAATCGTTACTTTTATTAGAAAAACAATAAATGCCTGAGCCTGACGTCTAAAACGACAAGGAATAAATACGTTCATGATTGCAGAAAGAGAAAAGACAGAGAACTCTTGCAGTTTGTCTAAAAGGGCGGAACTTATTAGTAAGTTTGATAATCTGGAATAATTCATCACTATTTTTATAACTTATCTTTTATTAATTTTTAAATGTATAATCAAATCCATTCGACTGCCTAGTTGGTCTAGTGGTTGCCTAAGCAACTGCAGATCAAGAGGTCTCGGGTTCGATTTCCTGGTCGGATTGCTGCTGGATTTTTCTTTTTAAAAAACCTTAGTAGCAGCCCGGAGTATGCTAGATGGCGATTTTTCCCAACCGTGCCTCGGAGAACACGTTAAACCGTCGGTCCCGGTTGTTATGAACATCAATGACAATTGGTATTGAGAAGTCAGTGCCCTTAAATATACTGATAACTAGTTCAATCTTCAAATTCAGTTCACCCTCAGGGTTGCGAAGGTCCGATACTAATCGCTCCGTGTAAAAAACTGATATTCAGGCAAAATCAATAGGATTAGTAGCCGACCCCAAATCTTGGGAATAATAAAAGCTGGGAAGGTGATAATAATCGAATGCAATTAATCATGACAAACTATGATCAGCAACATACTTTAGTTTTTAAATTACAATTTTCCCACTTAATTGACTAAGTTGATAAACAGTTTACAATCAAATCCGAAAACAAAAGTGCAAGTTTAAGCCATAGCGTGGGTCACCATGCTGCATTATTGCATTTGCTATGAATATGGTGACCACTAAACTTGAATACTGCTCATACTTTAGAGTTGAGTCACTCTCAGTCAGTCACTCAGTGAGTCAGTTTTGACAGGCTCATATAAATATATATAGATTTTCTATTGATGCAGTGTTAATTCACAAAAAATATTTAGGCAAGTTGAAAAAACCTCTTCATTTCTGGAGTCGATTAGGTATATAACATGTCTGTTACGAGTTGAATTGCTGAGAATGACGTCACGTCTGTCACGGTCACGTTTCATCCTACTTTCCGAACCTTTGAAGACTAATGCGAGTCGTATAGACTTAATGGCCTACCGTTTAGAACCAACTTACTTCGTCCACTCCATTCATCTAAACCTCTCTCGAAAAATGGTTAGTTTTTCATGGCTCCATTTGTTACGTATATTAGAAAAACTTTTACATATTTCTACTTAGAAATCAATGAAATGTACGAAGTATATAAGAATCAACATAAACGCTTCTAGACACCTTAGAGGTTAACAAGATAAGGAATGAATTATTAAAAATAAAGAACCCGACTGCGTCCATATCATATATAAAATATATAAGCTATACATAAATATATTCTTAATCACCGTTATAAATTCTTTATTTAGATACCGCACTCGAAGTATTTTGAATTTTTTTTTAGATTGTTTTTGGCTCAAGAATCCTTATTTTTTTTTTATTTTGATATACCCAGTGTCATTCTCACGACAAAGACGAATCTTTTGATACCACTCACATAAAAATACGACAAGCCGTTCAGGCTCTAGGGTAAGTATACATACATACATACATTCACTGGAAAAATACTCCTTCTTTCGCAGTCGGGTGATTTTTTTTAAAAAGCTACCACCTGGCTCCGTAAAAACCTTTGATTAATTTTATATGTTTATATGGTTCATATGACATCTGATTCATTAAAATCGGTTCAGTAGGTTAGGCACTATAGTGGAACATACAAATCTTAAAATACGTTTGTATGTTCCACTATCACTGTTTCATTATCATAGACTAACAATATTCTTAATCTTTTGTTTATTTTTTTCTGCAGTAAGGTAAGAAACACAAGTATGTTGTTGCTCTTTGAAAAGGATTATTTGGCTTGCTCTTGCTAGCGACACTAATGCTTACTACATCCTGTATTATGGTAACTAGACTACTTCTGATAAAAACCTTAACCAAAATATAACTATTTTCTTTCTATTGCCCAACGCGGACCAAGTGTTTTGTAAATATGTATTTAAATAATCTTACAAAATCCCAACCACCAATCGTTCTACCAACAAAAGACAATTAATGTCTACATACTGCAACGTGAATGATAATAAACGATTTATAAAGATAAGTGTTAAAACATTAATTATTATAATTTAAAATCCCATTAGTTCGTATGTTGGTTCGTTAATTGAATATCAAATGACATCATCGGGTTGTTTGCGCCATTTCGGGAATTGATCAATTTTATCATTCTCTGTTCGTGTTACTCGGCATCGAGTTTAACTTGCACAGTTAAATTGAAATGAATATTTTAATAGAGCTATATACCTTATCTATTAATTAAATAAATATAAAATGATTCAGTTTATGTCTATGAGTAAGTATATATTATTTAACGGACATAGAATATTTCCTACTTTCCTTTTTTATATTTTTTTTATGAATTCGTTCTTTTAATGAGTAAAAAAAAATACAATGAGTTCAATGTAGTGTTCAGAGATGTAACAGACACTTAAAGTTACTTTAAAAAGCTGGTTCATTGTAATGTACATTTCACCATTTCTAAAACACGTACATACATAACCAAACAATAAACATTTTTGAAATTTAAGATATTAACAAAACCAAAAATATATTTTTATGGTTATGGTCTGAAAATTTTCACAAGTACACGAGACAGAGCCACGCTTCGGCATGAGTGGGAGGGCTCGACCTTAGTGATACCACGGCCTCACAGAAAACCGGTGGGAAACAGCGCTTGCGCTGTACTTCACCGAGTGAGTGAGAATACCGGAGGCCCATACTCCGAACTCACCCCCTACCCCTCCCCATCCTCTGAAGGCCGGCAACGCACTTGTAACGTCTCTGGTGTTGCGGGAGTCTAAGGGCGGCAGTAATCGCTTACCATCAGGCGATATGGCTTGTTTGCTTCTATTCCATTGTTTGTCACAAAAATACGTGTATGCTTATTCATTTTTATTGAAAATTTTTATAATTCAAGGTAAATAATACGAAGAGGGGTCACTAAAAAACTTACTAGTAAAAATAGGTTGGCTTTGAGCATTCCAAAGACACTATTAAACAGATTAAAAAACTACTTAACTCTTGTTCCATTCTTGTCTCTGAAACCGTAAGACGATACTAATAAAAGAAACCATCAATTCGAAAATAACTTTCTCTCTGTCTGTTACTAACATTAGTCGGGATGGTTGTAGGCATTTAGAACTAATGTGACGCCACGACTAATTAGAATCCCGTACTCAAAGTAAAGAGCTTCTCGGATGTCAGAAGCATTAATGAAGTTTATGTAAAAAGTTACATAGTGAATAGTTAGTGATTACTGTACAGGTACGCCAGTTCCTGTTTCCAGAGGTGTTTTAGTAAGTGAACTGCTACACTGCGCCTAGAAGTTTTAGGTTAGGGTTGATGTTGGAAAGTTATATATATAATAATCGGCGCGAGAACTTCTATTGCGCGATTCAGGATTGGTGCGAAGTATCTTCGCAAGATGGCGCTGTAGTATGTTTCTCTTTTTAGGTTGTATGTAGAATTCTAACTCTTAAGTAGCGGCTTCAGTAACTACCACGACACTTAACAACAAATCTCGTCTGCATATTTGTCCTTTATACCCTAGAAAGAAATATACCACCTAATCAAGTATCAACGTTATATTATTTAGATTCTTTAAAACTTAGAAGTAGTATGAGCATAACTAATAAATATTCTCCAACCGTAAAATCACTTCTCATTAAACGAAGGCAACTGTGAACAGTACAGATGCTGGAGGATACGCCTCGTTAGTCATGACACAGTAAGCTTTGCTTTTTTAAAACGATTGTTAATTAAGCCCACATGTTTATAGTATCTGATAAATCTCTGATTCTAAGATTATTCATAATGGGAACCCATAGTTCGTAACTAGAATGTCTTGGTATCTATGTTTGTGCACAAAATAACATAACTAAATCATTTTTTATGGAATCCCTTCATCGGCTTAACTGGAATACGTGCACTGCTAGACACAAGCTCTGAGACTCTCACCAGACTGACCCGTACTCCATTATCCATTACGCGCTGGTAAGTCCAGAACTCAAAAAATTAGTGAAAATTTGTTCACAAAAAATCTTATTTCAATATCATAGAAGTCATATTTTGGATTTTAATAGTGTATTGGATAACTTTCTTATCAATTCCTGGGAAACTCATACTCTGTTGTAATTGGTTCGGCTCTATCAGAGTGATATGAGCTTCAAATAAAACCAGTAGTAAGCAAAATTTCATTTATTTTATTCAAAGGTTATCAAAGCCTAAAACCTCTGTCTTCATGGTTCTGGGAAAAGAGCAATGCACTTGTGAGTCTTGAGTTGCATCCATGCGCAGAGGCAGTTACTTATAACCGACCATGCTATAAAACATTTTTCCAGTTAATTATACAATTAACATAATCAAATGACTTCGCTGCTAACAAATTGACAGATCATTAACACGACATAAACCACAAAAAGTGATGAAACACCTATCCTCCACGGTTCTTTATCAATTTTATCACTATTACCTTAATTTGACAGTAAAATCGTGTAATAAAATACGTCCCTAACGACATGAACCCGATAATTATCCGAACCAGTAAAAAAATGGTTCACAGTTAGATCTTATCATAAACAACTAACAAATGCTAACGATGAAATTTAAAACTTATTTCAGTAACTTAAAAGTGATTTTGGGATGTTCAATGTGGGATGGATAACCGACTTATCAATTTATGGAAATCGCCGAGTCACAGATAATTAAATAACAAAAAGTATTTGAAAAAAGTGTTGATATAATATGTAGGGTGACCATTTATTATTTTTAGTTAATAGGTATGCAATCTATGAACCACTCTACGGGGTGACATCCGGGACGACGCGAGGTGAGAAGTTATCCTGGAGTGGGCAGTTGGATTGGAGCTTCGACTTCTTTTTTAGTGGGTAGACCGATTTCCACACACGCCCTTTTTGTAACAAGGAGTATAGTGCAATTAACCGCGTTAAAGGGTATATTTTAATTGGAAGATGTTATAAGTATAGCTGAAAACTATGGAGTATTAATTTCACGCTTAATGAAACAAATTATTTTCAGAAAAATAACTTCATAATTCACAAAAGCGGTTATCTGACACCAAACTATTTAATATACTAGATATTGGAGATAAGTAAAAAGAAGACACAGAACAATTAATCCTGCTCATTAATTATTTTATTTCTGTCAAAATCGAAACCCTGTTTTGCTAGTTAATAGTAGTTCTAACTTTCAAGCCCGAAGTCGTGGTTCGGTATATCTATAAATGGTCAAGTTACTATGGTACAGATCTTTTTTGATTAAGAATCAGACAATATGGTTTTCTATATATATGAAAAAATGATTAGTAACTCTAAGATGAACAATACATAAACCAACATCTCAAAAATTATTGGTCCCCTTCTAAGTCCAAGCTTGAACACTCGTCGAAAGCAAGTTTGGAAATTATGCGCTCAGTGCAGCACACCCGGTTCTGTTCTGAAGTATTTGGTGGCTGCAATGCGGGAACGGATTTACAGTGCAGTCACAAACTCCACCTGCTACTAAATGGTCAACTTTCCCTTGTTAGTTCTCATAACTCGTTTTGTTTACTAAACGTTCGGATTTATTTTTTATTTGTGTTACTAATGTTATGGACCCTTAAGTAATTTTTAATTAAATTTGTAAAAACTTTTTGAATATTCCTTGCAACGTAAATAATGATATTTTCTGATTGGGTGCTGTAAAAACCGGCTAAAAGAGCAAACAACAGAATTGACAAGAATAGGAAACCATTTAAAAATTCGTCTAGCCGGTGTTGTTTATGCGGCCAAAACCTTCTTTCTAGATGATGATATATCCTGCTGTGGAGTAATCAGGTGGGGCAGTGAATCACTAGACGGACCCAACGGTCCAAGACCGTAGCTTTAAGTGCACTTAATTAAATAAAACTTGTTATAAAAATCCTTTATATATCGCATGAAAGCACTATCAAGAGCTTTTTAATATTTATTCATAACTTTTACATCTTAAACAGGTTTATTGAAAAACAAAATGCAAATCGTGATTATCATAAGAGGTCAAATAATAATTTCATCATGTTCTTTTATAGAGCTTTTGAAAGTCTATTTTATTTGATATATTCAAATTGGTTAGTAAATATTTTTTTATTACACTATTACATGAACAACAAATAGTGGGACATACAATGAATTCGAGTGTAACAAACGAAATACAGACAAATTTATATCCACACATAGAATCCACATTTCCAACGCAAATTGTATTGAAAAGAGAAATATAAGCATTTTTCACCTACAAAAGTGACATTTTGAGTATTTTTTTAGTTCTGCTAAAATCTAAACAAATCTAATAAGATTATCCAATTGGTAAAACTATACTATATATATAGAAGCTTATCTTAGAACTAGTCTTCGATTAGGGGCCAAGTATCAATTAAAATGAGTTGAAAAACCTGGCAATTAAATTTATTTTAGAAGACACTGACTTCGCTTCGGTCAGTGAGTAAATTACAAGACCAATGCAAATAGTTACACTTCTTCTTCTTCTTTCGTAACTCTATATCAAGGTCAAGGTCAAATTCACGCTTATAACAAACAACATCTATGTCTTCATTATATTAAAAGAGCAGAACCAAATATAATTCCTTCATTATTTTGAAAAGCAGACTTTACAACGCAATAACATCGTCCTCTTTGCTACATTACTCTCATTACCACAAATTCTCCCCTCATTCTTGATTCGGACCATTGCAACAAAGTACCTACCAATTCATAGATGGAGTACACAGCTATATAAAATTTTACTCGATACATAAATCTAGAGCTGGTTTATGGTACAATGATGGTCGGACGAATTTTAAACCCTGCCTCTACAGTCTGATAAGCGATTAAAGTTTGTGTAGCTTCAACTTTTAATCGCTTATAAAACCGTCGTATTTTTAGTACTGATAAGTTTATTTATAGAATATCTGTATATTGTTACGGGTTTAGGCAGCCGATGGATTTGAGAAAAAAACCTTCTGACGCGTAAAAGAGTCTTCTTGAAAGACACTCTTGAAATCATAATATCTCTCCGAATAACAGTCTTTACTTGTCACCTTGTTGTTATATATATATATATATTTATATAATCACTGATATCACTTCAATAATTTTTATTATATATTTCTCAGATATATATCATAAAAAAATATTTCATTCATTTTAAATACCCAAAAATTGGTGTAAAAAAAGTTGATATTTTAAAACATTGAGTTGCAGATTAAATGAGTAGCAAGTGAAGGCTAAGTCACATATTAAGTAAATGTATAATATGAAAACTAGATAATTAAGGTGCATAAATCTATATATGGATAATTCAAATTATAACGGCTACTAGAATAAGCCAAAGAGTTATTTTAAAACATATTTTACCACCAGGTTTTTTTTGATATGGTAATTTAAGTACAACTAACTTGTCTTTAAAAAAAAAAGAAAAGAAAAATGGAGGTTGAGCTAGTATGGCCGATTTCAAATCATAGAAATGAAAAAAAGGGTTGTACTCCGCGAGTATCAGCAGAAGTAAAAACTTGAATATTAACGTTGTGCATTTTTTATATTTTGGAATGTTTAGGGAATAACTTTGCAAGACTTGCTTTGATTAGCAGTATAAAAGTACTATAATTTATGTCGTAAAATACAATATTCCTTTATTCCGCTATCGTACACAAACATGACAATTTATAGTCTACTCTCCCTCCATCTTACGAATTTTTGAAGTTTAAAAGTTTTTACCCATCACAAAAATCTTACGAATTTTCGATCAGGTCACGTGTCCTGACACGAGTTTAACATCATTTACCCATCACAAAAAAGTGCACAACGCCGCTAAAAACTTTTCAGTTCATAAACATACCACGTAAAACAAAAGAAATGGCAATCTATTTAGACAGACACTCAAATACATAAAACTTATAATTTTCTGTATCTATGTTTAATAGCTAGGAATATTAGTTATCTTTCTGTGGACGTCTATATTTATGATCTCTGTATTGGCCGCTAATTTTGAAATGTAGCAAAATGAGACGCGGCAGCGTTGAACCGATCTCTTATTTATGACTCCACAGCCCAGCTTGAGTTGCCCTGACCAATAAATATTTTATTAAATGAAATTTCCATATTTAAGGATCATTCTGGGGTGGCTCTTAAAATTTGATTGAGTGGCTCGACGGTAAGTAAAAGGTTATAGGTGGGTAATTTTAACAAGACGTTAACCAACATCGGTTTAATAAAATAATTCGGCTTTGTTAGAGGTTTAGGATTCAAACTTAATTTAGATGAATTAAGGTTTAATTCTATCTTTTTTTTAAATTTTCAATGTAAAATACATGTGATGCGAGTGTATATGTTACCATCATAGCTCTTAAATAGATTCACGAATTTCGATGAACTCTTCTTTTCTTTGACAGGTGACATAAATGGAACTCTTCTTAGTTATTAAGAGACTTGTATGCACACTATTTTCATGGATTAAATTTGATGATTTTACTTCAGTAATAAGAATATAACTTCAACGAATTTCAGGTTTTTTTAGGTCTTACAAGTAGTACCTTAAATCTTTAATATTCTAATTCGAAGACGTTTATCTGTAGAGTGATATTAGAGTTTTAGAAATATTCGAATTGACCTGAATAATGCCAAGGGCTTGCAGAATGTCTTATTATTATTACACCGAGTGAGAAAAGGGTATAGTATTCTCATGACTTCTTATTCAACCTATGCGTCACTTTGACATTCATTAATCCATACCAAGATTATAAATTCGGGAATAGCTCTCTCTGTTTATCTGTCTGACAGTCTATTACGCTTTCACGACCAAAACGCTGCACCAATTTCAATGAAATTTGGCTTGAATTTGATTATTGAGAAATAACATAGGCTAATCTTTATCGCTATAACCAAAAGTCAAAAGCCAGTAACAAATAAAATGCTTTACGTATATGTAATGTATTATTTTTTTCTTAACAACTACAATGTTAGAAACATATACTAAGGCGCGGGGGACTTTAGAAATACACATTACGCTTCCATTTTGTTAGCTATATTTTATTCATTGTTATTGGGGCAAAGTAATGCCTGTATTGACATACAATGTACTGACCTGGACATAATACCGAAGATATAGAAGAGATAATAAGAGTAGTACTTAGGCTAGGAGGCCAATTAAAGTATTTAAAAATATTCGGTGAATAAATGTGTCTTTTATATTTTTTCTATGACTTAGGATGCAACTAAGTATCTAATTGATGAAAAGTGATTTCTGTCACACATCCAAACTTGTAGTTCAAAAATTACATTTCGATTACATTCAGTCAAGAGACGGAGAAGAGAGAGACGAGTACTAATCAGGTTGGATATCATATATTAATAAAACCTTAAATGTCTAGTATAATTATGAATAACACCCATATAATATTTTTCTCCATGTCAACGTACATTAATTTTGGTTGAAAATAAAGTTCAACAAAATTCAACCCAACATTAATAGCCATTTGGTATAATTTCGACCAAATCTTAAATATAAACACATTTACAAGTAAACCAAAAACAATGTCGAAATCCATTTTATTAAACAACAAACCGCGTCGTCGCCCGTGAATCGGTGATGCATGTCCGTCCATTTTTTGTTGGAAAATAATACAATTATATTGAAATCGATTCCAACAGCGTTACTTTTATGGTGTAAGAGCTACATTGCTTGCTTATTTTATAAACTGTATAAAGATATTGCTCACAAAATTTATGTATAAACATAATTTTTGTACACTAGATTCATTACTAGGTTAACTTAAAACTAGGGAAGTACAAGTGTTAGCCCTACCTCTCGGAGGCAATGTCCTTCATCGATTTAATAGTTGCCACTATAATACTTAAACATCTATGCAACACGATTTTTTTGGTTTTTGATAAAAGACAACTTACGCACTAAGAATCTATATATAAAAAAAGAAAGTAGTGCTAGTTACACTATTTCACTGTATTTTTAGGCGTTAACCATTATTTTTGTAGCGCAGGTAACACCGCGGGGCTCAGCTAGTATACATATAATATATCTCGTATCAAGGGGGATTTTACAGACGCATATATAATGAACACAAAGAACACCCAGGCCCTGAACAAAATTTTTTTGGATAAGAACAATAAAATGTTGTCCCATGTGATATTTAAACCCACAACGCTTAGCTTTGTAGAACACGACATGATGGTAGCTAAAATTACTACACCATTCGAGGAGTCATTTTTTAGGAACACAAATATAAATTACTATTTTGTAAATAATAAATATAATTTTAGAAATGATTACCCATTTCAGTCCTCCCGAATAAGAAATATTTGAATAAAGGACAGCAAAATGATTGCCTTCTTCTTTTTTAATCCTATTAAAAGTAGATTAAAATGATTAGCTTCTCAGAATTAGATTCAAATATATTGGTTCGGGATTCAGAAGTTAAAACTCACAACTATAAACAAATAGTTGTTTAAGCTTGACTCAAATAAACCTCTTTGCTCTTTAAATAAAATTGGCGATAAAAGTAAGTAGATAATTAAATATAGCTCATGGAAAACGTTCGGTGATGATGACGCGAGTTCCATGATTTTTGTTCACCAAAAAAGTACTTAAAGCGCATAAAAAATTTTTCACTTAAAAAAAATTGATGACCCGTGCACAATCAAATATAAGACTGTACCAACATAGCTTACTCTTTAGAAGCTCTATTTGCGCCGTATTTTATTCCTGTACGAAACCAGCAATGTACACCGTCCAATGAATTTATGTATCCGAACAAATAAAGTCTCATATTACATTCAGGAAGACAGTTATAGAACAACATATCTGTGTCTCGCTCCAACAACTACGATTTGACAAGTATCACTTACACGGACTTGGTGTGGAATCCTAACGAGCGAAAGGACCGAAGTTTTTTTTTAATGTTTTTTTTTTCTGTGGGGAATAGCGTCTTTGAGTTGTGACGTAAGTGATTCTAGTCGTAGACACTTTGAAGTACGAAATGAGATTGTAGTGGACTAGTTTCCAGGATTGACAGAAAAAAAATATAAAGTATAGAGTAAATAATCATTACAGTAATCATTGTAGAAACGGGTATATATAAGTTAAGCATTGCGGATGAAATCGCAAAATTCCATCTGCATAATATTTTGTTATTCATGATGTGAAGAATCAGTGCTCTCCCCCTCCTCATTCTGTGGGTGTTATAAGACTCGACTGAGGGAACAAACTCCTTAGGGCAGTTAGCTCTAGTAAGGTAAGAAAAATTGCAAACAAACCCTATACCTACCCGCCTAACCAACGTGCTATTGCGGAGCAAAACCTCCTTCTTAAGAAGCGGTTAATGTACAGCAGTAAACTTTAAATAAATTAAAGAACTAAATACCTGAACCCCGCAGTGTGTTACCTCATGGTACAGCAATAACCACGGGTAACGAGGCGGGGCATTTAATAAAAAGATGTTAATTTGAAATAACAAATAAAAACTTTATTAATTCAATTAATATAGATTCACACATACGTACAATTTAACTGAACAGGAACTGAGCCCGTGACCTCTGGCTTTGTAGCTTCACAACTGCCTGCATTAAATAACCTATTCAAGATAAATGCGGCAGAAAGTCTGCTATGAAAACTGTGATCCTTAAAAATCGACCAATTCGAGAAGAAATCTTTGTACTGGTTAAAATTATTTTCTCATACACAAACTAAATCTAAGAAATTATTTCATAAGAGCTTGAGTTCTATTAATACGGATTTAGAACACCAATTAAAAATCCATTCTATAGCATAAAGAATTTAGTTCAATTTTCCTTACAACATAATTTATATGTTAATCGTTGATACAATCTGCCTATCTTCAATCACTGTTATGACCTTGGCCTATGTGAGTCAGTGGAGAAACTAGTTATAGCACGGGAGCTAGTAATCAATATTTTATCTACATACATAAATAAAAATGAAATGCTGTTCGTTGATAAGCCCATTACTGGTAAGCGGTTATACCGATTTAATTTATTTTTTCTATTAAGTACATTCAATATGGAGATAGAATAAATCATTTAGGAATAACAATTGAATATAAGAAAAACGGAAGTTCATTTTCATGATGTTAATAAAAAGTATTAAACCTTTTGTAAAGGTAGCGTCTGTCGATATAGTTAAATACAATTCAAAAGCCATTAGTATCTTACAATCATATCTTTGTACCTTGTAATAATTAAAGCATAATCATAAAATAGTTGAGAACAGGAACTATATATAGACTTTTACTTAATTTGTAAGCCAACCCCACAAAACTTAAACAGCATTTATGGCAAAAAATACTTGTCTAGCTCCTAAACAACACCACATGAGGTAAGCAGACGTTTCTTGTGTAAACAAACAAAGCTATGCCATACTCCATATTGGCCAACTAACGGCCAGTCCTACACCACCAAAAAAAAAGTAGTCGATAATTTATGCTTGAGCATATCTATATAATTATATATATATATCTATATATATAGGTATAAAATGACTTGTCCTAAATGACATACTCATTCGTTATGCAGAGCTTATATGCAAGACGTCCATTGCTGGACATAGACCTTCCCCAAAGCTCTACACAAAAATCAATCCCGTGCTCCCTCCACACAAGTAAAGGGATAGACTAAGGGATAAATGCTTGTTAGCTAGACGTTTGTCATTTCCAAAGTTAGAAACACAAATTGGGATAATATCCACGTGAGCAAAAGCCTTAGCTATAGCTAGTTAGACTATGGTTTCGTAATCAAGTGTAAATTTACAGTTATTGTACAACATAAAATAATCCCGTCAACATAAAATAATCCTCCATTGACTAAGGTGATCGTATTTGACAGACCGGGGTCTAATGCTTGATATTGAGGAGTACCAATAACAAGTATGTAATACACTATATCGACATCAGACTTTGTAGATCACACAAAATATTATCAAATGTGTAGTGAGTTGAATGCTCACAATGCTCGCACAATACAAAACTGCGAATCAATTGCTGAAACCACAGCGCAAACCGTACAGTCAAACAATCAAACGTCCAGACAAAGTATCCTAAGAAAATTATATGCAATCACTGTGTGTCCTGAACCCACAAATAGATTTCTTACCGAGCAATCAACCTAAAACCATTAAAACATATAATTGACCACTTAAGACAATAAAAAAATCGAAACGGTTTATTTATATTATGATACAAAGCATCTTCTATCCCCCTCAGAGTTTACGACCTCATTTGAAGTGAAACAGATGTCCAATGAAACGGTATAAAGTGCATAACACAGTGTTTTGGCGTCTTAATGTACATTTTGGTATTCTTATTTCATGTTTTGTTCGTCAGTATCAATTTGAAGTTGAAAGTCCATAGAAGTAAATAATATTATTACTTTTATAGTATAAATTGTCTCTTACTTTAATAATGCAGCATTTCGTAATGCAGCATCATGGGTTACTACGGTAAGGATCGATTGTTCTTTTTTGATCTCTTTTAATGTAGTCTACTCGCTATCATGCCGCTGGGTTAAATTCCACTCCTGGAATTGTGGCAACACTTTTGTGAGATCAACATGTCGTTTTGTGGGTGTTCTTTGTGAAGTGACCGTTGTTTATTTATAGTTTGTCAATTCCTTATTCACTACAACTGCCGATCGATATGATGATAGCCACATAATATTGAGGCGCATCAAAATCATCTTTGGAAAACCCTTCCAAAAGGGAAGATAAAAAGCTTTTCTAAGTTTACAATAATAAATATACTGATTGATACATTATATTGATATAAATATACATTTATTTATTTTAGACAAAAGTTTTACCTGTGCGTTGTTAACGTTGTAAAATTACGTTTAAAATACCGACGCGAAAACTTTTATAGTGCGATACAGAACTGGTGTTTACAAACATACAAAGAATGGCGCTAAATATTCAAACAAAAATAGAACTGTATAAAATATAAACGTAATGTGAATATTGCAAACACGTGCGCGTAAACGGCTGTTAGGCTTTTGTCGCGTTTGCGCACAACGACTTCGGCCCCACTTTATTATAATTGCGACTACAATAAATTGTTTTAACTTCAATTGTTGTATTTAAAGCTATGCTATAGTTAAGATAAAATTTACTAGCACTACTTTTTTTCTCTTTTCTTTTTAAAATAAAACTCCCTCATATAAAATACCTCCAATGTAGTGATGGACTTTACAAACACACACGAAACGAACAATACGAACAACCAGACTCTGAATAACAGTATGTGGATCACACAAAGTATTGTCCCATGTATATTTTTACCCACTACACTTGACAACAGGAGGTAATCTGTCAGCTCGTATGCCCTTTACTACGTATTGTATTTTATTTAATATAATGGTTACACTATTTTACGGACTTGACCATCAACATTAACAACCCTTAATTCTATACAGCTAGACAAAGACCTTTCCTAAGAAAGAAGGTTTTAGTCTACTATTTTAGCACATTGACTAGACGGGTAGGTATAGTAAGCTTTGTATCAAAGTTTCCTTCTCGTTGCAGTGATATCGGCCTTAATATTTTGGTCCTTTAGTCAATCAAAATCGCCTCACACGACACCCACGGGATGAATACTGCTGATGGTACTTTGTGTTATTTATCCGCTATCATACGGAAAATGGACGAACTCGACAATGGGATCAAGAGATCAAGCTATTTACTATTTTTTGACTATTTTTTTTATGGAATAGATGGCAAATGAACAGACGTATCGCCCGATGGTAAGCGATTACCGCCGCCCATGGACATCCGTAACACCAGAGGTATCACAAGTGCGTTGCCGGCCTTGGGGATGGGGAGGGGGATGATGAGAAGGGTTGGATTATGGGCCTGTGGTATCCTCACTCATTCGGTGAAACACAGCGCAGGCGCTTTTTTACACCGGTTTTCTGAGAGGCCGTGATATCACTCCGGTCGAGCCGGCCCATGCATGCCGAAGCGTGGCTCTCCGGCGGTAGGTAGTAAATATTTTTTGAGTAGTAATGTGAGCAAAGGAACTATTTATTACTAAAACTAAACTTCTAAACATAAAGTTTATTAACAATTAATATATTAAATCACATTTAGCTTGCATTATTAAAGTGGTCCTTATAGTCTAAGAGCCGATGAAGGTCATTTTACACCCATCTGATAACCAGATCAAACTTTATTATTTTATTTTATTAATTAATGATAACTATGATTGATGATAAAATTATTAAAAAAGTAATCATTTAAGCTAAGCTAGCTTTCATGTCTGTTTTTTTAACAATTTTTATTTATTTTCGTTCATTTTTTACTCTCAGATAAGTTTATACCTTTAGATTACTTATTAAATGACCATTCCTTTGCTACCAATTTCGATTAGTTATTTAATCAGTGTATGTGCCTTTATTGATTTATTTGTTCATGCCTGTTGCCTGAAGCTATATAGAAATAAGTAAGCAAGTCTACTTAGGAATATTCTCTATAGAAAAAAAGTTTGGGACAAAATTTAGTAGGTTATCAATAGAGTAATGTGAATAAAAAAAGTATGTTAAAAATAATTTAATTTTGAGAATAGACATGACAGTGTTTCGATAGATTAGCCAAATTGGCAGTTATAAGGACTACCGATACAAGTGAATACTTGTAATTTAGTATGTTATTAGTAAAATTGTTGTTTAAAATTAGAAATTTCATAATGTTTATATTAAAATTATCAACATCAAACATTAGCATTTCGTTGACGCGAACCCATAACATTTTTTCCTACCAAAAAGTGCCCAACGCGGCCAAAGAAGTTTTGTGACGTTAGCATGTCCGTGACATGGTGACGCGAACTCATAAGTTTTTCTCCTACCATAAAGTGCTCAACGTGTCTAAAGAAGAAAATTGATGTGGTTATCACATGGATGTAAGTCGATCTTCACTGGCTCTTGTACTATTAATGTACACTCGCATGCATAGCTGTATCGAGTGCCGTAAAGCTTTTATTACCAGGATATTGTAATAAAATAAAAAAAAATACTTCGTAAGGTAATATTTTTATGAGTCGTATAAACTGCTTACTATAAACCTTACGATCCGGCCTGTTAATCATAGTCAGTATAGAAAGGAATGAAAGTTAAAGCATTATTTGTTCTAGGGGCTATTCAGCAAAAATAATTACCTTATGGGTATTGTGCAAGCAATTTTTAGCCTCGGAATGCTTTTCTAATTTTCTATATAGAATTTCGCATTAGTAAAGCGGGCTTAGAATTATTTATTGAAACTTATTGCACTTATTATATAAAAGGCGGTCTTAATGCCTTGAGGCTTTCTCCCCCAGTCGACCTTCAGGTGATGTAGAAATTAATCTAATAAAGCAAATAAATAACAACATTTACATTGGACACTGACAAAAACAAACAAATTAGCGTGGAGCACTGGCACACCGTCCGACTGGCCACTGGACACTGGCCGACCGTCACGCATCACGCGACATGCGATACACAGACCAAAAAATTTGAGACGATGTAATAAAAGTTTCACTTTAAAAACCTTAAATTTATTAAATAAGGCATATATTTTTACTATTATATTGATTAGTGACTGACTGACACTATCGCAAAAAGACAATTTACTCCTTGAATAGGGCTCTCCGTCGAAAACTAGTCGTAAATAATAATGCCACTCGTGTCCGTTTTTATTCTTAGAACCAGAATGCTCTCGAATTACATTTTATTGCGGTTAACTTATAATATATTAATTTTATATCTTGAAGTGGATAACCGCACCGGTAAAGCTCACTGTCCGACCACACGGGCGGCGAGTGGGCGTCACATTTATTTATTTGCGAATTTCTTAAACTCGCAGCGTATATACGACAATTAGCCTACAGGGGTCAGATGACTCACGACTGGTTTATTTATGAGACGTGTTTGAAATTAATTTAATACACAACGAGTAATGGATTGCGAATTAGGATTAGTTTGTGAAGTTACGGTGTTTGATATAGATATTAAAGCTGTCTGAATGTAAGGTTGAAATGATACTGGTATCTGACACATGAATTGTATATGAATGGTAGAACGGACCTGTTGGTCTATTGGTTTGCGGTGTGTACCGCTGGGATCGTGAGCTCTATTCCCAAACTTTAATAAATATTGTGTACGAAACAACTTTTTTTTTTCTTCTGGTATGTATATGATTTGTCTCATAAATGTAATATATAAAGCAAAATGTATATCTTCAGCTTTCTATAATTAGTATCGACTACCAGCTATTGCCGCGACTTCACCCACGTATATGTCGATTATCGTGGCAAATAGTAGCCTATGTGTTATTCTGATGTATAAGCTATATTATTGCAAAGTTTCATTAAAATCCATTCTGTATTTTTTACTAAAATGAATAACAAACATTTATCTATTACAAACTTTCGCGGTTTATAATATTAGTAGGATAAATTAAAATGTGCCCCGTTGATGCCATGCTCACATATATTAGGCGGATTTATTATTAAAACATTGCAACAGTATTACACTGAAACAATGTATGCTGTGAAATAATTGGCAAGACTTTATATGTCTTTGTGTTAAAAAATCCACAAAAGACGCAACATCATCATAATCACTGCCATCTTCATCAGGGATTTAAACAATTCATCCCTGTTACCACTGTGCACCTTATTAGAAAGAAGATTTTAGCCTACCATGAAACGCTTCCCAGGTGTATTGTTGTTTTTTTTTCAAGTTTTCTTGTCTATATTTGGCTTCCACTCTCTTAGGATACAAGACTCTTTTTTGCGACTTATTTCTCTAAATTAATACGTAGTAGGAACCGACGAGCATGTATGCAGACTAATGAATGTAAACGAAGTAAAAGAGGTGTGTCAGGACAGTAGTAAGTGGGGATCAATTGTCCCTGCTGACCCCTCTGGGAAACAGGCGTGACAATATGTATGAATAGAACTAAGGTAGTAAAACTTTCAATTGAACCGTTTAGTAGTGAGTGGGGTCTAATTTTACTTCAAAAAATACTGTATTTATAGTATAAATATATATGAACTAATAAATAAATAAATAAATATTTCCGACATCTAACACACAACGCCATCTAGTCCCAAACTAAGCAGAGCTTGTATTATGGGTACTAAACAACTGATATAATACTTATATACTTTTTTTTTGTAAATACATACATATCATACATAGAAAACACCCAAACTCCGAAACAAACATTTGCAGATCATACAAACATTTGATCCGACCCGGGAATCGAACCCGAGACCTCAGGAACAGCAGTCGCATACGCTACCGCTGGGCCACCGAGGCAGTTGATGCAGGGCACGTTTGATTTTCAAACAAATCTTTCGACACATATATCTGTAGGAATTTATATGGATGTTATAATGAAAATATATTTCGCAGATACAACTTACACAGTTAATTTCGTGACAGGCCAAGTTCATAGTTTTAACAGGTAGGAAAGCAGAGACACCCGTGACAAAATGAGGAACTAAAATTGGTTACGTTCCATTTAAACAAATTCTTATCATATATATGTATTGTATTAGGTACAAACTCACTCCTACAACCCTAAAGCGTTACTTAAAGTATACATCATTCGCTTATACTGTGCAAACACAAGCTGCTAGTTGAAAAAAACAAGATTGTCTCAAGACATTTTCCTCGATGTTAGTGTGTTTTTCCGACAAACATGCGGGTTATGCACTCATCATATGCGGACGCACGGTATGCAATATGCCAAGATAAGGCGGACAGCTTTGTGCTCCGACGCCGACTAGATTATGACAAAAACAAAACAGATATTACAACCTTTTGATAGTTGGTTCAAATTATTATTCGCTCTATTATATATTTCTTATTATTCGTTTTGATTAATCTCTTAATGAAGTGTTTAAAGTCTTGATTTATGTGAAGTCAAAGAGGTTACTACAATAACAGGTCTAATGCATGTGAATATTACTGTAAATGATAAATTCTTATTTGTTTTAAGCTTTTTTTAGTAATTATATAGTTTTTCAGAGTTGCATAAATTCAAAGTAGTTTCAAGAAGGTTTTTTTTTTACTAGGAAAACATATATATATTATGTTTATTTTTTCCAAAAATTACTGTAATGTTTTTGCTTTCACATCTGACACAACTTTTTTTACGTTACTATTTAAATGCATGGATAATCTAATTTAAAAAAACCATTTGGTTATGTCTGTTGCCGTAATCTGTTGTTTAAAACAGCGTTTTAAAAAAATAAGTCACATAAACGAGGATGGATTCGTAGGTAAAATACTTACTCATGCTGCGTCGTATCTACATTTCTGCTCTTTGCGTCTGAGTGAGCTCTTCTTATTTAATACCGATTCTGGGACCATAGAGTGGAAACCGATAGTTCAGACATTATCTTCACCACATCTCATGTTACTACAATCTTTGAGTAACATTTCTTCTTGTCTTCGTCTGTGCTCCCATTAGTTTTGAACTAGTATACTCACGACTTCCTGGAAAGGGTAGACAGTAGGCTTTCAAGCACTACATTTTATAGACTAATTGTTTGGAACTATACTCACGGCTTCCTGGAAAGGGTAGACAGCAGGCTTTCAAGCACTACATTTTATAGACTAATTGTTTGGAACATAGACGAAATTCATAATATTTTCCTTAATATCTACACTAAAACTAGCTTTTGCCCGCGGTTTCTCTCTCACAGAAGAAGATATTTTTATCCCCTATTTTACCCCCTTTAGGGATGGTGTTTCGAAATTCCTTTCTTAGTTGCTCACTTACGTTAATACTTTATAATCAGAATTTCGTAATTCTAGGTTCAGCAACTTGGGATGTGCGTTGATCTCTGGGTGTCTTTGTCAATCAGTCAAATTCCTCTTTTGTATTATGTAGATATATATAAAGCTAGAGTTTGTTTGATTTGGTCTGACTTAAAAAATGCTTTCAATATCAGATAGCCCATTTATCAAGGAAGACTACATATAATCACGCTAAAACCAATAGGAGCAGAGTACTAATGAATATTATTACAAAAACAGAGGAAAATTCTTACGCTACGCGCAATAGGAGAGCCGACGAGGTTGTGTAGGTTAGGTAGTTAGTTTCAATATGCAAACAAACTTCAATCGCCAATATAGAATAGTTAAATAAAACCAATATTTGTATATCTCAATCTCAACTCAAGATTTCCAACATTAGAACCACAGCACCGTCACCTTCTGTGAAATCATTATAACATCCGGAGACGGGATTTTCCATTTCCAGGGGGCGTGTCACTTCCTGTGAGGTTGAATAGAAAAGGGGGGTGGGATCGTATATTCTTGATGTCTCCTAACCGTAGCAATCAACAGGAATTGTCCGGCATTATGTACCGTAGATAATTTAGGGAATACGAATATTTGGGTCTGATGAAGGAATATTTTTATCAAGACAGTGAGACAGTATTGTATTCATAGAACGTATGGAACACAAGTTAATAAAGAACAAATACGTGAAATAATTCCCTAAGTTTTGTGCAGAATATAACTAACTTGGAAATACAAAGAACCTTCCGGAAGGTAGGAATTTCTGAAGGTAGCTTAATGTTGATAGCAGGAGTATTATGCTTACTTCGTTTAGTATTTGGTTCGGCTCGCTGTTTCTATTCAGTATTTGATATCTTTAGCCATCAAAACACCTAGTCAAAAGCCGTTCGGCATGCATGTAGGCAGGCTCGACCGGAGTGATACCACAGCCTCACAAAAAACTGGTGTGAAACAGCACCTGTAGTATGTTGCACCAAGTAAGCGAGGATACCAGAGGCCTATATCCGAACCCGTCATCCACTCCATCCTCCCAGGCCGGCAATGCACTTGTGATGCCTGTGGTATTGCGGGTCTCCATGGACAACGGTAATCACTTGCCATCAGACGATACGTCTGATCGTTTGCCCCCTGCCTGCCATAAAAAACTGTTTTATAAAATAACATCGACAAATAAAATGTAAAAAGAAAAACTGACAAACAAAGTCTCTTCCGCAGACGTAAACATAAAAATAAATGAAAAATATATTATATAAACATTTTCGGGGGCGTTAAATTTGCATTTTAATGGAGATCCACGTGTAGGTAACAAGTTTAACTAATAGCCGTGAAATGAGGGAGGGTGGGGTGGTCGGTGGTGGCAGGCTGTGTCTTTTGTTCAAGGCAAAAATGTCGTAAATTCCATAGACTTTACTGTTTCTGTCTTAAGCTCTTGTTATACACGTGTGCTATGAAAAGATTTACGTAAAATGTTAGGAAACTTTTTCATTATTTTCATTAAAATCATAACAAAGCATTTTACCGTTTCATCGGTATGTCAGTCTGTTTAGTAAAATATAAAAACGACAATATCTTTACACGTCTTTTACGCGGCCGTCAATTACCTAGCTACTGAACCCTGTAGTAAATAACCCATAATATATAAAATATTTTATCTTTGATTGTCTGTTCAAAAATTAAGCAATGTGCTACTGCAGATATCGTCTGTCTTTGACTGCGCGGTTTGCCTACTGGTTTAAGCGCTAGTCACGCCGCTTTCTACAGAGAAAAGTGTTGTGGGTTCAAATCCTACATGGGATAACACTGTGCGATTCACAAGTTATTGTTTTTTAAAATTTATTTTCGATAAAAACATGCAATTACAGTAATTCAAATCTTAACCTAAACAAAAACACTTATTTGAGATTAAACAGTTGTTAGTAATTCGCTAAATAAGTAGATAAATTAAGAATTACCTTCCATTAGGTAATTTACTTGCTAGAGTGTATAAGTCAATAATTTAGATCTACCCTCCCATATACCTTAGGTAGGTACCTACCTAAAGTATATGGTCCGAGTCTGGGTGTTCTTTCGGTCCGTTTCATGTATGCCTTTAAAGTCGCTCGCGACACGGTGTATGTATTCTTTATATTTTTTACTTCATGCAGTTTTGTACATCCGTTACGGCGTGATTGTAGCCAACAAACATCTATCAAAAGTATAACGTTTGTAAACTCGGATGTTTAAAAAATAGCATCATCCACCTAAGTAAGTAAGAACTACATGTAAATAAATCACACTTAGCAGAGCTTTTGATGTAGATATTCACATACGTATAATAGAAATCTATTGCTTCTATAAATAACCAACTTAACAAAAAGCTACAAAAATCTTAAAAGAAGACGTATATTTCTCAATCCTGGAATTCAGTGCATTGTTATTTTTAAACATGACTTATTTGAAACACAAATCCTAACAACTATGTGTTGTGTAGCAATCAAATAAAGCTTCTCTGTTCAGGCTAAAAATACTCAAGCGACAGTCTCGCGTAGGCGCCGCTTCAAATCTTTTACCAATCGAATTTCTGCTTCATCTTGACACACTTAAAGTTCAATATTGCCTAAGTGTATGTCATCGGATTAAGTTACTTGGACAATATATAGCTGACTAGTCGCTTATAATGCAACCAAATATGGTGAAATGTGGATTAAATTGGTAAGTTCTGCAGAACCTGGTTTGTCTTTAGAGACAGTTTTATGGTAGATGCTATTCATGGCGCCAGCTTTTATCCCATAGATAATAGCACATTATTTGTTTACTTATCTAAAGTGTTTGGTTTAGAAACCTTCCTCAATGGGTATCTTTGATAATTTATGGTTAAGTAAAGAAACCTTGCAATGAATAGAGAACAGTTTTTGAAAATTTTGGTCAAGGGAGAGCTATGCACACATACGTTAACACAATTGGAGCTGTTCTACGGCCTTATAGAAAAATTATGTTTAGTAGAGCGATTCATTCAATGACTTTCTGATTAGGTTTATCCCCGATTAGTTTTCATTTAAAATATTAAACTCTATCTCTTTATTTTATCTCATCTCAAAATGGTAAGAAGAAGAACTGCTTTGAAATTAATCAAATACGTAACTCTAGAAATAGTATTAAATTGAAAAAAGACGAGATACTATTCTATGACGATAGTGATAACAAAATATCATACTTATTTCATATGTAATCTGACTTATTCGTGCCTTATTAAAAATCAACCAAAGACCTAGAAGTTTCAAAAGTCATATTCTCTTCGAACATATATTTCAGGCTAGTCAAATTTGGAAATAGGTTCATTTTAGCAGCGTTACATTCGGAGGAACAGTTTCAGCTTTAAATATTTAAATAAGTGTGAATGTAAAAATAACTAATGCAATTCAATGGCTGTTAATCATAAGTATATAATAAATAAGTATTGCTGATAATCTGGAAAAATCTGCGATCTTAGGTTGCGGAATTATTTATCTTATAAAAACCTTTTTTAAATTTATTATGAGCGATATCGTTACAAAAAACAAAATTCAAATTCCGAACCTACCCTTAACACGGTTACGCTGTGGCAAAAGTCTACGTGAATTACTTTCTAGAACGCGTTGGAAGCGTTCCGTAATCGAATTGCGAGCGAGTCGAGCATCCTCGTCTGTTTAATTGATCAGGCGCCATGTCGCAGGTCTAGGAAGTCACTGGTTGATTAGCCGGGCAATTAGTAGTGGTCACGTACCATTCGAGGTAAATCGTTTTTCTTTTTTTAAATTCAAATTACATTTATTGAAAAAAAAACCGTCAATATTTTAGTAGGGCTACTACAAATTATTACTAAATCTAAATTTTTATGGTATATGAGCAGACAAGTTAATTTATGGTAAGTAATCAAAACCGCCCATGGATAGTATATAGACTACTATATAGGTTTAACATTGTTATCAACAACGACCTTTGAAAAAGTTTTCTAGCCAAACGGGTGGTATTAGTAGTACTGCTAAAAGTCCTTTTCACCGACTTCAAAAAATGAGGAGGTTATCAATTATAATGTATTTTTTATGTTTGTTACCTCATAACTTTCGACTGAGTGGATCTGGTAACATGCATTTGATTTTTTTTTTTGTTAAGATTTTATCCTAAGTTTTTCTTCTCTTTTCAGTGATATTCTCCTACATAGTTTGCTACCCTAGTCAATTCGCAACACTTATGGAATGAAAATAATTGTAATGCACCGCATTTTGTATCTGTCATACACAGTCTAGTATAATACGGGTTGTCCTAAAACCGATTAGACAGCTAAAACTGTTACCCTTCCTTTTGTCTTCGTAATTAGATAAAATAAAAGCATTGACAGGAGAAAGATATCAGAAGTAGGGATGGTGTCAAGAATATAAGCAATCATTCTAACAGGTTAAATGAAGTATACGACAAACCAGTTAATGGCTACCACATGAAAGTCTGGTCAACAGAGTAGATATATACTAAGTTCTTCGCCCGCTAATATGGCGGTCAACGCGGTAAAAAGTAACATATGTTCTATCTCAAGAAACAAAATGTAATAACTGCTAAGTTTCATCAAAATCTTCTAGCAGATGAAATTAATGACAGCATAATAAGCAGACAGAGTTACATTCTAGAATTAAAATCACTAGTATTTACCAGTTTCAGCTTATGACATCATCAAAGGAGTTGATGCCAAGTAAGGCGAAACCATTTAGGTATAAACATAAATAAAATGGTGGAATAAGTACAACTGATTCTAATTCTAGAATGCATTCTAACAAGTTCCATCAAGTATCGAGAGTATTAATCACAGACAGAGTTACTTTTATAATTATAATATTATTATGGATATGCTCGCTACTTATGGGGTAAATACAAAATAAAATAAATGCAACTACATTAATAACATAAAAGGTTACTAATAGACACTAATTCTAATCATTTCACCCCTTCCATGACTTGCAGTGACCGCAGGAAGTGAGAATTAACGCTCAGAAGTAGTGAGTCACGCTCCTATGGTAGCGTAGGGTCTCCACGCTATTTTATTTCTTAAAAGATACCTATTTTTATTTTTAACAACTATTAACTAAGGGAGGTCTACGCTAAAAAGGCGATTGTTACCTAGGGATTAAAATAAATAAATAAAATTTAGTAAGTATATTGGTAGAAGAATAAAGGCATTTTTTTTTTTTTTTTTTATAATGATAATAACCAACCAAATAATGTGTTCTTAAAGTTGAATGACTGAGGACTACAGTGCTAAGTCTCGGGTCCTTGCTGTTTAGGAGTAAAAGTTTTATACATTTGTTTAGAAGTTTTGGTGCTTTTTATGTGTTAAAATTTTATAAGTATTTTATCAGCAGACTACTTTTTAAAGTACATGCTCCGCATAATTTGAAACTTGACGGTGGCGAGTTGCTTTGAGTGTCAGATGTTCGAATATATTGTTATAATATAAAATACATATAAAATACTTGTAAGTACACATAAAACATTTAAAGCTAGTATTACTACAATGGTATTCCTGTGGTTTGTTTTATATGCGACGCTACTGATTTTATAAATCTTTAGTTTAACTGTGACCCACCTTTTCTTCAAAGACATTTCTAAACCGAAATAGTTTTCAGGTTTACAAATACCGGCGGATAGACATTTACGTCGTTTGATGCTGAAAGCTATAAAACTACGAATATTTTAGAAGATCGTTAAAAGTGATAGGCTCAAATACTTTGCAATTCTACAAAGACATTATTGGTTTGGTGATGTATAAATTAAAAGAAAATATCACTTTGGTAAATTGTGTTTCTAAAATATGATCAAGTTAAATGTGAGAATGCAAACAGTTATATATAATTTTACATTAAGATGAAAATAAACTAAGATTATCGAAGTTGGTAGGTTCACTATATCTATGTCTTAATTCATTTGTGACTTGTATGCCCGATTGAACTAGTATCTGACGCCAAATAATTATGGACATATTAAATGCTGGGAAGATAAAAAAGCAACGCGATATACTTTTACTGTTTTTTATTTATTTTGAGGACAAAATTTTTAGTAATTTCTTTTGTGATTTGTATATTGTATTGGCGTTATATTTAAGCAACCTAAAAAGAAGGAAATTTAAAGTTGAAAATAATTTTCAGCGTAAAAATAATATCAGATTCAGGGGGGTCACTTATCAAGTGATCTTTGAACACCATGTATTTAGTATTCACTGTTTGTAAACCGATTGTAATAATTTACCTTCTTATCACATTTTTTCTTTGTACTAAAAAGTGTAGTAATTCACTTCTTTAACAAATAAAAAGCTGAAATCAAGATTTTTAAATAACTTAATATTATTAACTGGACTATATTTCCTTGAATTATGGTGTCCATAGTCGGATTCTTAGGGAGGATGTGGCAGCGTTTACTAATGTTAACAATAGAAGCGAGACAATGTATCGATATAAATGCAAGTTATCATTTGTATATAATTCGTTACACGCTATTTGATTAACAGCTATTTTGGAACATCATTGTGCTATCATTCTCTTTTCTTGGTCACCCCATATGGAAAAAGAGCAGTTTTATTTTGTACTAAACAGGGGGCAAACGAATAGATGTATCGCCTGATGGTAAATGAATAGATGTATCGCCTGATGGTAAACGATTACTGCCGCTCATGGACACCCCATCATCAGAGGCGTCTCAAGTGCAAGGCCGAACTTTGGGAGATACGGGAGGGGTTGCTGTATGGGTCTCCTGTCATCCTCAATCACTCCGTAAAATGCAGCACAGGCGTTGTTTCACGTCGGTTGTCTGTGAGGCCTTGGTATCACTCCGGTCGAGCCGGCCCATTCGTGCCAAAGCGTGGCACTTTCAGGCAAACCTTTGTTTTAGTTACAGACAGGATATTAAAAACGGTCTGAATGAGCCTTACAATTAAATAGTATTTATTCTTATTTGACAATTACAAAAATCTTACAAATTGATAAAAGTATTGAGTCAATCATTATGAAA
Source organism: Hyphantria cunea (assembly GCA_003709505.1). Classification (NCBI taxonomy): domain Eukaryota; kingdom Metazoa; phylum Arthropoda; class Insecta; order Lepidoptera; family Erebidae; genus Hyphantria; species Hyphantria cunea. The sequence goes on from PKRV01001403.1 coordinate 369,775, forward strand.
AAAAAATGTATGGACCAGTCTAACTAGTCCAGTTTTAACTAGGGATGGTGGAAAATTGCCGTTATTGCCGGATGAATGGATTCCTAATTCCGCTATTATTTTTCTTTTTTTTTTTAAACATGCTTCTGCCAAAGTTACTCTACTCTGCCTGACGGAAAGCAAAAACAGAATTCAAGAGTGGTGGTCACAGTACTCATTGCGAATGCAGATCATTATCTGCATTCACAATGAGTACTGTGACCACCACTGCATGTTGTGTGTCACCATTCCGCATTGTTGCATTCAACAATTCAGAATAGTGACAAACACCATGGCGGCCCATTGGTGCTTCTGCATTGTTGGGCCTCTTACTGTGCTCTTAGTGTATTAGTAAAACCTACCCACCAAAAAATAAATAACGTCACCTGGTAGACGATGATCCTCACTAATAAATAGTGATATAAATATGAAATATTTCGGACATCTTACACACAACGTCATCTAGTCCCAAGCTAAACAGAGCTTGTGTTATGGGTACTATACAACAGGTATAAATACATTAATACTTTTTTTTTATAAATATACACATATTATACATAGAAAACACCCAAACTCAGAAACAAATATTTGGAGATCATACAAACATTTGGACCGACCTGGGAATCGAACCCGAAACCTCAAATACAGCAGTCACATACGCTACCACTGTACTACAGAGACAAGTTATTTAAATACTTGATAAAACAAAAACTTAACACGTTGATTGCTCAACTTTCAACCTTTATTTTATTTACGACCCCCTTTTACATACCTATCACATATTGTCCGCAGAGTGCCGACAATTTTGGTGCAGCAATATAGCGACCCGATAACCATAATCGGTAGATGACGATATTGTGTACGGTCAGCAAGTAAATTTATTACTTGGAAGACTTATGAAAATAAGAAATTTTGTTAAGTTTGTTCTGTAAAAAAAGGTTGATTCCTCCTCTCATTTTGTAATCCTCTACGAAAACAGGTGACTATCTGGCATTTTGTAAAAAAATCTTACTTAATTGTATATATTAACTTAATTTTACTTAATTGTTTATATTGTAATGTAATAATTAAGACTTATTGAATTATTTGATTAGGATAGTATAAAGAAATAAGAAATTATTTTAAGAAAAGACCCGACTGCGTCAATATCTGTCAACTTAATTAAATTCAGTTTTTTTTTTTATAAAATATAACATATAAGCTATGTATGTACATATTCGTAATCACCGTAAAAAATTCTTTATGTTGATATCCCACTCGATGTAATTTGAAAACATGTATTTTTTAAGATTAGTTTCAGGCTCCAAAAATTTTTTATTTGTTTTTTTTATTTTGATGTACCCAGTATCACTCTCGCGGCTTAAACGAATCTATTGACACCACTCACATAAAAAAGTTTCATTATGGACATGTTTGTAAAAAAACTTATTAATGTGTAGGTATAAAGAAAATGTTTTGCTAACGGTACCCTGTGTACGTAGAAGGCAAGAACACACTGTAATAACATGTAACTTATGCTTGCGAAACTGCACAGGGAAGGTATACATACATGTGAATTTATTAGTATTTCTTTGTGTCCTGCCAACTATATTTATTATCTTAATAACTGTTGTTATAAAGTGGTAAGTTCTATTTGTTTTGGTTCTTCGAGACAATTTATTTCAATTCGAATAACCAATTTTAATGGTGAATGCAGACATAAACGTAACATTATGAGACTTCGTTTTTTGAAACCTTTTATAAACGATCGTAGTCATTATATTTATTATATTATTTATTTATAACAAAGAAAACAAACTGAATGACAATATTTGTACCCCGAAACCTGGTTGATGGTTGGACTGGGGAAAAGCGAAAGATTTTTTGACCTACTATACTACTATTCCTCCACCCGGATCCGAGGCGCGCCTATCTGCGCCTCATGCCTACCTGAGCGTGGCTGCGGATGGTCTGGATGGGTTTTCCCCTCCATCCGCTTCAAAGGCCAGCTGCGAGGAGGCGACGTTACGCGTGTGCTGTATGTCGCTTAAATTGGGAGTTTTTAACAGCAGGCGGTGCCCGCTTCAGTGCGGGAAGGTGCTGCGAGGGATCCGGATGGCGTAAGAAAGCGGTTCCCGGCTCCCTCCCGTCTCAGGCGCAGAGTGGCACACCGTGGTCTACCGTGAGGTTTTAGTCGCTTCGATTCCGACACACCGCCCCGCCGCAAACCCCAGTGAAGTGACGGCCCGTGGGGATTTATACAAGTAACAAAAGGGGGTTGTTTCAAGTAGTCCTTCTCTTAGCAGTGATATTGTATGATTAGGAGTAGTGCTACTCCTTATTCTTAATCGATGACCGGTGACTAATAATCGTAGTCATTAAGTGTCCTGTGAAAGACTCGAACGCAAGAAATAAACGAAAAGTTACGAATTCAGTAGATTAGCAGCCTATATTACGATTCACTAGACATACATGCCCTTTAGTATATTTTATATTCATATATACAACTAGCATAATTTAATATTGACATTGCACTTCACATCCAGCAACCATTAGGTTATCATTGCATTAAGTAAATTATAATTTATTATTTGTTTCATTTAATTAATTTTTCGAAATGAAAACAGAAATGCACGGAGCCAGTCTGTTTACGTCAGATGTAAACCAATATGGAATACACAAACATTCAAACTATCGCCCCAAAATCCCGAAATAGTGCAGAGCAATTTAACACCAAATTCAACATCATTATAGCTAATTGCGTTTGTTTTGACGGTTTAATCCGATTCTGAATACATAAGCATAGTTTGTTTATAATAAAAACAAGTGATACCGTTACTGGTAGTCATAATTACTTAAAATGTGTCTTACTTAAACTTATTCTAAACTAGCTGAGCCTCGCAGTATAACCACGGTACAACCATTGATAACGTCGCGGAAAAGCTAGTCTCAAAAAGGAGCCTCAGTGATACAGTATATCATCAGCTATCTGTCCGTAAAAGTCTCATAAAAATCGGTCTAACCGTTCTGGATATTAGCCAAAGCAAACAGGCAGACAGACAAAATTTTTAAGAATTACTTTTCATGAAAAGTTTTTATTTTGAAATTCAATTTTATTTATTTAGATACGTATACACATTGATCCCACCAAACTTTGTACAAGTCTTGTCACACATGCTGATCTGCCCAACTAAAGTTTTCCATACAAATATTTTATTAACTAAAGGGCTAAACTTTGATTATTCGTTAATTATTCGCCTCCGCTTGATCCGAAGGTGTAGTCAATTCAAGTCGTAGGCGTCAAGACCCGCCGTGTGCGGTCTTTGCCGGTCAACCACCACCCTGGCAAATTAAAACAAAACTTAACCACTGTGCACTAAGAATCAAATTCTAAAGTCATCTGTGGTTTAATAGTTTAGAATATTTCTCATCGTAAGTTAATCTACTTGAGACTTTACTGAGTGTTAACAAAGGTTAGTTTTGTGTGTACGATAAAATTCCACTATTAAAATAATGAGGGTTTCTGGAGGTCTACTCAGTGTTTCTCGTGTGTTTGCTTACTTTATTTATTGTTGCGAATAAAGCCACTGTTTATCTTAGTGATTGAGGAATTCATCATGTGCTTGTTTAGCTTCACCGATTTAGTTTCATGTAATGTGACTGAATTAGTTTCATAACTGCTATGAGGCTTTAATGTAACTCTATCTAAATAATACTTTCGTATACTAGCATTTTTTTTAAAATACTTTTCTATTGAGTAGTATCTGTATTTATATATAATATTGAGTAGTTTTCTTCTCATTCTTAAATACCCTGCACCAGCTTTGAATGAAACCTGTCCATCCAAAGGTTGCCTGGAAGAAATTGCAATGAGTAATAAGGCCGCCCTTTGTACATCACATTTTCATTTTTATCTTTTTTTTTATAATTTATAGAATTGTATATTGTGTGTAAACCTTGGTGTACAAATAAAGTATTATCTATCTATCTATCTGGTAAAAAATTCGGCCAAGGGAGAGTTGGACTTGCGCAGCAAAGTTTACGTATTATTATCTATACAGTTCAAGAATGCACCTGTTGCCGTTACCAATATCGAATAAAACGTACACAAAAATCACGTTTGTTGTATGGGAGCCCCCTTAAATATTTATTTCATCCTGTTTTTTTTTATATTTTTGTTATAGCGGCAACAAAAATACACCATCTTTGAAAATTTCTACTGTATTACTATCACGGTTCATGAGATACAGTCTGGTGCCATACGGATAGACGGACAGCGAAGTCTTAGTAATAAGGTCCCGTTTTACCCTTTGGATACGGAACCCCAAAAAGGGGATAGTTATTAATATACACAAAAATAAAATTGAAGAGTCCGTTTTTAATTTTAAATTAACAGCTTTGCACTAAATGCTTAGGGAAGTATATACGGTACTCACATCAATTATCAAAATTGTTGTCTGTCTTTCTGTCTGTTTCTTCTTCAAGCTTCAAGGGTTTTACACTGGCAGATAGTTGGTGAAATAAAATGTGACCCAGATATCTTTTTTAAACTAGCTTAACACCACTCAGCTAGTTTTGAAATAAGTTTAAATCCAATGCTGTAACTAGTTTGATAACTAACCATACCCTCCAATCCAATTTTGAGTGACTGGGTCGCACTAAATGGTTGGCACCGTACTTGTATCTCTTCAGTCTCAGGTTGCATTTATGATCGGTTGACCCGTCACCTTGTTTGTCTCCTACCACATAACATTTCTTTGGATTTCGAAATGCGTTGAAGATGCACATGATGTTCAAATTTTCACTCAAAGATTTTTCCATACCTGTTTTTAAAGGTTTCTGTGGTGTGTTTTCCTTATTTTATATGATTTTGTTGTTTTTTTTTTGTTCTGTCTACTACCAGAAATCGTTAGATCTACTAAAAAAAACTTTAATCGTATCGCTACTACATTGTGAATTTATTTAAATAAAGTAAACGAATCCACACTAAAATTTATAACTCAAAAGTAACTGTCGGTATATTGCGCTTTCACAGCTAAGCCAATGAACCAATTTGGTTGAATTTCGGCATGAAGATAGATAGGTTAGATTTTGTTGAGATAACCAACATAGATGCGGCCAGGCAAAAACTAGTATAGTATAAAATTGATAAGTATTAAATGATCAAATATTTGTATACTAATTATTTTTATCTTTACAGGTACGGAAAACTTGTCGAGGTCAAGCCCTTTTCGCCAAATATTAGAAGTTTATAAGGTAATTAAGAAAAACTTTTGCAGTTTTGAACCTCACACGTTTCATTTCACACACGTCTCATTTCAAACTGATAAGCCAAACTAAACTGGTAAAAGATGTTTTTATAAATTATAAATTCACATAAGTAGCTACAAACTATAGATGTACTACATCCAGAAATATACTTGTTTACATTTATACTGGGAATCGAGCTCTCTGGACTTATACACTATACGTATACATACGAGTACATACGTATGCGATATACGTACAAGCCATTTAAAACAAAATATTACGTTTCTTCAGTCCACTGTGTTGATAATTTTGATGTTAATAATTTAAGGCCTCAATAGAAATCAATCAATCAAAATAGCTCGAAGATTTCGATGAAATATATTATTTTAGTATTTCTTTTTAATGAAATTATTTTTAATGGCACAAAGTCTTTGTTTTAAAATACAAAAGTAACACACATAGTTACGAAATAAAAGAACCAGAGATCAAGTGTACAAACAAGTTACGTACAAAGAGATGACTGGTATAGCATGCGAACGCTTTCCGCCGAGTCATGGAGATTCACTAACAGGTGATTCGTTACGTGACCTGTTTGAGTTGAGTGCTCGCGCCAGTTGAGTGGCAAGTAGCGGTTATGGGTTAACACCGACGACGGAGCAGTGTCGAAGAGACTAATTCTGTAACACTTTAAATTCAACCTAAGGATCTTCATAATACAACTGTATTTGATACAACAAAATAAAACCGACCGTCACTCGCATCGTTCACTCCGCCTGTCTGCACTGACCCTACATCTTATAAGTGGGTGTTATATCTGATTGTGGGTCAAAAGTATCAAAGTTCGTGTGTGATGGACCAGGTCGAAATTAAAAATGAATGGCATCAAATATCTGTGGTTTTACCGAGACACTGACAACTTCAAAATACGAGATACCGTTTCTCGGTGTCTTTGTGGTTTGGTTTACATTCGAATAACGTTTATTTTTGAAAAGTATAACGTTAAGTTAGAATTAGTATTTTGGAAGCTAATTTTAACGTTTCTTATCGACTATGTAGCATAATGAGACAGTTTAGCTAAAGTCTATCCGTGATTTATTACGGGCCGTAAGTAAATGAAGCAAAAGTAAGAAAGTACAGTTTAAGAGAAGAACAATTAAATAAATTTATTTTTGTTTAAAGCTATCAGTATAGATGATTCAAATTGTAAATAAATTGTTTAGTCACACGTTTCTTGTCATATATGCCTGCAAAAATGGCAGGTTAATATATGTAAAATAAACAAATATTTATAAGAATATTTCGGAACTCGTATAGCTCTTCAAAGTCTGGTATTGATAAAGGGCTGTTTCATGTTCTAAAATATTAAATTGTTAAAAATTGAGTGAAGACTTATTGGTTTCCTTTATAGTCCATTTTAAGCATTGATAACACTAAAAACAAATAAGGTCACTTATAGAATATTGGATGTATTTATTCTTTAAGAACATTTCCATTAAATAAAACATTCGATAGAACATAAATATATACTAACCGAACTTGTGTAATGGAACTAAACGTTTCAATCCAAACGCTCCACAGACAGTGGGGTGCAATACACGATTATTGACAGTCTGCCCTGTTGTTCGGACAGCCAGCAAACATGATTTGTAGAATGACAACCATCACCAGCCCTCGATACTCGGTATTCAATAGTAGGCTTTCGCTTGATCACTTCATTTACATATTAACTACCCGCTTAATATTTTATGTGAACTGTGTTGAAAGGGGATGTACGGGATTTTTTGGTAATACTTTCGTCTATTAGTGTAATAATGGAGTTGGAATAAAATTACTGTTGAGCTTTATTAAGTTTAATGGAGACTATTGCACATGTGTTGAAGTCTTGGGTTCAATTTTAGAGTTTTCAAATATGTTTTTTTTTAGTTTAGTAAATATGTTTGTGTGATTGGCTATCTTACTTTCTTAGATATTAGAAAGTAAAACTTTTCTGAAAGAGGTGGTTTTTTTATGGAATAGGGGGCAATCGAGCTGAATCCCTGATGGTAAGGGATTACCACCACCCATTTACACATGCAACACCTGAGGCGTCACGGCTCACATGTGCACTGTCGGTCTTTCGAGGATAGAGAGGAGAAGATGGGACCATTCATGCCAAAGCGTGGTTCTCCCACGGTAAAATAGGTTTGAGATATAACTACATATTAAAGGAGAACCCACGTAAATTTATTTGTTACAGTCTAGCCCATTTATATAAGCCTTTTCCAACACTTTTCTTTACACACTCTTCTTACTTTTGATTTAAATATTTTGCCAGTGGTTACATAATTTTAACTATCATATATAGTCTATATACTATGGTCCATAAATTATATCTTGATCTCTATGATAATTGTCTTCGGTGTCATTTTAAAACTCACGAGGTATATTTTAGGTGTGAATTATATAATGTACTTAAGATAAAACCGAGGATCGAACCAAGTGGCGGGCAATTAGAGAAGCCTATCTCCAGCAGTAGATTGTTATAGGCTGATGATGATGATGATGATGATAATGTACTGCACTACGTTAGGAATGAAAATATGAGTGATAAAAAAATTGTTATTACTTCGTCAGTTTCATAGCTGTCTGTCGTAGAGATTAAGCTATAATTTATGAACTCTGATAGAAGAGCCTGATTGATAACAGAAAAGTCTTCTATTACACATTTACAATGGGTATTGTACTACATCTTCATATATGTCTGTGGACCTAATGGTATAAATGGTCATCACGCCGCTTTTCAGTGCGGCAAGTGTTGTGGATTCAAATACTATTTGGGACAAGACTTTGTGTGATCCTCAAATTGTTATTCTGAGTGTTCTTTGTGTCCGTTTGTAAAGTCCTCCGCGCCACAGGATATATTCCTAATGTGGGCGTTGTCTTTAAAAAACATTGCATATCTATCTCTCTTTCAGTATTTAGTAATATGAAAAAAAATGCTGCACCACTTAATACGGAGAGTATTAAGTGGTGCAGTATTTTTTTATGCTTACCTTAAGGAATCTAAGCAATTGATGTTCACAAAAACCCGACATCAATTTAGTATTCCTAAAACAGAAAAAAGCAAGATAAGTGGATTTAATTAGAACATTATGGGAACATTTATGAATTAATCATCAGGCCCTAGGGGGCGTCGTTAATGTATATATTTATCAATTACTTCCTTTATAAAAATTTAGACCGTGAAATTGAGTGCGTGCACAAACCCATATACCATGGGTTATCTCTGACATAGATCTTTTATATTTTATGAGTAACTTTTGCTCGCGGCTACATTCGAGTGACATTCAAAAAAATACCGATTGAAAAACTGTACACGCAAGTTGTAAATTTTTTTAAACATATATAAAATATTAATATGCTAGATAGGTAGAATAATGATTTGCGCAAGATCCCCCTCTCCATCTCATCTTCCTAGCCTTTAGTATTTATTGGGGTCGGCAACTAGTTCAACCGATTTTACCTGAATATCAGTTTTACATGGAGCAAGGCACTGACTTCCCAATAACGATTGCCATAGATATTCATGACAGCCGGTACCGACGGCTTAATGTGCTCTCCGAGGCATGGGCTGGAAACACCGACATCTTGCATACTCCAGGCTACTACTAAGAATTTCTTGTAAGAAAAACCTAACAGCAGTCCGAACCGAAAATCGAACCCGAGACCTCTTGATGAGTCGCTTACGCCAACCACTAGACCAACAAGTTAGCCTCTTCCCCTAGCCCTTCCTCTAAATTACAACACGCGCCGGCCTTGGAAGTCACGCTTCGGTTCTTCTTTCCTATTCCAATCGATAAATACCTGAAACTAACTACCAGCGCACGTGTCTCCTTCCCTCTATGATCCTGGGTCCCTTAAGAGGGGCGTGAAAAAGCATCTCACAAGGCCGCCATAGTGTAGGTCACCAGACTGCACTGTCTTTTATCACATTGAGGATGGTGACTACCACTCTTAGTTTCTGCTCGTTCTTTTCATCAGACTGGGCAGAGTCATTTTGTAATCTAACACATAAAAAAGAAAAAAAAAGGTGGCTGGCAGGAGAGATGCAAGAAGCCGAGGATTGACCAACTGTTGACCAATAAAGGCTGGATGATGATACTATTTAAACTTTAAATTTTGTAGTTTATAACCGTAGATATTCTCTTGTAACGAGATTAGGGCTATTCAGGGTTCAGGTACTTGACATTGAGAATACCCGATAGGTAGGATGTATAACTGTTTTGCCCGAATCGTATGTGCCAATATTTTGCAATTGCAAATATTTTGTGATATACCTGTGTTGATTTTGTTAAATTAAAGTGTTTTCGTGTTATTTATTTTTAATATGTATTCATATTTTTAGATACAGTATGAGCTGTTTGATTACCGTAGTACATGCCTGGAAAGATGGAAAGGGTGCTTTTTCTTTAAAAATATTATAATCTAAAATTTAAACCTCACTTTATTACATGTATACATATATTTTATGCATTTAATATAAAGCGGTTATTTTATCATTACCAACACACTCCAATTATATTTATTTGTATGGAATCTAATATTTGCTTTTTTGAATACAAGCGATATCTAAATAATGTTAATTCATCATTCATACGGTTTAAAAAAACAAGATGTTTTTCATAGTAAGAAAGTTATTGTAGAATAGTAATACCTATAAATATATAAATATAACAATACTAATCGACTACACGGTTGGCCTAGTGGTTTCAGTGGTCACCACTTCCTACTGCGCCAAGGGTTGTGGGTTCAAATCCTACACGGGTCAATACTTTGTGTGATCCATAAATTGTTGTTCTAAGTCAGGGTGTACTTTGTGTCCGTTTCATGTATGTTTGTAAAGATGCCCGCGACACAGGAATTTATATTCCTAAAACGGGAGTTGTCCTTTTAAAAAGAAAGATAAATAAGAAAAGAATAGTCTAACCTAGATCAGGCAGATCACTAAATTAAAATATTGACCTTATTTAACAATGAGTCTAAGAATTGTAGTTTTTTGATAATATTTAACAAATACTTCGTTCTAATTGTATAATTATTTATGATATGCAGTCTGTTATTTATAAGTTTAGTCTACTCATAAGTTATGTAACACCCAAATCTTGTACACTGATAATGAAATATTTGACTGCCTCGGTGGCGCAGTGGTAGCATACGCGACTGTTGTTCATGAGATCTCGGGTTCGAATCCTGGGTCGCACCAAATGTTTGTATGATCTGCAAATATTTGTTTTGGAGTTTGAGTTTTTTCTATGTATAACATGTATCTATTTACAAAAAAGTATACATATATAATAATATTAGTTATCTAGTACCCATAGTACAAGCTCTGCTTAGTTTGGAACTAGATGGCGTTGTGTGTTAAAATGTCCCAAAATATTTATTTATTTATTCATTATTTATAACATATGTTTTTTATTGATATTTTCATCCAAAGTTCGTATATAAGAAAAATGGTTTTTAGCAATGCCGTGTACATGTTTGTGATATTACACTCTTGTTATAACATAAACAATGAAACATATAGTATTTCATGCAATAAACGTCCACATACAGAAGAAGAAACGGAGCCTGCATTTATGAATCGGGCCGCCCTCGACGGAAAACTTTAAACATACCTTACTATTTACGTAAAAGTTTCTTGTTCTTTTTTCCCTACCTGCATAGGGGAGCGAAGTTTGCACTCGCAACAAATACAGTTAATTCAACCGTAAATGTCCCCTTTCGGGGTTACCGTCCACGTAATACGTAGGTAAATATTGAAAGACGGTATTTTGATTTTGGAACTTTTAAAATATGTATGACATTTACGATTTTTTCTTCGTATTAAAGTTGAGTCGCGAAAGAGAAATCTTTTAGCCTCGTATGCAAAGGGTATTAACGCAACCCCATCACAAAGCCTACACCCGTTTGTCTTTCCTGGTGTAACTTAAGGAAAATTTGAAAATTAATATGTAAGTCTATTGTCGATAAACAAAATCTTAACTAAGAGTGTTGTCTGTCATGTTAATCTCCCTCCCCCCCCCCTTCTTAAATGTTAACAGGAGAGAAGATTGGTTCTCTAGTAACCTGATCTTATTCGGTGGAAAACAACAAGACATTTTCTTTCTTGACATCGGTTCGTCGTATATGTTAATATGACTCAATTATTTGCAAATATCACTTTTATACTTAATGGTATTCATTTTAAACACTTTATTATTATAAATATCCCGTAATTTTCCAAAAAAGAGAACAATAAACAACAAAAATTCACGGGGTAATCATTGAAGCATCAACGTAATACCAATTACGCGGCAACACAAATACAAAAGTACCGGAGTCTAAAACCGGCAATCCTCATACTTATTCCGCAGTCGTTCGAAGATGTTAATCTCACCCCAACTAACTCCGGAACTGAGTTTGGCGCAATAAAAACTGTCACTATACTTATTTACGATGCAATAAAAGAGATTAAGATAGAAATAATAGGAAGCGCCGGCGCAATGGACAGATAAAATTGCGCTTTAAAACTGGACATTGATTATGAATCCATAAATCTTATTGATATTTATCAATATTTTGTAAGTATCAGTAGTTTTTCATAGAACAACAAAGCTAGAATTTAGTTATGTAAATGAATCAAGAGAATCCTAGGATCAAAAGGAATAACAATGTCTAGTAAACTGGATTTCAAAAAGTAAAAATATATTTGTTTAATTGCACGTTACACTATGTTTTCGGCACTTAATGTTATTTTTTCTTTAATTTCATGTTGTTTGTTTAGTTCTGTTAGTCGGTAAATCGAAATAAGTAACGAAAATAAAACAAAGCCTTTAAAAAATCAATAAAGATTGGTGTTCATTAGGAAACTGACTATTTTCATTAGTTAGCTGCGTATACGTGTCCATAATATGTCAGTGGAATTAAAAAGTATTATCCTTTTTGATTTTTTTTAATTTTATAAATATCAAAGTTTATATGAACATCAGGACGTTTCTTTCCCTTTCACGCAAACCTACGGAATGGATTTAGACGATATTTTACAATAAATTAGCTGATATATCAGAATAACAGACAGACTGCTATTTACCGCAACAAACAACATGTACGTGAGCAGAGCCGTGGCTAAAAACTGATACGAGATAAAATCACTTTAAGCTAAGTTATAAGCCCCGAGCGCAATTTTAGCTACCTTCATGCATTATGTAAAGATTCTTCAAGTGATGTGTTGTGCTCGATATAAATTATTGAGTTAGGATTAAAGCACAATGTTGCTACAGTGCTAAGGTCAAGAACATTACTACCTGTATCGATTTTATCACTTAACTCTTAGATAAAGATTGGTTGTAAAGATGAAGAAGTTGTTATGTTGTATCGTGGATACAATAAATTGTCTACGTTAATCAGCCAGATGGACAAGTGGAATAAAGTTGTAGGAGGTCACAGATAAGTCGTCGGATGTTAAGTGCTTTCAGTGCCTACATGTAATACTACCAAAGTTGTGCTATCCGTTTCTTGGTTATCAAAAATATTTACACTATCAGAAATATTACTTTTAATGCATTAATTGTTAAATATTTTATTGTCTCTAATTAGAGCTGATATATTTATATTTATTTCGTTATTAATTAAAAGTGAAAAGACAACCTAAACATAAATTTACAGTTCAGGTGGCTGAGCCTTTAATTTAATAGTGAAAAGCAATGAAAGGGCAACATTATTTTCTATTTTTAGTAAAAACACATGTATAAACATACATATAAAAATGTACCTAAAATTTATACTTATTAAAAGTAATGTTAACAAACAAAATCTGGTGGATAGTAATGATGTGATGTCCATACTATCCCTAAAACTGGCACTAATTAAATTTTTAAAATCGATGATTGAAGCAGTTTGCTCTTCTATGATGTCTCAAGTCCATCTTAATACCATAAATTCTAAAGAAACACTATTTGTTTGTCTAAATCGCAACACGGCTGAATCGCTGCACCGATTTCAATGAAATTTGGCATGAAGATATTTTGAGTCTGCAGAGCAGATATAAGCTACCTTTAAATTAGCTAGTAATTGTAAAGCTATAGTTTCTTTAGTTCATTATAGATATAAAACGTCGTTAAATTGATACTGTTATTGAGCATCATAATAGCTTGCAGATTAATAACAAAAAAATCTAGTTATCTGGTATTCATCATCGGAAACTGGAATGGAAAGAAAGTAGGTTACTATGACGCGGTTGGAACCGAGCCAGAAACCTGTCGATTTATACCCTACAGATTAATATGACATGCCAGGGGAAAAGGCTTTAAAAGGTTTTATGAAGTTCGAATGATTAATTTGATGAGGAATTATCATTCATGACATCATAATTGAATGAAATAAAGCGTATGATACAATTAAATCATAAAAAAATTAAGGAACATGATAATCATGGCCAAAACCTTCGAAATGTTCTTTATATAGTTATCAGAACTCGCCGCATAAATCTCATAATCAGCGAATTTGAACCACAACAGAATTTTCATAATATAGTATGACTTTTGCTACATATTATATTATATTCACAGGTTTTTTTTATGGAATAGCAGGCAAACGAGCTGACGTATCTCCTGACGGTATACGATTACCGCCGCCCAAGGACACCGGCCTTTTAATTCCACAATTATTTTGAGTTGGCTATTAGTTGAACCGGTTTTCACTGAATATCAATTTTTTCATGGATCGTCTAGCATCGGACCTTCGCAGCTCTGAAAGCGATCTAAATTTAAATAGACTTTAACCTTAAAATGAACTAAACATTTTTTTAAATTACAAATCATATATTTCATATTCCAGATTAGATAAATATTTTCATCATATTTGTAGTTCCGTCAGGGTAGGTCAAATAAATCTTACTCGTTACTAAATTACTCTTTTGGCAAATCATTACTTACTAATACTTTAGTCAAATACCCAACTAATATCAACTTGTTGGTTCCTAATTACCAGTCATGTCGGCCATCAATAAACATGTAATAACATGAGTTAATCCACCAAAAATCCAATAATACTTTATTATATTAGCGCAAATTCTAAGGGCCCATTAATGCGATACCTAAATACAGTGATCTACTTATATTGGAATTAATCTTGTGATGACGGTGCCGAATAAAAATCGGGCATCAATAGGACGAGAGGCATTTCTTAATATTTCCCTCGGCTATTGAGAGGACTAAACAAATTCTCAGAAAGGAATTCCCTTCTCGAATCCGTCAATCAACTTTTGTGGGATTGTACTAAAAAGATAAGAACTGAAAATATACGGAAGTGTATTAGTGACGTTTTACTGTACAACAGCCTAATATTCTGATATTAAAATTATATTAGCTTTTATCGCTGTTATACCAAGATTTTCTTAAGCGTGGAAAATACAAATTCACGTTTCATATTGATTTCATCGCCTTTCCCAGAAAATTTACTATTTTATCTGATATACCAACTCCAAATCGGACTTGATATTTCTTCTTTACATATTTAGATCTAAAAATATTTGCGTAGATAAACAAAGTTCGTTAAAACTTCATCATCAACAACAGTTTTAATAGTATATTGCTAGATATAGGCCACTCTTCATAATGGATGACTTTGCCAAGCATTTTGGCAAATGGTTTGTATCAAGTCTTTCTTCTTTTTACAGTGTTGTTACCCGGTGTGGTTTAGTTCCTCACCCTTCCGACACCCATGGAATGAATATAGACACTTTGTATCCTTAATCTGTTATCATATATAATATATTTACTTTTCCAGACTTGTCTTTATTTAATGAAAAAATAAGATTACTCCAATACTTATGGAATATCTAGGTCATCATCTATAGAAATAAAATGACATTTTCTCTTCGTGTATATTCTTCTTTAAATGTATTGAAATCAATCACGACGTTTTATGCTTTTCTAGCCCTTAAATAATTTTATGTATTTCAAGATTCATCTATCACAGTGGCAGTGACCTTCATATTTATGGTGAACGCCCTCAATAACGACTCGTATATTTTCCAAGAGGAGCTTCTATAGAAAAAAAATATATTTTGATCTATTTAGACGGCGCGGGTATGTCGTAAACGCGAATGGGAGGGTTAAACCTCATTACTTTATAGCAGATGTAAAACGATTTATAGAGGTAAACCCGTCCGGTCATATTTTGTTATGTTCCAATAATTCTTTACATTTTAGATTTTGCTTCGCCAAGCCAACGATTCTTATGAAGCTCGAAAAACACGTGCCCTGGCTGCGAATAGGTAATTTTAGGAGAAATTTTCTTTCTGCCAAATTGGGTCGTGAGTTTTATGTTTTCGCGTAAACTGTAATAGGCTAGGCCCTTTTTAAATTAACGAAAACTACCACATTAAAGCCGGGCTGCCTCTTAGCTCTCAAGATTTCGCTTGGAAATTTCAAGACGCTAAAACAGTGTAGTAACTTGTCCGGTGAATGTTTATTGGGCTACTTAGCATAATGTTGACACTATTAAAATTACTAGTTCAACATTTCAAAAATAATTACCTCTTGAAAACATCATCGGTTTGAACTGACCACATAATGATGATTTGTGATAAGTTATTTTCATCATTTCTTAGGTAACTAACCTTAAAGTTATTTTTTTTTCATCCAATTAAAAAGAACCACGCAAAAGGTATACATTTTCAAATGAAAGATGCATATCTGAAATTGATCCATGAATAACAGAAATCTCCGGTAACTAACATAAAATTATAAAACAGAGCTGACAACCAGCTCTACTGAAATCTATTGAAAAATCTCAATAGGACACGACAATTTCTTATTTTGTAGTCGCTTAAGATATATTTATCTCTGCATCGCTCAATCGGTCGACTGGCAGAGAATGCCTTAGGCATTAAGTCCGCCGATGCATGTAATTGTGCATAAAGTAATAAATCAATAAATAAATATATTTACTTTAGAAGACTGTGTAGTGGCGGTGCGTCCTATCATCACCTCTATTCGTCCTATGGGTATCGTAAGAGGCGACTAAGGGAAAAACTGCGAAGGACCGCATCACTGCAGAGAAAAAGGAAAACACGCGATAAAACCCTTTACTAAGTATTCTGATTATCGTGGTATCTCATTGGAAAGGATCACGCTTCGGCATGCATGGGCCGGCTCAACCGGAGTGATACCGCAGCCTCACAGAGAACCGGTGTTAAACAGCAGTGGACTATTCTGTAACAGTATACTGTGGGGCTGTTATACACAACTTTTGCTGTTAATGCAATGTTAATAAATAATGATTATCAATCATTATTTATTTTATTTTTCTGGTAATGCGAGTCAACTTTTACCTTATTCTGAAATATTTTAATCTAAACATAATTACTTGGAGCTGTTTATCTTGTATAGAATAGACGTATATACAGCAAAAAGCCGTCAAAAAAGATGAAGCAAAACGAAAATGTATAGACAATAATAACTGCCTTTACAAAGGGTGAGTGTCGTCATGTTGCGTTTATGCAAAAGTGTGTGGGCAATAGTTGAACTGCATCTGTATCGTGGCGACACATGGTGAGTGTAGGCGACATAGACGAGCGGGTGAGACGCACATCAAATGAAGTAAATTATTTTAAACACACGATGATTTTTGACTTGAAACATGTCCTTAAAGCAGCACTATTGAGTTACCTTTGAACAAACGTAGATTAATAAAAACTACAATAGAAATTTGTAAAAACATTATATTGAACTCACGCGGGACGCTTCTTGATTTACTTATTTTTCTGACCCATTATTTGATTAGAAACTAACAGCAAATATAGAAATCAAGTTAGTTTCGTAGTTACTTAGTGTTTTTATCATAATATTTTAAATATAGAGTGTAGACAAATTCATTTTAAGAAAATTTTGTTATCATTAAAGTTCAATAAACTAACTACTACTAAATGTCAACACACTACACACGCTAACATCTAACTAACATGGCTAACGAATTTTTCCGCCCGTCTGTATCGGAATAATCTGTTTACAGTCGCGCAGCTTACCCAAAGTTATCTTTAATTAAATTTAAAACTTCTCTGACGTCACGTCGTGCTTGGCTATGCGTACTACTCTTCCGGTACCGAGTGGTCGAAACTTGTTCTGCAACCTTTTGTACATGTTCTAGTATATTGAAAACAAAGGCTTATAACAAGGGAGAACAATTAGCTTTGAGCTTAAACTAGATATAGGAGCCATGCTTACAGTACACATGCATAGCTTTTTGATTTCATTGAAGATTAAAAATACAACTTTCAACCCTTAATCAGTTGGTTACGGTGATAAGTAAAACGTTTGTTAAAAAACTTAAATAGAACCAAATTTCCAGCCTCACTTCACTAACCAACCTGTTTCTAGGGGGAAATTGACCATCACTTGCCACAAAATGACTAATATAAGACAAGTTTGCTGCCTATAAAAAAAGAAATTTACTTTGGAACAATTATGCAATATGACGTAAGTTTTTTTTAACTTATTATTTGTTTGTTTATCTTTGTATTAACATCTTAAAACAATAACAAACAAAAGTAATATTCAATTGATAAAAAAATCAATGCTGTGAAACTTGAAAACAATACTACGCACAAAAATAAGAACTTATTTTCCTCTTAACGTGTAGTAATGCATTAAAGCTTCAAAAATCTTCGTCAGCTTACGGCAAAATTAAACTAATTAAAAAAGTTTTGTAATTATCGTCTTAACAGACACTTGGGAGTAAATCGCCTTTGGGGCAAACAACACCTCAAGAATTTTACCTCCCGTGTTCTTTAGCATTGTTGAGTCCAAACTTGTAGAGTCAGCGATAGCGGCTCATACTATAGCTTCATCAAGGTCTCAAATAATAAGTTGATATTATACTAAAAGCATATAATAACGAAATAATATAATTTCTTATCTTAACTACATTTTCTCATCTATCATTTTAGTTCGTACTCGTTTGTTTATAATATACCTGCAAAGAATTCTCTTTGCGCTTTATATAAATATATTTCATCCAATTGTAACACCAAACTACATCAAATATTAAAATTAGTTTCTATAAATAATTTAGATGAATTTTTACCAATCAATTAAGTGATGTTCATTGGTAATATTTTATATTTGGCAAAGTTAAATTTAACATATACTGTAACACATGGGAAATTCACATCGAATATGTCACATAAATTTTATCATGATTCTCATTCCTCGCTTACATCAAACATTGTAAAGCTTCTTAGAATTCATAATTGCAGGTTTGTATTGAATAAAAATCGCATTACCGACCCCAATGCCTCCCTATTCTGCTCTGACGATTCGAATAACAATAAATGTTAACTTACATTGTTCCAAAAACCTATTACCTTTACTCGTACATAATTCTGCAGTCTGAGTCTCCGTTGCTTCTGCCTATTTTATTGCTACAATTTGCAAATTTTATATCGTCTTTTATGATTCTGATACAAAATTCTTTGAAATCATATTTAAGATCGTCTCCCCTCGAGGACCTCCAAAACAAAGTGGTTCATTACAAATAACAATGGCATTTCTGGTTGTATCATCAATTTCAATGTTATGATTCATTAGTTACTTCATAATTTTTATGATGAAGTGGAGTTTTCTGTTTTGTCCACGACTATCAAGAAATTATTGAGTTTACGAGTTTACAATTATAACACAACTTACTTTTAAGTATTTTTCTCATAATTTGATATTAACCGTGTTATTGTATATGTGCACTGTGTTAATTTTTGTTGCAGATCAGATTAGCATTTCCTACTTGCTATTTTTTGTTTGTGATTCTGAGTATTTTGATAAGATTAAGACAAGCACCTGGGTTACCTGATAAATTATGTAAAAATGAAACCTAGCTAGACCGATTTATCGCAACCGAAACACCCTGCATACTAAATTTCATTTATCAGTCATTTGCAATGTTTGATTCCATATTTTACTAAACCTGCCCTATGGCCACCAGGCAGTTGATGGATGTGTAAAAAAAATCTAAGAGGAAATTTATGCTACGGTTTTTCTCAGGAGTGATAGCAACAGAAGTAGACAATGGGCCGATTAACATAAAAAAAGAAATTGAGTAAGAAAATCTTAAATGGTAAAGAAAATTAGCAAATTCTTTCTTTGATCTTTAAGACCGTTGCAATCAACACTCAAATCAAGAGTTCTTGATTCAAGAGCTCAATTTGAAAATTAAGATCAAAATTCACCGCTCAAATACTTTAGCCAATTATGTTTCAAAACCAACTTATTTACAGAGTGCAAGCTTCATTTGATATTCATCGAAAATGTTGCGAGGTAAGCAAGTACTCAAAAAAAAACTCCCAACTAAGACGGTCGTTAACTAAATTAATACGAGTATAAAACATGATTAAAAAAATTACGTCGACAGCCGATGTAGGGTGGCAGGGTAAGGGCGCATCCCTCCTGTATGAATGGATGCTTTCTTCAAACGAAAACAAATTTACACATTCTATGGAGTCTAAAACTTCAATCCAATATAAGCATTATACCTAAAGAAGGAGATGTCACTATTGTTTGTTCTGAAACGTAAATATATTTTTGTAATTGTATTGCAAGTTTACGTTCAAGTGTTATAAGTTCTAATGTCCCTCAACGGTTTAATATAAGTTGCTGGGGGCGAAACAATGAAAATGTTAATGTTCAAACATTCTGTATTTTTACCTTTTGCATTTGTTGAATTGCGCACTGGAGTTCCGCTGGGTAAGTACTTATTGCACCTTATTTTCTTAAGATCTCCATCCAAGTTTACGGTCTTCAGGTGTTTAGTGTCTTTGTGTTGGGGAACATAGCTGTCCCGGTTCGCATTGCAACATTAACGTATAACAACATGATGAGGAAAATAAAATTAACATTATGGCAAACAATGGCTTATTTTTTTTAATTGTGATAAATACTGTAATATTTTATATTTAATTTTTGCATTTTGGATTGAAAGTACTTCATGTTATTTTTGTTTTGATTATAAGCTTTCATCGCTGGTTTTGATAGCTTGTAAAATTTTCTTTTATCCTTAGAGATTTATTATTGAATAAAATTTGTAAGTATTTGACCGTTTATATGAAATTATAAATCAATTGTTTGTAAATAATATAAAATAATAACTAGTATTTATAAACATAATACAGTAAATTTAAAAAAATATATTCACTACCCCTATTGTTACCCCTATTATTATTTAAATTATTTTTTAACTTTTCAATACCTATTATTTTACCTCCCAACATGACCATTCAAATGTCAACCAACTAGTTGATTGGAATAACTATTCTTAATACAAAACTAAGTAACGAGTCTAAAATAAAGATATATATTAAAAGCATTTTTCTTTCTATCCCTTTGAAGATATAACATATCGTCTATTATCTGTATATTATTTTAACTTTTTTCAAATACAAGTCTGCTAATAGAATCCAAGAGTAAAGCTAATCTCAAAATATTAAAAATTGATTTGTATCCTTCACGATTCTGCTCCTGAAACCACGCAAGGAGTCATATCTATCCCACAAGAGTATACTGATCCAATCCATACATTGGTTATATATATCCGAATTTCTTAATGCTTACAAAATAAGGAAATGTGAAAATTTATACGCAAAATACACGTTCGCCAACGACTTTATTAGGACGGGTGTGAAATTGCGAAGCGGTCCTAAAATATGCGTAAAAATTCTTGTGAGCGTAAAATTTCAATCAGTCTTATATGTATGCAAAACGTATTCCCTTCGACTGTATGTCGAGGTACACTTCCACCGAGTGCTACATGCGAGGGTATGGGATTTGAACTAACTTTGTTTGTATTGATCAAATAAAACTTAAGAATTTCGTTGTCGACTTGCCACATGACAGGGCTGTTACATTAACTCCATTCGCTTCATTTATCATTGCATTTGTAATATTTTTACAACACTGGATGTTTTATACATGTACATTTGGAAAATTTACCTTTATTGCTACCGATTCTGAGTTAAAGGCTAGACCACTAACTACTCTTCCTTCAACATTTTAGGAATTAACTTGAAAACAGTAACACATGTACAATACTTTATACTTTATTTTCATTTACAATTAAGTTTTGCCACGTCATTTATTTAATACAGAGTTATTGTGTTAAATTATGTGTAATCAATACATATTCTATAAATTATTAGTTTAAAGCAATATGTTATGAAGACTCGAAGGATTTACTACGAAATTTGTTAGTCTCAAAATAGCAGAAAATAGTGAGTTGACAAAATGCATACGTTATGAGTTGTGTAATTATAAAATTGGATGAAAAAAAATTCCTTACTTTTAACAGACCTCCAAAAAGGGGGAGGTTCTCAATTCGACTGTAGTTTTAATTATATTTGTTGTTCTTTTTTATGTGGAAGCTGGTGCTTCCTGTACCCCATTCAATTTGGTCATGATCTTGAAGTGTATTTGTTTTGTTAAAATTTTGTTAATTGCTTGTTACATAAAGAAGGCCCGCATCATGCCAACCGTTTACTGTTAGGTTAAGTTCACGATTTTGTGGTAAACTAACAGACGGATGTCTCATCATATGATTGCCAGTAGGTACTCCGGTGCACCAGTATTTAAGGAACCAAGTTTAATTCAATAAAAATACCAGGGAATAGACTAAACAGTTGGCCTTTCATCTCATAAAAATAAGTTATTACCTTGTTTGTAAGATCTGGGGATGGTTTAGTAGTTTAAGCTGTCGCCATGCCGCTTTCAGTAGCACCATGCGTTGTGGGTTCAAATTCTAAACGGGACAACACTTTGTGTGATTAACAAACTGTTGTTCCGAGTCTAGGTGTTATTTGTGTCCGTTTGATATATGCTTGGAAAGTCCTCCTTGACACAGGATGTTAAGAAAGTAAGAAGTGTTCTTAAAAAAACATCATGTTACTAATCATGTGACGCAGATAGACACAATATTTACTCTACAACAGATGCACTATTTTTACTTGTTTACCACTTTATTGATATAAATATATCTTCAGCATAGCTTTAGTACTGTACGACGAGTCTTGTTATTATATGTTTCATGTAAAAGCAATCTCTACATAATTTCATACAAAAAGCAAAAAAGGTGCTGCTCCGCTATTCGACCTGAAGCAATTACATAGTATCAAAAGAAACTGTTCAAATGTACGTATGTTTGTCGACGCAATTGAACGTTATTACATGTTGTTGTTTCTCGCGTTTGATTAAATCTTCTAAACATATTACCAGATTGTTTTTTTGATATAGGTAAAATAGACGTACTTTCGAATCTGTTTCATTATACTATCAGATTCGGTGATTTTTGTACCGCCATAGCTAAGTTTCTGTTAAAAAGTGTAGTCATTAGTAGTTTTTATGTTCTCCTCAGGTTTTAACGGGTAGTGTACAGTCGTGGACTAAGGAAATATAGCCCCTCTGGTTTCCATTAAAATATTCTTCCATACGAACCTTGTCCTGACAGTAACAAACACGTAATAAAAAGTTAAATAAAAAATTTGGTGGCGACGATCGGAAACTGTGCGCGTACATAAATTTCAGGGATTTTTTTTTAGAAATTTGTTTTTATATAAACATTAAAGAAAATCTCTGAAAACAACCAGAGCCTCATTACTACTTACTAATTTGTGATTGACCAAATGTAAACTTATAGTTCGGTTCTGCCTACTTCTTTCCGAACACAAAAAATCTCGACTTTATAAATATTTTGCAAACTAAGCAGAGCTGGTATTCTGGGAACTATACAACTGATATAATTATATACAAACATGCGTTGAGGCGCTCATAGCCCAGTTGCACTCGGTGATTAGAAACAATCATCGAGGGTAAGCAATGATGGCGCGGTCAGTACCTGGATGGGTGACCGCTGGTGGCATGTTACCATGAGCGTCTCCGTGATTCCGGAGGTCACGTTAAGCAGTCGGTCCCGGTTATCATACGATAACAGTCGTGAAGCTTAGTTGGAGGCCTTCGGGCGGCTTAAAAACATCCAACGGCAAGATTTACGTAGCCACAACGTATTCTTGCCAGTCCCCAACCCGCACTTGGCCAGCGTGGGGACGTATGGCCTTAACCCTCTCCTGAGAGGAGACCCGAGCCCAGCAGTGGGACATTATGGGTTGTTGTTTTGTTTGTTTTTATGCGTTTTTATTGTAAACAGATACATATTATATATAGAAATCATCCAAAATCCGAAACAAGTATTTGCAGATCCCACAAACATTTGGCCTGACCCGGGAATCGAGCTAGAGATCTTAAGCACAGCAGTCGCATACACTACCACTGCGCCACCAAAGCAGTCAATATACATCGATTTCAAAGTAACTTTCATAAAGACATTTTATATTGGCTGCAGCTTCACTTATTTTTCGAGTGTCTAACTTTGCATTTGATAAACTTCCGTTCCACAATTTATTTTTTATTTATCAATCAAATTAAATTTAAATTTCCAAAAACCCTTTCATATTTGGTGTTTGCAACCATCAAAATTTCAAATCAATCAATCTAAAGATTAAAGATTTTTCAGCTACTGGATCATACCTATGCATAATATGATAGTATGATGCATGATATTCACAAACACAGTACCGCAGCTCAGGTCTTCATAGTTTCGCCGGTACGCGCGGCACGCTTCATATTGCATTCATATGTAATGCATTAAGTTCTATACCATGAAATTATAATACAGACCTAGTTATTATTGAACATTTCTTAACCACAAGGCATTATAAATTATATGTGTGAAGTGTTTGAAATTTATTTCGAGGGTGAGCCATGCATAAGCGGCTCGGCGGGAGTGACACCACGGCGTTCGAAAATTCTCCAAACTAAACTAAAACTTACAAAAAGAAATTTTTGACCCATCTAATGGGTTTCTAAATGACTAACATTGGCTAAAATTACATATTTTAAACTAAAATTAGATGTAATCTAAAGAGAAACAAAAATAGAATTTTTAAAATCGCGTCACTAATATAAGAAAATGGTTAAATTTTAGTTTAGTGAAGCATCTACAGAATTAGCGATACCACGTTTTATTAAAGTCGAATCGTACAACAAGATTTACATGAACTGAGTTCTCTTCGAATCCTGCCTATAGGAGTGTAGGTTCCAAAAATCACTTTAAAATTAATATCATAGAGGGTAACAATTACAAACAATAAACAGAAATCTACAAACTTTCCTCTTTAGGAATATCAATTAAGATAAAACAACAGTTCCATAGTCCGGGTACCTTTTGTACCGGGCCCTAATGAGACATTTCGTATCAAACAATAAAATTGTCACCTTTACAAATGTTTTAATGGCACGCCATTTACATTCTGACATTTTAATCAAAGAAGGGTGGAATTAATAGATAGGGTCAAGATCCCATGGGTTCTGTACTGTTATTTTGTGATGAAATGTTGTTCAAGAGCTTGTAGCGTCCTGTAAGTCATTATGAATTACTTACCTCATGTAATGTTAATAATTTTTACTACTAAGTATGCCTCTATCTGGCAGTTTCTTTGTAATTTATTATGATAGTATTTTTGGGTCACCTCAAACATATGCATTGAATGAAATAAAGCAGCGATTTGTATATCACACCGAGTGTACAATTCGCGACACAATAGTGTAGAACTTCATGTAGAATATATTTATTTGTTCCTTCCATGGTATATATCTATATTGATCTGATTATTATTTTATTATTCAAGCTTATAGGATATTTTTGTAAACTCAACGTTAACTTTTTCTCTATACTAATCATAACTCTCAGATACTAAGTTGTATATTCATTTAATCCACTGATGTCGATTAAAAATAAACATAAGATAAACTGTCAATGGCATTAATTGCCATAGTAATTTCCCACCAAATAAATCCTTATTCATGGAGCAGAAATACCTGTCGTACCAATCAAGGCATAACTGTAACAATTACTTTTTATATCCTTTTAACGTTCAGTTAATATGAGTGAAATGACGAGTAATCATGTGTTAAATGAAAAATAAAGTGCAAGGGTAAAATCACTGGTGGGGTAAGTTGTAGATAGGGGTAGTAAAAGGGCTTTTGAGTGCAGTGACCCCTGCTAGACACAATTAGGGGTGATCAGGTGGACAACGGATAGATTTTTCGAAGGAAATGGGAAATTTCCGGTGCTGATAACAACGTAGTTTGTGTTTGACTTGATTATGTATAATTACTTGAAGAAAACTTCATTATGAGAAATGATAAAACTATGGCAGACTGCATTACTCACGATTGTCGGCACATGGTAGAATTTTTTGCAACATATTCTAAAATCAAACTCACTAGTTACCTTTGATAATGCCATAAGGTGAAACGGTCAGATGGCAATTAATTAATATAGAGAAATAAGTACAAGTTTGATTTCAAAATGTTTTGCAATAACATTTGCCAAATTGGTCATTTATTTTTCTTTATTATATAGCGGGCAAAAGAGCAGACATATCGCCTGATGGTAAGCGATTACTGCCGCCCATAGACACCCGCGGTAACAGAGGCGTTATAAGTGTATTGCCAGCCTTTTTTTTATTTGCAAGATGACATGGATATACTAAGGATTCGCTTATCTAAGTTTATTCTAGCTTTGTAAACGGAAATGCCATCTGTAACTTAGTTCCAATCGGGATATGCTTTTTATAAGTGTATTTGAACTGTTCACAAAACTTATAATTGTATTATAATAAACTTATAATAACATATTTAAACAAAAAGACTCATAAGATAATAATAATGATATTGCACAAAGCACAAAGGTATTTAAAAACGTTTAAATATTTTTCTGTAGAACATAACATCAATTTGACTTCAAAAAGAAAAAAAATCAAAACCCATACATCTAAATTACTTCGACACTCCAACGAAGTAATAAAAAAATACCTTTCTGACACAATGTATGTACTGAAGCAAAATAAATCCTTGCTATGTAGGTTAGCAGAGTGTTACTATCTGACGCTCTCTCGCGCCAACCATCTGGTCTATCTGAATTTTTTACTTTAACCTTCCCGAAAAACATTTTGGAAAGTGGGCCACGTAAAAATGAATGCACAACGAGGTTTATCACAGGAAACTGTATTTTTTAACACAAAATCTTATTTGGATTATGTCATCCTCTTAATCTTCTGAGAGGTAGACTTCTAATGAATTTATTTTATAAAGCTTAATGTTTTTACAAGGAAAAGCGGCTGCGTAGAGGGGAAAACATTTTTTTAACTTACATTTCATGTACCGTTGTGGAGGGTCAAAATGTTCACTAGATTTTTTTTGTCTCTAGTACTCGTGAAAGCCCTTTGTATCAATACTGTGGTGGTTTATGTAAAAAATGCTTTATAAAAGGAACTTTATACATGGATCGTATTGTAAATATGTACGTTATGTAAACAAGAATGTTGACAATGAGATCAATTGTCTTTACATAGTATAAAAACAAGTCGCTTCCGCTGACTCAGCGGTCTCAATCTATTCTTTTTTTAAATGTAATTAGGAGCAAATAAGAAGAGTATTATTATTATCTTAGTAAAATATGTTTATGAAGACGAATTAAGAAAAAGCAGTTTAACAACTATTAACCCGGAGATAAGAGCGCCATAAAGCCTACAATAACCTAGAATATTATTTTTGAAGATTTAAAAAAAAGATTTCTTAATTGATATTATTAATTGATAATCATCCCCTTTCATTTTCAGGGTTCCGCAAAAAAGGGTAATACGGAACCCTACTACTAAGACTTCGTTGTCTGTCCGTCTGTCTTTCACTAGACTGCGTCTCATGAACCGTGATAGTTAGACAATTGAAATTTATGCATTTCTGTTGCTGTTATAAAAACAAATAAAACTAAAGAACAGAATAAAATAAATATTTAAGGGGACTCCGATACAACAAACGTGATTATTTTGGTCGTTTTTGCTCGATATTGGTTACGGCAACAGGTGGACGCTTTAAATGTATAGACAATGGTACAGAACCCTTCCTGCGCGAATCCGACTAGCACTTAACCAATTTTTATTAATGATGTTTGTGTAATAAGGATGTATTACATATAGACTGAATCTTCGAAAGGCACAAATTGTCCTTGTATGTATCAATCAGGTGATAAGTCTGTTCGTTTTCCCCTATTCCAAAAAAAAGTAACACAGACTGACAGACACAAGTAAGATAGACGACAGTCTTCTTTTTTTTTTGTTCCTGCTACCAGTAGCACACCATTACAGGAAAAATGTCGTCTGAAAACAGAAAAAAAACATACTTAAAGACTTTTGAATGTACATTACACCACTCTTAGATAAAAGTTCCTATGTGATCACCCCATTACTTTTGCTGAAACACACTTCAAGGATGGAATATTTAGTGTGTAAACACAAGCTAAGTAGACCTCTTGAAACAACTTACAACCTCCCTTAGTCGACAATACAGCATCGAACGTTTTCTTATATAATCAAGAGCCGCTTCTCAGATGTTGAGTTCGGGTGTTAATATGCTTTATAAGATTAAGCGATTTTGGCTTTGAACTCGCATAACGATGTACACTTTTATGGCTTTACCAACACAATTAGGATTTAGGTAATCTTGTCTTACTTAGTCATATCACATAACCGCTTTTTCATTTATAGTAAATATTAAAATACAATATTTATTTAAAGGAATAATTACCTAAAAGTTATTGGAAATTGAATTTCTGCATATGAACTGTTGTATTTAGAAATTCGTGATCTGTAAAATGTATTTATATTTCATATTTAAGAACAAACTAAGGCACCACGTGGGGAATCATTGCATGTGTATTGTAGACGCGTTCAACGTCCATCCAGTCAATTTATCTATAAACAGAATTTGTTACTTAAATAGGCAAGTAGTCGAACAATGCCTAAACTAAAATATTTTTTATCACCGTGGAAGAGCCACGCTTTGGTATGAATCATAGAAAACCGGTGTGAATCAGCGCTTGCGCTGATATCATCGACTAAGTGAATATATAAGAGGAATCTTACCCCCAATCCCCCCCCCCCATCCATACCCCAACCCCCAAAAGCGGGCAACGCAGTTGTGACGCCTCTGGTGTTGTGGCTGTCCTTCAGCGGCAATAATTGCTTACCATCAGGCGATATGTCTGCTCGTTTGCCCGTCACTCCATTAGGATCACATAAGACCGTTTACAATATATCTTGTATATGATCCAAGTGGCATCTTAAACATCCATGAGCTACTTGTCTTTGCTTGGTCGCTACCCGCTTCTTCTTAACAATAAAGTCTCTCACCGTTATTACAAGGAGGGAGCGGGCGAAGGTTGTATAAATATTGGCGCCTCGCTTTGAGGCCAAGTGCCGTCTTTGTCTCGACAATAAAAGAATAACACTCATTTATTCGAACAATGAAACCACCCACCACTAGGAATAAATTCCCAAAGCTACCCAGCGCAATGTTAAATCTTTGCTATATTGTACCGGATCGAACGTGTGAGAAAGAATTGAATACTTAAGAATTCGAAAGAAAACTTTTTTCTTGGTTCACCGAAAATAGTAGATATTATTTTAATCGTTTATTATTTCCATTATATTAGACTCTTTGTATATCAAGAAATTAGGAATACTTGTCAGCACCCCTAATATCACGTGAGTGTCCTAAAAGCTAGTGTCCTAGTGTCCTAAAGAAACCAGATTTGTGTTGGTACCCTTTAGGGTACCAACACAAATCTGGTTTCTTTTCTTTTATATTAATATCTCTCTTTAAAACAAATAAAAATGCTAAAAACAAATGTTACCTTTCAGTAGTATTAAAAGTTATTTAAGCGTACAACATTATAGTAAGTCAGTTATTAATATAATTTTACTTTTATTTTCTTTTGTGAAGTGAGAGAACAAATGAACATACAGGCGGAAGAAACCTTGTGACGACAGATTGAAAATAAGGAATCGAACCTCATCCCATGGGTAGTAAGGGACGACTAACAGAACATACCTACTACTCAGGACTACATAACAAGACAAGACGGTAAACTTAAAAAAATATAGCATACATACTATACTAACTTATCTAGCTAGTATGGTGTAGTTGGCCAAAATCTCTTATCGAAGGAAAATCTTACGTTCAGCTGTGGGCTTTAAAAACTGTTCATGTGAAACATTATTAAAGATATTACTGAGTTCTACGAAAAAGTCGAAATACTGACGTTAATATAAAAATAGTTAAAATGCATATAACATCCTACACTATAGACTTCTAACATCTAATCAACTTCCATCCTCTCATAAAATTAAACGATGTTAAAGCATTTTTATGTTTCCACCGTCAAAATCTAGATTTAAACAGCAGTAAGAAGAACCAATACCATTTATTATTGTGTTCCTATTAGACTTATCCATTCAATAATAATAAACAAGCCCTTATCTGGGACTCAAGTTCTTAGAAAAGTAATATCATCGTTAAACAATTCGGCAATATGTCGGATTTTTTCCCTCTTCCATTTATACGATGGCGGTTAAAACTAAATGTCGAATAAAGTTAATATGTTTATGAGACGGTTGGTTGTAAAAACGTTTATTTTGGCTATAGTTAGGCGATAGCCGGCAATTCGCAGTAACGCTATGATTGTATGGGGTTTTAAATTATTGTTATGACAATGTTATGCCTTTGGCGAATAAAGGTAAGTTTGTGCTGTAAAATACATTATCAGAAATATGTTGCTATTTTTTTTGTTAAATTACGAGAATTGTTTACCTGAGTCATAGGGTTGCTTTGAGTAATTTCTTTAGTACTTTTATATACTCTTTTATCAAATGACAGTAATAATTACGTCTATATGTAAGGTGGTGTGTGACCGTCCCGCATTCAAGCTTACGGCGCGGCGGTTCGAATATCTTTTGGTTTTTTCTTCTGTTGATCAAGTTGCTCCAATGGTGTAGGACTCACTTAAGGTAAATATAGGCTTTAACAATAATAATCAATTGTTATTGGATTTATAATCAACATTTAATTATGTCATTAAAACAGAGATACAAATATAGTCAATACACAAAACTGTCTGCCAGAGTAGACCTCAGCCTCCTTGCTATCTAGTTTATTTAAATTCCCGTAAAAATTGAGGTAAGAATTACAGTTAATATCAATTAAATAAACTCTGAATAGCTTATAACATGTTTCATGTAATGGATATTCTAATTACTCGATCTATTTTTAATTTTGGCCCTGGCAAAATGACTCTACCCTGCCTGATGGAGCGCATAACCAGAATCCAAGAGTGGTGGTCACCATACTGCGAATGCAGACAATGCATAGTAAATAAAAATAAATATTTCGGACATCTAACACACAACGCCATCTTGTCCTAAACTAAGCAGAGCTTGTATACTAGACAAGTGATATATATATATATATATATATATATATATATATATATATATATATATATAGCAAGCGGCAAGCCAATTATCGCGAACTATGTCCTTAGGTAGGCAGCAGTTAAGTATTTCTCTAAATAGTAGTTTGAAGTTAGTAGCGCCACTCTGACTTCACTACGAAACAGCAGGCTCGACCGGGGCGATATTGCTGTCTCACAGAAACCCAGCCTAAAAATACAGCAAGTGTTTCGTTGTTGAGTACATGATCGGAGGCTCAATGATGCAGGAGCATCTCAATAATACTTCATGGCGTCGGTCACCATGATGCGTTGTCTGCATTTCCAGTGAGTATGGTGTTCACCACACTTGGTTTGCCTCATGATTTCCAGCGAGCAGAGTAGAGTCACTTTGGCAGCCTCAACATAAAAAAAAACATTTATCATACAATCCACTGCTGAGCATAGTTCTCTTCAAATGAAATACACGATTTTCACGCTGGGTAGACGATTTGGTATAATAGTACAAGAGACGGTAAAGAACGACTTACACCCATCTGATAACCAGATCAAACTTGTTTAAATTGTACTAATTAATAAACACATCTATGATGGCTTCCTACGAAAAATTTGTCTTAACTATTTTCAAAGTTAAATTAATTCTTAACACATTTTTTTTCACTACCAACTTTCATATTCTTCATCACCGCACAATAATTTCACCACATAGATTTAATATATACATTAAAAATTCCACCCATGATCTCTGACTTTGTAGTCAAGATTCGTTGACACTAGATTACTAGGTCATCGTAAAGGTATATAGCATAACAAATATTAAAAAAATAATCTCCATAGGCGCACTTGACCTCCCGGCGAGTAAATTGAAAAAGTGATCAATAAAAGTCAATCAAAAACACAAGTTTAATCCATACATTTTGGTAGTAAGTTAGATTAGGATTGGTTGGGTTAACCAGATTATAATTTTTCTGCGAAAAATACAACGATCTCGGTATTACATTCATGACTTGTGTGTCCAAACAAGCATCAAGCTCTTCCTGGTTTGATCGATCGGCCGTATGTGAGATACATCAAGTTATAATAAACACCGCTACGAAGATTAAGATGGCACATAACACTTACCAGTATTAACACATGCATGCAGTCTTAACTTTTATTGCAAACTAACATAGCACATGATAAGAAAGAGATAGAATGCTCAATTAAGTAATAACCCTACATTCTAGTGCCCTCACATCGAAAGGGGGTCTAAGTACTGAAGGGGTGAAATCAAGGGAGCAGTTAAAACAATACTAACCCTAACGTATGAGAATAATTATCAGTTCTTTGTTTATTCACTGAGAAATGAAAACTGTCTTTTTATTGCTTTTGACTTCATGTTGAGGGGTAAAGGGAACAATGAAAACCTTTGTTTTTAGTTAGCATTTTGTGAGGGCTGTAAATAGCTATTGGAGAAATCGATAGGGTGGAGTTCTTCAGGAATATAAAACAAAATATACTCAATCATGAGCCACATCCGGTATGTGCTGATTTTACCCGTCCCGCCTATCCACGGCCACACTCAGAGTGGCATTAGGCGCTGGTAGACGCACCTCCGCCGCCCGTTTCACCGGTGGCGGATTGGCCTCGTCGTCATCCTCCTCGGCCTTCTCCGCCGCCTCCTTCTGCGAGATGACTTCCTCGCAGAAGGTCGCAACCACGGTAAAACTGCTCTCGTCACCGGCCACGAAGCATACGACGGCCGGTAGCGAGAGATATCCTCCGATGACTGCAGTGGGGGCTCAAAGCTGCGTCGCCCAATTGGGGTACGGAAAGCACCTGCGTCAGTCGGAAGGAAAGGGTCCCGTGCTGCCGCCCTGCCCACTCGAGGATGACTGGCTGGAGACCCTCTACGGTGGCGAAGCTAGCACGTGGAGCCTCGAGCCGCAACGACCACCGAACCATCGTGGCTGGACGGGCGGCCATTCACGCCATTTACATACATCTTCGGGCGGAGAGCGTGTCATCGACGTAACAAATTACGCCCAGCCCGGGGGGCAGACGCTCTCGAAGGACCCAGTCGCACCCCACAATCCACAGGAGTGGTCCTAGGACAGAGCCCTGCGGAACGACGCACGACATGGGTCACCGGCTCAAGGCGCCCTTCTTGTCCTCGTACATGACGGTACGCTCCTCCAAATAGTCTGCCACCAGCTGCCTCTGGTACTCTGGCACCCTGTGGTAGTGAAGTCCTCCCTGATGCAGCTGAATGGTAGATTATTGTAGGCGTTGGTGATGTGCCAACAACACGCAGCCATAGCTGACCGACTCTTCGGTCACGGCCCTCAGGCACATAACGGCATCGATCGTCGAACTCTTGGCACCTGAATTGGGCGTCCGAAAAGTCTGGACCCACCTCCCTGAGATGCCAGACGATAAGGGCAGAGAGCACCCTCTCAAACAATTTGCCCACCTCATTCAGCAACGCGATGAGCCTGTAAGCCGCCACTGAATCGGCAGGTCGTTCCGGCTTCCTTAGTAGGACCAGCTTCCCGCTCTTCCAGCACTCAGGGAAGCGTCCGGATGCCAAGGTAGCGTCCAACACCTCCCTGAGGAGGTTCGACAAATGGTCGAGGGCTCGGGCAATCACTCTTGCAGGAATCCCGTCCGGCCCGGGGGTGGTGTTCTTCGAACGAATCCTCAGAACAGCCGCCCCTACCTTTAATTCCCTGAGGGGCGGAACGTCATCCTCCACGCCCCCATCGTCTCCGACCGAATGGTGGCCGAATCGACGGGGGCGTGAGTTCCGCCCGCTGCGGGAATAGGCCCTCGACCCCATCCTGCAGGAAGCTGGGCTGGAGAGTCTCAGTATTTCGCCGTGTGGAGCTTCTGACGCACCGCATGATATGGGCGACAGCAAGGCTCACGATCGAGACCCTCCAGCATCTCCTTTTTTTTCTCGTCTTTGGCGCGGCGAATAGCCAGCTTTAAAGTTCCCTGCGCTTCGCGGTACTTCTCATGAAACTGGTCCTCCTCGCCGTCTCCGCGGTAAAGCCACCGGCTGCGGGTGTAGGACCCCCGGGCATGTGTACAGGCAGCACGGAGGTCCGCCAACTCCTGGGAACTTTATACAAATTCTATATCAAGCCTTTTGTACGACGAGATTTAGCTGACCGAAGCTCCTTTCTAAGGAAATGCCTATATCCTACAGCGTACCGTAAAAGGCTGCTAATGAAATACAATTAGATCAGATTATTTTTTTATAGAATTTTTGCTTCAAAACTATTCTGAGTCTAGGAAAGCAAAGATACCTATTAAATAGCAGAAGCGAGGGAGAAATAGAGAGAGAAAAATAGAAGAAGACAGACGAAAAAGTTCTCTTTTTCTCTCTCTATCTCTCTTTTGCTGAAGCTCCTTTCTAGGAAATGCCTATTTCCAACAGCTTACTGTAAAAGGCTGCTGACGAAATACATTTAATGATCATATACCTCAGCCGATTTTTTTGTTGAATTTTTGATTAAAAGCAATTTTGAGTCTAAGAAAATAAAGATAATATATAGCAGAAGCGGAAGAGAGGTATAGAGAGAAAAAGAGAAGAAGAAGACAGACGAAAAATATCGTCAGTCTTCTTCTTCTCTTTTATTCTTTCACTATGCCGGCTACTTTCCCCTGGTAGTGCTTGAGAGTAACCAGTCGCTCGCGATTGATATTCTACGGTTGAAATACTCGTTTACAGTATTTAAGCTGGTCCTAAATTATGTACTACAAAAATTTCACACAGCCGTTGATCCCAAACTAGTAAACCTCTTACTTTATAGTTATACAACCGCTAATAAACACATTTGTAAATATATCATATCTGAGGTCTCGTTGGTCTAGCGGTTATCGTAAGCGATTGCTACTCAAGAGGTTTCGAGTCGCACTGCTGTTGGGTTTTTCTTACAAGAAATTCTTATGAGGCACCGACCGCGGTTCTCATCCGTGACATGTTAAGCCTTCGGTCCCGGTTGTCAGAAACACCTATGACAATCACTATTGGAAAGTCAGTGCCCTCAAATAAACTGACAGCTAGGAGGAGGTTCATTGCCAGTCGCCCCGTGCCAGCCACCCCAATTAATCTTGGGAATAATAAAGGCTAGGAAGATGATGATATACATATCGCACGTGACTGCTGTACATGAGGTCTCGGGTTCAAATCCTGGGTCAAACCAAATGTTCGTATGATCTGAAAATATTTATTTTCTGTTTTGGGTAGTTTGTATGTATTGTTTGGGACTAGATGACGTTGTGTGTTAGAGGTCTGAAATATACATTTATTTATTTTACCTTGCATAATATGCAACTGCTGAAAAGCAAATATTCTATTGTTAAGTCAATGGGGCTGTTGACTCGAACGATCCTTTTTTAATAACATCGACGTTCTAAAAACTGCTTACTCGACCAAGTAAACGGGGCAAATGCATAGCAGTATAGGGATATTATCACAAAGGGCGCATTCGTTATCTATGACACTGACAGTCGGGTGGCATATATCGTGAAGCACTTTTATATCAAACGATCCGATTATTTATTTTATTAGTCATTCTATTCCTCATCCTGTGGAGAGCCACGCTTCGGTATGAATGGGCCGGCTCCACCGGAGTGATACGGTTTCATAGGAAACAGGTGTGAAACAACACCTACGGGCTACCGGAGACTCATACGCCATCTTCCAAAGGCCGGCCACGCACTTGTAACGCCTCTGGTGTTTTGGGTATATATGGGCGGCAGTAATCGTTTACCATCCTGTGGTACGTCTACACGTTAGCCTGCTTTAGTTAGTCAAGAGTGTGTTGCCGGTCTTTTAAAAAGGAGTACGCTCTCTACTATCTGAATATCCTGTCTTTACCATCTTTATTTTCGTTTAGAGACCTCAAAACCCTTGCAGTTCTTTCTTCGTGGTAGTTTCACATCGTTTATTTTATTCAATAACAGACTTTTCTGATTCAAACTACAAAAAAAAGTTGTCGGTCTTGTTACAGAATACTTTTAAACTTGATGCTAGTAGAACAAAGATGATGATATTCTTAATATTCTTCTTCTTTTCGTGATATGACAAAAGCTAAATTATTTATTTCTGCCTATCACAAATATTTAAGTTCTTAAATTATAATTATTGGAGTCTTCAAGTTTTTATCGTGATGAAGTTAGGAAAAAAAATATGGCTAAGACGAAAATGGGATCTTCTTTCGAAAAAATAAAAAAACTACCCTGCATTCTCAATATTACTTACTATCTGAAACAATTATCCCGCCGTACTAGAGTGTGACTTTTCAAATGTCAAAAGCATTTTACTGTATTATTTTTATATTAATATTATATATCATATTTAGGAACCTACATCACCATAAAAAAGAATCGTCAAAACTAAATAGTTTTTAACAAAATCAGGTCACAATAGCACAATGCAACTTGGTTTCTGTGACATCAGCTACAATACATCATGTATTACATAGTGAATGAAGCAAATACGGAGAGTCCGAGCTTCACGTGAAATATTAATTAGTTGACGCTTATTTTCCCCTGAGGTAAAATGTCTAGAAGGTGAAGTGCTATTTTTGGAATTTTATTCTTTCTTGCATCTATTGTTGACAGACTAGACTAGATTTGACAATTGTCCATATTTAACAATGATACAGATTTGTAGTGATACTAAATTCTTTTTAGAACAGACGCAAAATTCTTAAACATCCGGCTTTTGATCGAGCTAATATTACAATGTACAGGCACAATACAATACATAGATGTAATTAAAAAAAATAGACAAAATGAGCATGCAGATACCTTAATTATTTAAAGAATAAATTACGATGTACTTAAACATATTGAGGCTGTTTCCGCAGAAAAATGCCTAAAACGGAACGTGATCATGAAAGTTTAACGAAAAATTCCGGGTTTTTTTCTTATCGCCCCGAATTTTTAGGGACCTACGCGTGGGGCCCAAAATGGCAATACAGATTGTACGTGAGATGTTTCAGCCAAAATTATATAAATTATGGCTGAATTTTAAACTACGGCTGACCCTCCTGACCGCGATAGGATAAGTCAAGATTTTGGGCTTTAAGCTATATTAAACCTATATCTCTATGAAGGATTTTTTGAATTGGAATTGTGATCCTAATTTTTTAATCTCTATAATAAATTTCTGGGCATTTAAATCAAGTAATTTCTAGACCATTTTTAAGATTTAGACAACAAATCAACTGTAAAATATGATAAATTTAAGTAAACTAAAGGTTTTAAAGATTACATCTTACTCTCAGGTTTATGATAACCTCATTACTTTCTGAACCTATTTAAAAAGTACCACTAAACTGTACCGTTATCCAATCCATATGAAGTCAGAAATATGTAACAACATAACACTATAATCAAATTTAGCTCATTCAGAGATTCAATTAGAACTTATTGACATTCGCTGGCGAGATCCGAGAACCGGGATCAACACATAACATTAGCATAGTTGATTAAAAGGCCTCCACAGAAATGTTAACTCGTAAATGTCACACATACCTACAAAATCATAAATCATCGTGAGATTATGCCTCACTTGCTAAAATTTATATAAATTTCGATAAACTTAACTAGTGGCTGGTTCGATATTAGAAACGAAGCTTTCTTGCGTGATAATAAAGTTAAAATTACTGTGTATTAAGGCAAAGTTTAGAACATCTCGACAGTTTGGAGAAATTTGCAAGTGTACGAAAGCCAGCAAGTACTGATTCAGCATCTAGATGGTTCTCATATAATGAAGTAGAGCGGGAGGGGTGATTTATAACCCAATTATGAGTTCAACGATTATTTTTTCTGTAATACTAAGTAATAGCGGATTAGTTTCCGTTTGATATGAGTTTTACTATCGTATATTATATTCCTTTTCGTTTATAATCAATTATAATAACGCTACCGATTGGTCGTTAGTTTAAAGTTTTCGTGGCTTTATGCTATAACTACACATAATTATTTCATAGTTTACTTTTGACCTGTTTTGAAATTTTATTTCATTTCCGTAGGTGACACATTCGTTAGAAATCACCTTTGATATAATTCAGAAACCTATGACATCGTAATAGAATATTTATTTATAATTCTATAATTTCCTTTCCTTAATAAATTTCCTTCTATAAATACCAGTAACCTTTACTCAGGTATCATTATGTTTTTGAAAGAGTTAATATTAGATATCAGAGATGAAAGCATGTTTGCAAGTCAAAGTTTTGTGATGAAACGGCTAATAATATAAACAGAAATTCTCGTTACTTAACTTTAACGAGTACTTTTTAATGTCCTCCATATTCCTTTTAATCAATGTATTCCATTATTATTATTTTTCAGTTTTGATATGAGTAATTATTGCATTGATTTTTGATTCCTAGTTACCAGAAAACTATTGCTGCTACTATTTACTCAATTCTACAATAAAAATAGTAAAAATTAAACTCAGCTGTCTTATATATCTTCACGAACTTCTATAATCTTTTTCTCTGGACTTATTACATCCTCAAATTTGATTGTCTTTACATATAAAAGTTTCAGAAAATAAAATCATGTGAATAAAAGCTAAGGGCCATATTTTTTTTAGCTTCATTGATTTCCGCAGTGTTTCATGAGAAGATTGATTTTTATAAAGATCTTTCCCTGTATTACATTACATTACAACATGAAACTTTGCAAGCAATTTCGGGTTCTGTAGTCATATGTCCTCTCAATCTATTTCAACATTAAATCCCTTGACAAATACCAAAACAGTCACTACCCATAATTAACCTTTTATCCAATCTCCGATATACAGATGGCAAATCCAGATGTCCTGACAGGGTCACGCTTTCAATGGGGCATACTAATGGGAGCTCCACCCTATTAATTATGGTTGACGAGAAAATTTCAAGGCAAGAAATCCTTGCCATCAAGCCTAATGCCGAATGAAATGGGTCCGAACTAGACCCTTGCATTGCTCGGTAACTAGAGGTTTAATTTGTAAGTTTTAGGCGATCATGGATAAGAATCATTAAAACATAATTTTAAGTAAAGTTGGCTCTATTTTCTTTGCAGCAAGCGCTCTAGATTCAACCAGATTATCATATCAGGGAACTCAATAGCAACGGGAATGAAATAATGAAATAACAACGATGAAACACAAATGACAAGTATCTTGTCAATGTTTTTATACTACATCTTTCTTAATTAAATTTATCGAAGATTAAAATTACATAAAGTAATTAAAGAGATTTAGGCTATTTACCTTAATTTTGCAGGGTAATGTTTAAGCGGGACCGGAGAGGTTTAGAACTCTCCCTGTTTGCGAGGCCAGGGAACGCGCTAACTATGGTAGATTTCCCAGGCGCCAGAGATCGCAAAACAATTTCTGTCCTCGAGTATTTAAAATCTTGGATTTTGATCAAAGCTCTAGGTTACATAGGAGAAAATAAAAAATAGCCTTAAAGATTATTCGCTAGAAAAATATGAAGTTATTAGGTATCCTCTGTAGAAGTGTGTAAACGTGTGTTTTAGGCAATAATTAAGTGGTGAGATGAAATGAGAAGAAAATGGTTACGATGAAAGCTACGGAAGTATTAAACTGTGCCATAGTCACCAACACCCCCTCTTTGATAGGAAAGCGAGTGTTACCAAATAAGAACCAAGTATATTTTACAATTAACTTACAGATTTTTTAACACTTTTTAATACAAAGGCTTATTAAACGATTAATAAATGTTTGTGTATGTTCGTCTGTGAAATGTTGTGCATCCAAAAGATTTTCTATTGCTTTATAATGGAGGGATTTTAATCATGCCTCAAGTTTCATTTTCAGCGTATGAGTATTTAAATAATATAAATCAAATAAATTCACAATGTTATCATATACTACGCGACTTTATATCACATACTCAATCAGAGCGGCGTTTCAAGATGTCCAAGTTTAAATTTTACGTTAGCTGTCTATGCTTGCGAAGTATAGCACGAAGAATGAATGTCTGACAAAGAGAATCTTGCAGAGAGAAAAGAGTGCTTAAATATTACATTTTCATGGTTCTGGAATTATCACAAACAGCAACTATTTATGCGATGAAGAACTATACGATGTGTAAGGTTTTTTAAAAGATCATGGTGATGAATTGTTAATTATCCAAGTAATTGAAATTGACCATCTAAAGATCTTACTGTTTCCTATACTAAAAATGAACTCCTGATTTAGAACAGACTCCGTTAAAGATCTAAATCAGCGACTATTGAAACCGCATTGATGAAGCCTAATGGAGCAAAGCGGAACATTCACTATTTTAATAATAACCTATATATATTCTTGTCTAGTGTTTACAGAGAGTACAGAAACTAGGAATAATGAATAGATATTTTGTATATAGCCTTTTAGACAGTATAAGTCTTAACGTTAATAGTTTAAATGTTTAGTTAAGACTCAATGTGTCAGGTAGATAAGATAAAAAACACAACAGTGTTTACTAAAAAACTTTAAATTATTTTTGTTGAATTGAATTGAGAAAAGTGAATTCTCATATGTATACATTGTATACAGCAAACTTTCTGTTTGGCGGTAGGCGACGAGAATCTACAATAGTCTCAAACGCCTCAACTTTATAGGAGAAAATGACCTAATAATAATGATAAATAAATAAAAGCTGTTAAAAAACTGCCGTGGGTCGTCTGTCCTCGCTTCGAAGATACTTCTTTATCTGCCTCAGGCAATATTGGAATACTTGGTGTCGACATATCGAGCGAAGTCCATTTTCATGACCATTTGGAGGTTAAGGCCAAATTGGCCTCAAAGAAGCTCGATGTGCTCAACAGATCGAGAAAATATTCCACTCCGGCGCACCGCCTATTGCTTTATAAGGCGCAGGTCTGGCCTCACATGAAATACTGTCCCCATCTTTAGGTGGGGACACCCCAATATTAGCTCCTCCCTTTGGACCGCATTCTATGGAGAGCGACTCGAATCGTCGATTCCCAAGAAGTTTAAATTCGGTTAGACTCATTGACGCTGCATAGAGATGTGGCTTTACTGTTACCGGATGTTACTTTTGTGTTACCGGATTTACCATGGGGAGAATTTTTTCGGGCTGATTCCTACCGCCTCTTTATGCCATCGTCCTTCGCGACAGAAATTTAATCCCCATCATCTAAATGGTTGGCAGTCCACAACTGTGCACTCTTCAAGAAACTTTCTGCCTCGCACAATAAAACTGTGGAATGAACTGTCCCATGCGGTATTCCCGGGCCAATACGACTTTCAAAACTTTAAGAAGAGCGCGTACTCCTTCTCAAAAGGCCGACAACGTCCTTGTGACACCTCTGATGTTGTCTGATTGAATCGAATCGCTTACCATCAGGCGATACGTCTGCTCGTTTGCCACCAACTTAAAAAAAATACACTTTAACCATTTTAAATTCCATATTCGGATCAATCAAAGTTATTCTGGCGTAATTGACTAGCAAACTTAATTTCATCGAAAATTTTCATATTTATAGTTTTTGTATAAATAAACTTTAGACTTAACGTGAAACTTTAATTAAAAAGAAATATATTTTCCGCTTTCTCTCTCACCTTACTCGTAAACTGGACATCAAATGGACTCTTGGCCGTCATAACTCCAACCTGCCCCGGATTGAGCGACGCAGGCGTCTCGTTTGTATTTTGGACCGCCACTACTAAATGCCTACCTCATTTAGCCCTTGTTACCAGGATTATAGTTATACGAAGTATAACAATCT
Source organism: Hyphantria cunea (assembly GCA_003709505.1). Classification (NCBI taxonomy): domain Eukaryota; kingdom Metazoa; phylum Arthropoda; class Insecta; order Lepidoptera; family Erebidae; genus Hyphantria; species Hyphantria cunea. Next base: position 411,175 of record PKRV01001403.1, read on the forward strand.
AGAATTTGAAACTCAAATTGTGTTTTCGCTTCAAGTACTCTAAAGGTTTTGTGGATCGTATGCAAAAGTTTAATATTCAAATAAAGTTTATGAAATGAAAATGACTTTCAATTTCAACCACATTAACTAGTCCATTAAAATGTAATTTTATAAAACATGGTTGAAACCATGATATTACGTGATTGATTGATATTACGTGAACGTAATATCGAACACAAGGCTATTTAATTCCTAAATAGGCATTCTGTATTATGATTAGTTTTAAACCAGTACAAAATTGCATGTATTTATTTTGTGTGTACTATGTTTGCTGTAATGTGCGAACTATTGATAAAGTACTGCATAGCTGGCACTCGCTTAACAAGACGTAACGTTTCGAATTGGTCGCGTAATCGATGAGGACTACTCTGCCGCAACACAGTTTTAATCTAGTGCGGAGGGTAGATTTCGCTAATTAATGTAACCTTTTACCATAAACGTACATTTCTTTTAATATTGATTTGTATCTATGTTGATGGTGTATGCTAGCATTGTGGTTACAGTGTTCGCTGTAAATATTCAGCACTAACAAATTGAGAGACTGGATAAACCATGTATTTTAATATTTTTGTTTAGTAAGTAAATTCTTTCAATCTTTGATATGTAAACGGTTATATCAATGGGTGTATTAGAAGTGTAGAACGGTGTAGACATACATTGTGAACACGCTTAGACTGGTCTCTTAAAATTTGTCAGTTTGTTAACATTTTATATTGGTCAATAAACTATAAGTAAAATATATAGATACAGAACAAATAAACATGGTGCTCACTGCATAACTATCATTTATCTTGGATAAGAATCGCACTAATGACCTATGGCTTACCAAGACCTTAGTGTATCATTGATTTTATGTCATCTATCCTTATATCAAATAGGCTATTTATTATGTAACTCGATTTTCTATCTTGGAAATTCGAATTTGTAAGGCGATCAAATGTATAGATAGCCTGTCGCTTAGTAGATCGCCATCTATTTAAGTATGTGAACCTAGCAACTGTTATAACTATAGCTCATTTGGAGCAGGCCGTTAGGCATGGTCTTTACAAGAAAGTTTACAAAAGCAAAAAGGCAGACTCTTAGATATCAAATTTTGCTAATATATACTTCTATGCGAACTCAACAGATATGACCATTAGTAGAATGTATTTCTACCAAGGATATACCATATGATGCTTTTGAAGTGTCCCCTCCTTAATGTTAGAAAAGATGTGGAATGATTTAAGACTCCGATAACTTAATTCACCCAGAAATCACGTAATACAAAACAATTGTTACTTTTACATAACAGTTTCTTGATGAACAGTTAACTAACCTAGCTATACGATTTGAAGCATGAATCACCCGCGGATATATTTTCGTTGAAACTTATATAAAAGAGGAGTTACTGAATATTGTTCATGATTGTATTTAAAAAGACTTTCCTTCATAATTGGCCGAATGATGGAGAAGCATCTCACTAGATCGCCATGGTGTGAGTCACCATGCTGCACTATTGTGTTGCATTCGCAATGAGTGTGGTGACTATCACTTTTGAATTCAGCGTATGCTTTCCATAAGGCAGATTAGAGTCACTTCAGCAGACCCGTACTTAATTAAGGGTATTTTTCAAAATCTTGGAATTCTGTCTTTTTAGAATAACTAAATATTAATATGAGAGTAACAAAGAATATCGTCATGACAGTATCTAATCTCTGTATAACTAAACATAGCTAAGGACCGTTAAGATATGATGACAGATAAGATAAAAGTAATATACACAGTGGTTCTTTTCCTACAATGAATAGTAGGATACAACTTAATACAAACGGGAACACAAAAGAAAATTGAAACAGGAAAAAACTCAAACACAAAGACATGACAGTAAATAGGTAGGGACACAATCAGATGACCTACTTGTGGACAATTGGATGGTACGAAAAGATTTATCACTGGACAACAGTATGTATGAGACTGTTATGTTTATATAGAGAAATGTGATTTAAGATGTTACCGTTTATTTGTGGCGTTTTGGAAGAAAATTCAGTTAAGTTCCTGAATATTTATATAAAGTCAACAATCTGTTTCATTTAAAAACAGAAATTGTGTCTTTATTTGAATACGGAATGAGGATGCTACAAGGAGTATATTTTTTTATTTGATTTAATTTGTTTTGGAATACTATATTTCTATTAATCAACAGTGCGCGAATGGAGTATTGTGAGCGGTCATCTTGTAGCTTCTTATTTCTCTCGCGCTGTTGAGACTTTGATCCTTACATGGGATAAATATCTGTATGATCAACAAATCGTTATTCTGAGTCTGGATCTTCTTTGCGTCCGTTTCTTAAGGCAGGGAATTCTCATCCAATAGTGTCTTCAGAATTGAATTAGCTGCCGTCTATAAGTCGACGGGCCTTGTCTCCATATACGATAGGATCTTCTTGTTCCTTCATCAATTTTGATATTATAGCTACTGTAAGCCAGTCGGGTGATTCACAAAAGTCCATTGCTATTTATATCTCCAGAAACTTACATTAGACGAGCACAAAATGGCGTAATATGTAATTTAAGTGAATGATGATCATTGCATGTTTCCGCTGTTACTGTTTAGATATTATGTTCTATTTCTTGATATCTCTGAATGTATTTATTTCATTATTATTAAACAAAATAATTTGAGTTGAGGACTAGTCGGTCTTTTTTCTTCTTACACTGCTGATTGTAGTCAACATTGATGTTCAGCCTTCTTGTGTACTATATCACATTTGTGATAAGGTACAAACAACTCCATGGCTATTTTAATCTCTATTGAAGCTAATTATTATTTCAGTAGTGGTTTATTAAATTTCTTAACTCCTTCGAGAAAAACACATTTCAGTAAACAAATATTTCGTTAAAGACTAATGAAATATTTATAGTTTAAGAAATATATAATTTATTTGATAGTAATTTCGCCTTTGTGAACTTGTGAATAAAGGATTCAATGAATAAATATTACAGTAGTATTTTAAAATACTAAACGATGTTAAGAAGTATCTAAAACAATATTTTATTTAGTTAACGTTTAAAAAAACTTACAATGTCTTTAATGAATGTATTGTCTCAGTTGCTTAAAAATCAAAAATACATTACCAAAATTACGTATCGAAATAGTTTTAGAGAAATATTATATTTTTAATAAAAAATAAATTGAAACGCAATTTCGCGAGTCCTTTAGAATTATTGAAGTAATATATTAAATATAATATAATGTATATTATACGATATACAAAAAATTGTCTCATTGAAACAATACAAAATTTTTAAGTCTAAAACTCTCAATGACTCTCAAGTTTCAGTCGACTATAAAAAGGTATAAGAAACACCAGATCAAAGTATTACATTACACTATACTCTACAACTACAGTAAAATCGTGGCATTCTTTGAATTCTCTTATCTCAAAATAAGCAAAACCGTCTTGGACGTCGGTTTCACATTTTGCGATATTTTAAACACTTGAGAAATTCTTAAAAACGTTCCTAAGGGCATTCAGATGTCACGTACGGAATCTTTGAAGGGCCCACTTGTCTCACGACACCGTAACTCGGGGCCCATAAATCAGAGCTGCTTAAAACTCGATTTTGTAAGACAACAGAAGTGTTTAGAGCAAACGACATTTTTGGGTTAAGTTTCACATAAGTTTGGTTTTCCTAGGTCGGTGTCGTCGGAATTACTTTGTTAATTTATTTGATACTGGTTTATGCCCGCGGTTCTGCTCGCGTATTTATCGATAATCGCGGCAAATAGTAACCTATATGTTATTCTGATGTATAAGCTATATTACCGTAAAGTTTCACCTAAATCCGTTGAATAGTTTTAAATTCTCGGGCTTATAATATCAGTAGGATATTTTCACTAATGTTACTTATTATTATTTTGTTTACTAAAAATCTGCGTTTCTTAGATTTTCTTTCATTATAAATTGTACACTTAGATAATAAATTTTATGACTAATATTATTATTTTAATAGTACATATATTCTTTCATAGGGAATGATTTAAGTTTTATCCGCTACTGATATCTTATTTTAAATATTAGTTTGGCTGCTTGTAAGATATTGTCTCTGAACGTTAACACCGCCACTTGTACGTGGCATAAAGATTTTTTTTAAAAACACTGAATATAAACTTAGTAAAGGTCAAGTGAGCATAATTTTGATTTCGTTACCACTTTTATGATTTAACATTCTAATTTTTATTGAGCATGTCATCTTTTTTTATTTTTTATGATATAGGTAGCAAACAAGGAGACATATCGCCTGATGCCTAAGTGTTTACCACCGCCCATGTACACCCGCAACACCAGAGGCGTCACAAGTGCGTTGGCGGTCTTTTAAAAAGGAGAACGCTCTTTTCTTGAAGGAAAATCTAGAAAAACATGTTTATGAGGTACAAAGTTTCATTGTCATTTGTAACATTTTCAAGTACATCGTGTCGTCCCCGTCCCGTATCGTGTGATTTTATTAGCTTATCTGCAAACACATGTCAGAGGGAGAAATTAGTAAAAAATGTCAGCCCTGACTCGCCAGGGGTGGTCTGTTTCTGTAGTGCAACACATGTTTTTAGATAGTTGTGTTATTACATGTTTTGTGACTAGGAACCCCAGGAAGTTTAAAGGCATGTGTATTTTTGCACAAAATGTGGTTGATCTTCCTTTTCAAAAAATGTGGCTTTGCATTAAAATTATGCAATATCAGCGGGATTTATCGTTTTTTTTAATTGTGTTGGCAAGGACATTCCTAATTTTAACCTGTGTCTTGAAGTACCTATATGTTTTTATAGATAATTATAGATAAATAACTACATACAACGTTTTTAGATTACATTTTACTAAAAACGGTATAAACACGACAGGATCGCGGTTTTCTTAAGAAAACTACTAAATTGGTGTAAAATTATTCCAATGTAGTAGGAATATTTCTTCAAGTAGAAGTCCATATTTTGAAATTTCGGTATATCTGCACACTTAATGCAATGCAAAAGACGGACCATCAATTTCGGTAGGTCGGAACTAATGATATTCTATAAACAAGTTCAAGACCCCTACAGAAGAGATATCGTTTCTTGGAGAAGCCGGCTTTATTTTTACTATTCAACAAGTTTACCAGTTCTGTATATTGAATTGATGTTTTACCAGTAAGCACTAATTCAAGGTTTTTTTATAATTTATGTTTGCATATATACTACTACGTAACGTAACTACTACTACGTAAAAAATATATTATTTTGGTTCTATATTAAATGCATATATTAACTCTATGACTTTATTAAATAGTATTCATAGCTTAAATAGCTTAGCCCCACTGTTTTGTCTTACCTTTACAACAACAAATAGTCTAAAAGTGGCATAAGTTACTCTTTACATACTTTATAGAATCCTACCAGTGAAAATCCCATCAAATTCAGCCCCTCTAGAGATGAGAATAAACAAACAGACAGAAAAAAACAACTCAATTTAATGTTTTATGTAAATAACTTAAAAATTTCCATAGTGCATTTAGTATAAAGTTGTTTATTTGAAATAAGAAACAGTCACTTTAATTTTGTTTATTTGTATAGATAACAAGGACATCATTATTACATCATCATCATGAGCCTATAGTAGTCCAGTCCTTAAAATAGGCCTCTCCAATTGATAACAAGGACACAAAACACTATACGTAGTGATGAAGTGTCTTTCAAGTAGAATGTAAAAGGATTAATTTTCAAAGAAACCGAAGTTTGTCACACAGAAATTGACCTAGAGCTGAGCAAAATTTGAAACCCACTGAATAGATAACCTACAAACGTATGTGTGCCGCTGATGCCCACTGGAGCGTGAAGACTGACACTCCCATTGTCTACGATTATCGCTTGATACAACAATAGGTTGATAATAAACACAAGGTATTGTTTATTTGACATTTTAAAACGCGCTGATAACTTTTTAACGTCCTCAGGTGTATTATGTATGACTGTAATTTTTTAGTAAATTATTCCTAAACAAACCAATCAATAATCACTATAAAATAAAAATCGGCTAAGTGCGAGATTAATTCGCGCAAAAAGGGCTCCGTACCATTATGCAATTCAAACATGGTAGACGTATTGACGTTATCATAATCTAGCAAAAGGAGCAAAAAAAGACGTTTGTTGTATGAGAGCCCCTTTAATTTCTTTTTTATTTTGTACGTGCCACAGCTGCAATACAAAAACCACCATCTCCGAAAATTTCAACTAACTATCACGGTCATGAGATACAGCCTGGCGACAGACGGACGGACAGCGAAATCATGGGAGAGCCACACTTTGGCACGATGGGCCGGCTCGACCGGAGTAATACCACAGTTTCACAGAAAACCGGTGTGGAACAGCACTTGCTCTGTGTTTCACCGAGTGAGTGAGTATCGGAGGCACATACTCCTCCCCATCTCCCAATAACCGGCGACGTACTTGTGACGCCTCTGGTGTTGCGGGTGTCCATGGATTGCGGTAATTGCTTACCATCAAGCGATACGTCTGCTCTGTTGCCCCCTATTCCATAAATAATAATAATAATTATAATGACCCGGGTGATAAAAGCCATATAAATTTTGTCAACAGTTCGTAGTTGGGTTACGATAAAAAATATTTAGACTACAGCGTGTGAAAAAGAAATACTGCCTCGGTGGCGCAGTGGTAGCGTATGTTACTGCTGTGCTTGAGGTCTCGCGTTTGAGTCACGGATCGGAGCAAATGTTTGTGTGATCTGCAAATATTTGTTTCGGAGTTTGGGCGTTTTCTATTTAAAATAAGTATGTATTTAAGAAAAAAAGTATATATGTATTTATATCTGTTGTCTAGTACCCATAACACAGCTCTGCTTAGCTAGGGACTAGATGGCGTTGTGTGTTAGATGTCTAAAATATATAATAAATATATTAAAGTATAGGTACATAATTATATACACATAACATCGATATCGTGCAATTGGAGAAGCTTATGTTCCGCAATAGACGGTGATAGACTGCTGATGGTGATGAAATTCGAAAAACACGACCTTGGTTCTGGCGGAGTCGGGTAAATGTATTCTTAATAATCACAAATTTTCACAAGAGAAAAAACCAATTTCAAGAACTAAACCACATTGAAACGGGACCAAACGGGAAACACCAGCGTTCAGATAAAACAGAATCACCAGTTAAAAAACTCAAAATCTTTTTTAAAGTCGTTTAAAAATAAATTCAACCACTGAAAAAATATCAAACAATTCTACGTTTACTACAACCTGTTACTCTGAATTTGTATTTGTTTAAAAAATTATGTAGGTAGACTTCTAAAAATGAACGCTAAATTAAAAAAATAAAATCCCTCTACACAAGCACTTAATCGAGTAACCGTACGCCAAAAATGCCTTCCATTCTTTTTGGAAAAAAGCTGATAGTGTTATACTACTAGACTGATATTTACCGAGTATAGCTAAGAACCACCCAAAGGAAACTGGCTTTTAAATGAAAAACCACATCGAAATCTTTCCATCCATTTGAGAACTACGATGCTACAGAAAGACAGAGACACAGAGAGAGACATCAATGTCACTCTTATAACGTACAATTTTAATGCACCTAATGGCTAGATAAGAAATAACAAAACAAAAATACACTAAACTACATATGAACACACGAAACACACAAATATTGTTTTGATGACGTAATATAAAACAAAAATTGATTTCCATACATGAAGTTGAAGTGTATTAGGGAATATAGTTTGTGGAAATATTGAAAATATTACGTCTTTTTATAGGAATACATTTAAGTACGGTTCAAGTGCTATTGTTACAATATTGACCAAACAACCAGGCTCGTACGTATTTAAAACGCTATTTTGTAGGTATTAACCCTTACTTTGTTTTATGCTGTATGAGAAATATTAAACTCAAATTTTGAAATTATTTCGGGGCATTAAAATAAGTAAAAACAAGTCAGTAGTATAAACACTCGCATTTTTAGTGTTTCGTCAAGAATAGATAGTGTTCTCATGTAGAAAAATCAAGTTGCGTCCATTCATAACGTGTATCTTAAGTTTACTCGTAACGAATCGAAACTACTTAGTATTTAGAGGCACTACTTTTCTATTGGTTACAACTTATTGTAAACAATTGGTTTCAGTAAAAAAACTTTTCTAAGTAAAAGAACTTAGTCTAGCATAACCTGAGATTTACATTCGCAAAAAAGAAAGTTTAATATAATTTCAAAAAATAGGTGCAGAATCATGTTTGTACTCTAAAAGCCAGTTTCACGAGTTTCAGATAGTTATTTGACAGATAATTCGACATTAGTATATAAGAGACCTTATCAGCAATCGGTAAACTGGCCCTGAGTCTCCCTTTATAACAAATTATCTGGATATTGCCGATAGATTTATAGTATTTGCGTGCGCAGTATAGAAAAAGGCAGTTGTTATGCAAAAGAATAGCGTCGTAAAAAACAGTTATAATTTTGACGCCTTGAATTTCTGAATAGTATAATTACCCTAATCGTACTGAATTGATAGTGTGCTATATTAATATGTATAGAATTACAGTTAATGGCTAAGACCCTCGCAAATTAGCAGTGGTCACTTTCCGCTTCTTAATGGTGCCAAATTTACAATATTACATCACTTACTTATTCAATGCCAATATTCAACCTTACCCCTTTCACATAAAGTGCACTTTCATTGATTTGTAATTGCAACCTATTATTTATTGAAATTAGACTTTATTTCTTTACTTGCAGTGTGTAATTTAGATTGCAGGTGATGAAGAGGGTGTCCAGAAAATTGTTTTTGTTGTTCTAATCGTCTCTGGGTTGGACAGAAGTGACAGTGTCGGCTTAACTAAGTGATTTTATAAGGGAAATGCGACCAAACGGCCGGCTTTGGACTATTGTCCGAGAAATAATAATTGCGCAGTAGGTAACGGTAATATTCGTAAAGGTTGTGGATATAATTAAGCTCATTTACTTGCATCTATGTTGATTGTAATATTGAGTCTATGGACGAATATTTTATTTTTGACGTACTAAACGTTCACGTACAAAATGTTTCCAACATTCGTTGGATAGTGACAGTGAGAATATATTAATAACATTTCCTTCTTGGTTAGCTTAAATGAGGTTCAGATTTCTTGATATTCTGCATGTTGAGCAATTCCTGCGTTACTTTACGCCGAATGAGGTTGCCCTAAAATTCAAACCTGGTCACCTCACTCAAATCTGACGTTTGAGTTCGCTTATCAGTCGGTGGCGGTAGTTATCTGAACTATCTATTTGTTTTTCCTATTATAAAAAACATAATTTGATGAGATTTAACGAGCTTTTAGGAATATTGATCATAGCCTTTACAATATCCAACAAATCAATAAATGAACAAATCAATAAATGTTTCGATATTTAAAAAATATTAGTATGGTTTTTAACACAATACTGTACTGTACTGACTTCTCTAGAAAAGGCTTATTAAAAGAATAAAATTATTTAGAAAATAAATCCACTCGATAGTCTAGTACTGGCCTGTTGCGTACAAAGTTTGTCCTAAAGCTCGTCGTATAATTTCTTTATTCATGTCTTTAGTACGTAGGAAAAGTAAAAAAATAAAAACGTTTTTCAGCATGTTACTTAATGAGAGTAATTTTTTACAAAAAAACATTTCTATGTCGGAAGTTTTTAAATTTTTTACTGTACTGCGCCCCAGTAAAAAAACGTATGTTATTTTTAAATCCGGTTTGGTTATTATACGCAAAATGTAATAACGCAAAAAGTAATTTATACTCTCAATTTATTGTCGGCACTTGATGGAAGTTGTTGCAATACATTCTAGAATTAAATCGCTTGTACTTATTCTACCACTTTTATACTATAAAAGCTTACTATATAACCTTTGATGATGCCATAAGGCGAATCCAGTCAGATGTAAAAGTATTGGAATAAGTTCAAGTGATTTAACTCTAGAATGAATAGAATGAAAAAGTTGTGGGGGAACAGGTCACATATTCCCCCAACACAAAGGGAGGATCCTCCGACCAGGCGAGGTGATTATGCCTGGCGGGCCACTGCCCAACGGTTGATGTTGAGATGTTGTATATATGTTAATCGGCGCGAGAACTTCTACTGCGCGATGTAGGATTGGTAGTTTCTTAATGTAGTACATTACTCCGTGGTTCGGTGTATCTGCGGAAGATGGCGTTGTCATATGTTTATGTCGCCGCTGTATGTGGAAGTCGCCACAAAGTATTTAAAGATAAAGCGAAAACTTCTTAAACATTTTTTAACATATTTCCGAAAATTTTGTAGAATCTATATGGTAATAAAATTAAATTACCATAGCGTATTTTGAAATTTATTCCTTGAAATGTGATATATATGTATGTCATTCTTACTAAAAATACATTATAAGAAATGACAAGACCGTAAAATCCAAAAAAACATTAATATTTTAGGCCTGTTTTATTTTATTCTATCAAATGTAATTTTATCTATATATTTCACAGCTTATAACGAAACATAATGTCAATTATATAGAATTAGTTTTATTAACCTCACATCAACAGCCCATAATATATCACAGCTAGAATATATTTCAAAATTGATTTCAAGAAATACAACATTATAAACAGATAACGTGTATTCATGCTGTTTACAACCCGCTATAAGTAACTTAATAACACCTTTATTAATATCTATTGGTGATTCTCAAGTTCGCAGCAATATTCAGCGATGATGCGGGTATAATTTATTGATAAGATGTCAGATGTAGTCGAGTGCGAACATCAATATGGCGTGATAATTCTTGGGAAAACTTGTTCACGAGTTGTTCGTTGCCGCAAGTAGCTAACAACTTGGAGGATAATGAATCTTAGTTTTAAAGTAAGACACATATTAGTAGTTTTGTGCAAAACCAGGGGAAACTTGTGAAGAATTAAGTTTTTATCATGCGAAGAAAGGAGACTTATTACACCTACTACATTGATTGCAAGGATATTACAGTGATTTAAGCGCTGACTTCATTGTTACCTACGTGCATCAACAACCCATAGTGTCCCACTGCTGAGCTCGGGTCTCCTCTCAGGAGAGGGTTAAGGCCATACGTCCCCACGCTGGCCAAGTGCGGGTTGGGGACTGGCAAGACAACGTTATGGCTACGTCATCTTACCGTTGGATGTTTTTAAGGCGCCCGAAGACATACAACTAAGCTTCACGACTGTTATTCTAAGATAACTACCGGGACCGACTGCTTAACGTGACCTCCGAAGCACGTAGACGCTCATGGTAACATGTCGCCAGCAGTCACCCATCTAGGCACTGACCGCGCAGTCGTTGTTTACCCTCGGTTTTTTTTCTATTCACCGAGTGCAACTGGGCTTTGAACGCCTCTCTGCCTACGTACTCTACTGAGAATTGGGGATTCCATCCTCTTATGAGACGAAACTTTGTATGATCTGCAAACTGTTAAAGGTCAATACTTACTTCCTTCCAGCTATAAACTGTTAAAGGCCGTTGATGATGATGATTAATGAATAGAAAAGCAATGCTTCGACACGAATGGGTCCGCTTGACGAGAGAGATACCACAGCCTCGCAGAAAAACGGTATGAAACAGTGCCTGTGTTTCACCGAGTGAGTGAGGATTCCGGAAGCCCATACCTCTCTATCCCCCAAAGGCCAGTAACACACTTGTGACAACCTCTGGTATTGCGGTTATCCATGGGCGTTGGTAATCGCTTACCATCAGGTGATACGTCTGCTCGTTTGCCCCCTACTGTAAAGATAAAAAAATAAAAATGATATACATATTTCGTATCCGTTTCATATATGTTTGTAAAGTTTTCCATAATGTACTATATACTATATAAAACTTTCCAAACATTATTAAACCGTATATTATTAGTGTGGGAAATATCTTTTTTTAATATAAAATAAAACGTCATCATTATCTTTTTACCTATTCGACATATCTCTTCATAGTCAAAAGCGTAATGAATTTTCTTCTTCTATATTAATGTTTACTCCTTTTCTAGTGATATCGTTTACGCAGTCGATCTGACTTTTGTTTGGTCTTACTTTATTTTTATATTCGATAGAGGTTACCGAACATAGAACTTTAATCGCTATATTTTAATCATTTCACATGTTACTGGTCGTCTTATTTCCAATGTTTGTTAAATCTGTAGGACACTTTAGTGTGTCGCCGTGCGATATTGTTTCACTGTCCGCATTCACAATGAGTACGGTGACCATTACTCTTGGATTCTCCTTATGCTTTCCATAAGACAGAGTAGAGTCACTTTGGCGAACCCATATTTAAGCAAACTACATTCGTTCATCATTTTTACAACATTACTTTCTTCAGGACTTTAATTCATTGCTAAAACACTATTAATTTAAAAATATATTAAATTTATCTGGACGGAAAATTTAGTAGGTATATTACATAGTAAAACTTTAGAGCAAATTCTAGCCAAGCATGTTGATAGGAAGGGGTGAGTAGAGAAATTAAGCAGGGTAATAAATTTACAATGGCTACTAACTTCAATGCCATGTAGGGGAAGCGGGTACTTAGAAATGAAAATAAATAAGCTCGATTTTAGAAATAAATTGAATAGAAAATATGGTATGCCATCACTTAAATAAATAGGAAGTTATCATTAATATTATTAAAGTACTGGATTTACTTGAACGGGCGTTTTAAGGAGTTACTTCGACGGGCAACAATGTATTCTTATTCTTTTCACAAATACTTTCCTTTTAATAGAACATACTACCAGGTTTAACATTGGTGGTGTTTGATTCTGTCTTTTTTTAGCATGCAAATATTTATAAATTCAAATTATGACTTAAAAAATAATTATGTCAAATAAAACTAAAAAGATAACGATTACATCGTTTAGCATCTTATAAAATTGAAAAAACTGGTATTGTATTTCTTGGCATTTATCAATTACATAACTATTATATTCTTATAAATAGTATACTACATTAAATTGTATAAATTCTGTTATTGTGTAAGTCAGTTTTCTTCGAATAATTTTAAAACTTAGTTTTTAAATATATGAATGGTAGTTCTCATATATTTTTGAATAATGTATTTTAAATTGAGAGACACATTTGTAAAATATTTTTTTTATATAATGTGGTCCTACAAAATTGTCAAACAACACTTTACTAGTTTTAATTTCGATAGATTTGCCTAAAGTTTGTTCTGTTGTAACCACCAACAATACTGTAGGGATTCATTCATACCGATTGAACTTTGTTATTTAATGCATGAATAACTTAGTTGTCTATCGGATCAAACCAAAGTTACACTAAAATTTATTAATTTAAGATCTTGAAGACTTTGTTGCTCAATTTATAAAAACTAACGCCCGCGTACAATCTATCTCTATAACTAAATTGACCCAAATCGGTTAAGTTGTTTAGTCGTCGATACAAAAAACAACAATACAAAAGTAGACACTTAACATCGTATGGTTCATCCAGTAGCTTATTTACCCCTTATTCGAAAATTTGGTAACGTCTTACCCGAGAACCATGGGTACTTGTTAATATTTTGAGTGTTAATCGCATTTTTAACCAGTAAGAATAATTCAATTTATTGAATAAAAACCCTTGGTAATAAAAAAAAAATGTAATTTCACCAAGTAACTCAAATTATATTGATGACTAGCTGAGCCCCGCTATATTACCCCCGTTTGTTGTTGTTCTTTTATTAGAACCTTCTTCTGACAATAACAAACACATCAACAAAAAATTTACAAATCGGTCCAGCCGTTAAGCGTGATGGCGTGACCAAGGGATTCATTTATATATATATATATATTAGATTATTAGAATTAAGCTGACTGTGCCTTCCAAAATAACTTAAACAGTAACAACATGAAATTCTAAATAGGTCACCGACCTGGCAGACGCTAGTTTTGTTAAACTACAAACTACGTAGTTAGTACGCTATTAAGGCCTAGTCACGGTCACCAACCAATTAATTCTAAGATATTCAACGTATAAATTGGTTGAACCAATTTGCTACTTATAAATTCAAAATGCATCCGCCCGGAAAATTGTATTGAGACCCCAGTTTACCCGAACAAGTTTGAGTGGTGGAGAGCTTAAAGTGATCCTTATCTCATCGTGTGATATTGTATTTGGTAGTTTTATAGCGGCTAAACTCGGCTTTTGTCCACCCGAATAACCAGACGTTAGGCACATGAATTTGGGCGATCTCATTTGTTGAATATTAGTAATGAGTTTCGGTTGGGCATTATCATATGACATAATATACCCATTGTTTTCATGTGCCCCATATTTGATGTCAGTATATGTTTTGTTGAATATATCTGATACGTATCTGATATTCAATGCAGTGATGGAGTAAATTTAGTGTAAACCCATTAATTAAAACTTAGAAATATTTGAATTAAACTTGAAACGAATTGTTTTAAAGATTGTAATAGGTTTGAACAAGTATTTTCATTCTAACGACCAGTAATCCAAAAAAATATGAATATGATTGTACTCGTTGACTTTCTCTTATACATATTCAAGGAATTTCCTAATTTGACGATTCAAACGTAATGACTATTTTTATAAAAATAGTTCGTTGGACGCAAAAGTATCCACCATGCGTTGGCAGCTATAATTTCTGATTAGTCCAACTATATGGAACAGAAATCTTCGAATCCTTTCGAGGAGAAGAAGAATATTTTCACGTCTGGCAAGAAAGTAACACATACTGCTATGTGTTACTTACTTACCAGACGTGAAAATATACTGTAGTTCCTGCATATGTATTAATTTTATTTATATTATAGTCAACTCCATTACCTGTAAAGTAATATAAACTCAACTAGTGAAAGACATTTAGAAAAATCAATTTACTTGCTATGATTGTTAAAACAATTAGAAGCGGCCCATGTGTTTTGCACACATAGAGGCATCTTTTTTTTATTAAAGCTATTTATGGATCTCCCAAAGTGTTGTCTCAATAGGATTTGTACTCACACCAATTGGCGCAGTAGGAAGGGGTGTGTGAACTACTAAACAGTACCCCAACCGTGAACTTACGAATAATCGTAACTAATAAAAAGACCACATAACTTTATAAAGGTATTTTGTGACTTAACAAGAGAATCGTAAAAACTAAGTGATACGTACACATATACACTGAAATCTGAATTTCTAATAACGTTTCTGAAGCAACATGAACATGCAAATATAGCGTACACATTAAGCTTTATAGATATACTTATTACTAGATGGGCCACGCCTGGCCTGCTGGTCTGGTGATTCAACTGGTTAGCGATCCTAATTCCAGAGCCAGGGTTTATTGATTCAATTCTAAAATATAAGGAATAAACTTTATTGTACACTAGTAATACAAACATATAGAAGAATTAAAAAAAAATATGACCAGTTGCAAATAGAGATGGCTCCTTGAGATGAAAAAATCAATTCTGGAAATAGAAAAATAACATAATTAATGGAAAATAACAATTGCATAATAAGAAATAAAACTTGTAATGAGTATCAATTAAATTTGTCTCAAATATTGATTTACATATTTAAAAATGGTTGTTTTTTACAGACATGTGTGTAATTTTAATACAGACTGCATAGCTTAAAATCAGATGTCTGTCTGGGAAATGATTGAATAGAGTTCTTTTATTAATAACTAGTTGACCGGCGAACTTCAAACGTACACATTCATTTTCATGAAAATCTTTTATTTTACCGAAAAACTTGTCTTAATAAGCCCGTGTTAACTTCTCGCAGGGCCACACGTGTATACGAGTAAGCGGACTAATAAAACCTAATACTTCCGACTTTCTTTTATTTTTTTTAAACCCTGTCCTGACAATAATAAACACATAAAGATGCCGTCGATCGAAAGTTATGAGCGTACATACATTTTTTGTGATTCATTTTTATTTACATAGATATTTTAAATTAACTGATCTGAAAAAGAATAATTTATCATTTAAGAGGGTAAAATAGATATCCTCTTAATCCTCCACTCCAAACGTATTAAATTAAAATGAAAATAATAATAATATTCGTAAAATATGTTATATTTACAGGCAACATAGATTGCATAAAAGATCTGAAAAGTTAAAAATCTATCCATAAATTTAGTAACTGAGGGATACAAAAAGTGTACTAACATAGCCGACTATAATGATGCAATAGATTTAAGCCATCATTTCTCTTAAATGGAAGTTTATTACACTTTCAACTCAGCACAATAGTTCTAGATCTAACGTATGACCTATCCAGTAAAACTTAACCCATACACAGTGTTAAGACCGAAGCACACGTAACCCGTTAGAGCCCCAAAATGTTTAATTTCGTCCCCATCTACCCTTTGAGGGAACAATACACCCCTCGCTATGAAGTCACCCGACCACTTACTTCGTAATATATGATAGGTGTAGTGCACCTTAATCACATATATAATTGCAACATTTATTTTGTTGATTAAAATACTTCTTTTTTTGGTACGGTCAACAAAATTGTTAAGTACTAATTTTTAACGCGTAAGTGTTAGATATTCTGATGGCAGTAACGTCGCGTGTCCAGTACAAGTTAAATAATTTAAACTGTTTTGTTTAATTACTTGCATTTAGCAATTGTCTACAGTTACGATGGTATAATCAAACTTTAGATAATAATTGACACGAAGAGTTTAAATTACCATTTTAATCATTCTTTCTGAAAACATAATATATATATTTTTTTATTCTTCTTTTTTATATACATATTTAAGCTGCCAAAATGACTCTGCCCTGCCTGATGGAAAGCATGAGCAGAATCCAAGAGTGGTGGTCACCATCCTCAATGCGAAAAAGAACAATGCAGCATGGTGACCCACACTATGGCGGCCTGGTGAGATGCTTTTTCACGCCCCGCTTAAAGGACCCGGGATCATAGTGGGAAGGAAGGAATAATTCAAATACTAGCAAAATAAAATTTAGTCTTGAGACATCTTTGGCTATGGAATAGTTAGTTGGTCTCAAAAGTTCTTATACTCCGAAATAAAAAACAAAAATGAAATCTGGTAGCTTATGGTTGAGATGGAGGTTTGGCCAGGTTGGAAAACTTGAAATTAGGAACTAGTTTTGAACGCTTTAATGCTACTAAATTCACTTACATTATTTCTTAATGCTGCTGAAATAGTTGACTTTAAGGAAACTTTAGGATAATCAGTACTATTTGGCTGTCAAAACACTGTGCCTCGAATCTAATCTGTTCAACAGCTGACATTTGTTTTGCTGTCATTACCACAGAAGAATGTATGGTTAGCAGCGCAGTTAGACAATTTAAACGCTCTCACTCTTCGCGAGCCTCAAAGTTTATCGTAGATTGTAACTGGGAGCCCGATGTAGGTATAATACACCAAATTAAATTGAACTTCCACCCCCTTCTCAGGCACCAAAAATTATGACCTTGTTACAGAACACGCTCTAAGTTTGGAGTTCAGATGAAACTGGTGATGTAGAGTAAGGAATTCCAGATATTAAGCACTTGTGCATTCATTCGTATGTTCTTGTTAGTACCGCTTGTTAATAGACGCTCTGAATGAAATTTTGAGCTCACCTAATGTTTTGGCATTTGGTTTCTAATAGTTTACAATAAAGAGGTATGTAAATGTAGGTGTGGATATTTTCTTTTATATTTTTTTTAATTAAAGTGTTTTTTTTCTATTACATATACATAAAACGAAACCGGTCAGGTTAAGTTTCAGTTAAGTAAATAGTATATAGAATAAAAGTGCAAGTGGATTTTTTCAGAATATACGTTAACAACTCCCGAAAATTTACAATAATTGACAGTATAAATCAAATTTATTTGACTAACCGACTGTAAGTAATATTTCAATTAAATCCATCAAACTTATATAACCAGGAAAAGGGTAAAGTATTGATACAGGATAAGATGAAAGAAAAAGAAAGTTAGAAAGGGATATATATATTTTACATAAGAATCATAAAACAGATGTAAATATTTCATTAGACAAAATGTAATGGAGCTTAACAGGACCTTTTACTAGAAGCCTTCAAACGTAAAGGTATAATGTGTGTCAAAGCCTTTTTGTAGTGAAGGAGAATTATTAGAGTCACATAAATATTCATGAATTGATAAAACTGTCCAAAAATATACCTTTCGTTGTGAATGAGGACTAGCTTGAAATGGCAATACATGCATGTACGTTTTACAGGATTCCTGATCTATAGAAATAAATAAAATTGAAGTGTTTGTTTGTAATTTCAAATTGACAGCTTTTCACTTCATCATCATCATCATCATATGCCTATCGCAGTCCACTGCTGGACATAGGCCTCTCCAATTTCACGCCACTTAGTTCGATCTATGGCTTCTCGCATCCAGCTCCTGCCAGCTGTCTTGCGCAAATCATCGCTCCACCTGGCTTGTGGACGTCCTACACTACAAAAGCTTTTCACTTAATGCATATAAAGTATACATTGTACTAACATATTTTTTTTTTGGACGGTATTTCTTTCGTTTAAGCTTTAGAACTGCTAGACTGATCTTGAGGGGACTTTTGCTGATAATGGGTAATTTTATAAATAGTAACTTAACTTAATGATTGGTGTGATTAGAGCCCAACTCACATTTACTACATGCGGCACTAACACGGCAATCTAAGGAATTCACACTGTCCCGTTCAGTCATAAATCAAAGTCACGTGGGGTCTTTTCAATTAATTCTCGCTTGTGGCCGAGATATACGATATTTGCATCAGAATATGTAATCGGTAAAACGTCCATTGTCGGCTGTACTTAGTAAAAAGGGTCAAGAATGGCTCGCCCACGGCCCTATTGTGCGATACACAATGTGGCTCGTGTTTGTCTTACTCATTTTGTGGGCCGTTCATATTTGATTTCGGCCCATTTTCTGCTCTGTTGCTCAGTTGAGTATACACTAAGTTTTCGGACGAAGATTTTCCTTTGATTTTACCATTGTTATGGTATTTGTACACAGAATTAAGCGGCCTAAAGATATAATAACATTAATGTCTTTTTGTTTCAGGTAAAATGAGAGTTGTTTTTACTAAAACGCTAAACCGTCGCCATTTTCGCAAGTATTTAATCAAATTAGTATAAAAAAACTAATGGAAGAAATATTATGATAGGTTACTGGGAAAGTTTGCTAGTAGCAAGATAAGCTTATATACAATACTACATTGCAAAGAATTTAGAAACGGTACCTTTCTCACAGTTGTCTTAATTTACTCTTTTAACTAGTGAACTAAGAAACTGTTCTACTGTGTAAGATGGACAGATTGTAATAAATCAACCTATCGCCATTAATTGATGTCCTAAATTATTTCTTAAGGAGCGTCAATTATCCAGGTCTTGTGCGGAACTCATATGGATAAAAAAACTTTGTAAAAAGAAATAAAAATGTTTTTAAAACTAGTGTCTGTTGATTACTGTTTATATATAGCATCATCAGTTGGTGTAGTAGGTTAAATTAATAGGTTGCAGTACCAATGAGCTGGTTATATATGTCTTAGAGCCGATAATCAAGAGTAGATGACGTCACGACGAAAATAGTGTGGTGACTGACCAGATGTCGGAACGACTTTCGAAAGAAAAGCAGAAGATTCGACTCTGTGTTCTGCTTTTGAAAATACCTATGAACTCTAAATTATTAATCATAAAACTCGAAAAACAATAGAGTTAAAAATATTTCCATTAACATTACCTCGAAATTAATCGTATTGAATTTCAAATCAGGCTGTTGTTTTCCGACCAGTTTTCATAATATGTTTAACAAAATAATGTAGTTAGTTTTGATGTTCAAGCACTTATTGATATGAATGTACAATGTAACATTGTTTTGTTTGACCATTCGTTATAATTGAATTGTCCCCGACTGTACCGAGGGATTACAGGAACATAATAGTACGTACGTAATCAACTAAAGTTTGTTTATATAAACATGTTCAATTAGAAAACTTTACCCACTTTTATCCATGCATAGCATTCTTCTTCTTCCTAGCCTTTATTAATCCCAAGGTGATTTTAGGGTTACCTTATTAGTTCAACTAGTTTTATTTCAATATCAGTTCTTCCACGGATGATGATGGTAAACTTACTACTTCTCAATATGTGGCGACTTCCACATACGGCGCAACAAGACACATTTTCACTTTTTAAAACCTTTTTCGATGATCGAACGTTATTGAGCAGGGTTCGTATCGTTATCTCCATTGGGTTGGTACCATTTTTGTAAAATTGTTACATAGTTTAAATTCCATAGATTAAAGCTGAATATTTCATAATTTTTAATACAGAGTTCAAAAGGTTGTATTTTAGCTTGAAAACTTTTTTTACTGAGTACAAAACATGTTTTATCCAATATGGTGGCAGACACAATTGGGATGTTTCTATTAGCAGAAATTTATCCATGGATTGAATTTATCTTTGATGATTTTGATATGATGTAACTTTAAATAAAATACTGCCTTTTTAGTCTAGCAGTTAGCGTATTGCCAATTAGGAGTCTCGAGTTCGATTCCCGTGACGGGTTGTTATTGGGTATATCTCACCAAAAATTTTCAATAGTTCTCTCTCAGTAGTCGAGCCTCAAAAAGTACATCAAGCCGTCGGTCCCAGTTATCAAGAACACCTATGGCAACTGTTATTGGGAAGTAGTGCCCTACAGATAACTAGTTCAACCAATGAATTCAGTTCACCTTTAGAAAACTTCTTGTTTCAAAGCTGCAAGGAACTCCAGCCATTACTATTAATTTCACTTTCAATTTCATATCTACATAAATACCTTTAAAAAAGTCTAAAAAGTAGTCTTGACAAAATCACCCACCACAGAAGAAAGGGAATAATGTAATTTTGACCACAAAATGAGATTATTCCCTTTCTTCTTGATCTTTATCCTTAAGGTGTTAATTATTTCTATGACATTTAATTAAACACTATTACTCTACGAATTATCACTCTATTCCGCAAACAAACGATTCATATAATTCTCGTTATTTGGTATGTGAAAACCGTGCATAGGAAGCAGGTGTTAAATTGATGGGCAACCGCTGTAGTTGAATTGGAGTTTCAAAATTGGCACAATTATAGTACAATAACTCAAAATTACTGCTTGCTAAGTTATCAATAGAAATTCTAAGTTAAAATTAACTGAAATAGTTACTCTACTTACAATTAAACTTGGCTAAATTCAA
This sequence comes from Hyphantria cunea, assembly GCA_003709505.1. Taxonomy (NCBI): domain Eukaryota; kingdom Metazoa; phylum Arthropoda; class Insecta; order Lepidoptera; family Erebidae; genus Hyphantria; species Hyphantria cunea. Next base: position 432,444 of record PKRV01001403.1, read on the forward strand.
ACTCCACGATTCTATTAGCTATTCTGACAGAATCGTGGAATTTGGATTTTCACAGTATTTCCGTGAAATAATTATGAAATTTGCTATTCAATAAACTTTTAAATATTACTTGATAATTCTACTATCTTACATTTTTGGTTATAAATAGCATCGGCTAAGCTTCGGTATAAATGTATTTAAGCATTTATGTCTGTATATACTATGTTACTTGATGAACTTTAGATGCATAGGTATATTCAGAAAACGGACTCAAAGGACACTTAGATTCATAACGAATGTTTGTGTATTATACAAAGTGTTGTAAGTTGTGATTTCCAATCGCACCTACCATAGTCAATACAGTTTGAAGCGGTGGCATGACTGCATAAACACTAGACCATCTAGTCAAACCATTAGCTTTCTGGGACAGCATATATTTGGTCCACATACTTTTCGAGCAACTCATGGAGTATACCTAAAAAGCGAGTATAAAATGTATATTTAAGGCTTAGAATATATTATAATATTTGGAATTTTAATATGATTTATAGATTCCATATTTATTTGTTACTGTAGTGCTGAATTTATCTTGGAATATCGATAGTAATAGTAAAAAAACAAGTGGGAACGACTTAATTGTAAAACATCTTATATTAAGGATGTGTATTATTGAAAAATGAACCTTAACTAACACACTAAACAGGAGGTAATATCCTAAATCCAATAAATCAGGCGATAAGAGTAAGTGGTTTTATTTTTAATGGCTCATAAAAGTTTGGTCGATGCTTCAATAAATAATATGTTTATCCTTAGAACGCTCGTAATGATGGCCGATGCATTATTATAATGGTTTTGTTGATTTGTAAGCATGTACAAAGGCGAAGGAACGATACCCTAAGCCCGGGAGCGGTTAAAACCTTTTTAAGGCATAAGGGATATATGTTAAGGAATCTGTTTGATATCAATGACTTAAATGTGATGATTTGTACCTCAATTTGAATATAGAAAGTGGAACGAGTGGTTATGGTACTTAAGTCGACACAAATACATTTTTTCTAAATCTCATACTTTAACGTCCTTTAAAGGAGAAGTTTTATTAAAACTACAGTCAAATTTATATAGAGGTCAATTTACTATTTTTTAGCATGCTCTGTTTTTAATTTTATCGGAATCATAATCATCTTCCTAGCCTTTAGTATTTCTAAGTTTACGGGTCGGCTACTAGTTCAACCGCTTTTACCGGAATATTAGTTTTTCCACGGAGCAATTGACATCGGACCTCAACCTTCGAATTCAGTTCTCCCTCAGGGTTGCGGGTGAATTGGATTCGAAGGTTGAAGAAGTAGTCAGTATATTTGTAGGCACTGATTTCCCAATAACGACTGCCATAGATGTTCACGACAACCGAGACCGAAGGCTTAACGTGCTCTCCGAGCCACGGGCGAGAAACACTACCATCTTTCAAACTACGGGCTGCTATTAAGAATTTCTTTAAAGAAAACCCAACAGTGGTCCGACCCGGGAATCAAACCCGAGACCCCTTCATCTGCAGTCACTTACTTTAAACACTAACCCAATACACAACTAGCACAAAACATTTTTTTCGGAATGTTCAGATTAAAGAAAAAACAACAATTAATGTCTTGCCCAATGCTATAAGTTTTTTTTAATGTATTTAAACTCCCAAAATGACTCTGCCCTGCCTGATGGAAAGCATGAGCAGAATCCAAGAGTGGTGGTCACCATCCTCAATGCGAAAAAGAACAATGCAGCACGGTGACCCACACTATGGCGGCCTGGTGAGATGCTTTTTCACGCCCCGCTTATAGGACCCGGGATCATAGTGGGACGGAAACATGTGCGCTGGTAGTGAGTTCCAGGTTTTGACCACTCGGCACAGGAAGGAAGCACCGAAGCGATGAGTACGAGAACGTATGTCTTCCACTTTAAAGCGGTGACTTCTAAGGCCGGCACGTGTTGCTCTGTAGAGGAAGGGAGAGGGGGATCAATTGGAAGAGCTCTTCAGCACTCTCACCATGGTAAAGGTGAAAGAGGACTGCCAAGGAGGCGATATCTCTACGCAACTGTAAAGGCTCAAGGGTCTCGGTGGCTTCGGGACTATCAATAATACGGATTGCTCGCCGCTGCAACCGGTCAAGAGCGTCAAACAGGTACTGTGCGGCACCATCGCAAAGGTGAAAACAGTACTCCACGCACGAGCGAACCTGGGTCTTATAAAGAAGACACAGATGCCCGGGCGAGAAGAACCGTCTCACCCTGTTTAACACACCTAGCTTCCGTGAGGCCGCTTTAGTGATACTCTCAAAGTATTCGCGTGGGTTGAGGTCTCGGCAGATATCCATGCCCAGGATAGCGAGCCTATTTTGTAATGGCATTTGAGTGCACTGAAAAGTGAGAAGGGGAAGGAATGGAAACATTTTGGCTGAGAACGCGCACATCTGTGTTTTATTGGCGTTGAACTCGACCAGATTCTTACAGCCCCATTGAAAAATGCGGCCCAGAACATGGTCAAGTTGAGCGACAAGTTCTTGTCGTCTTCCTTCAACATCTGCTGGTTTGTCAGAGGGCTGTCCAAAATAGTGTCCATGAACTGTGCTGTCGTCTGCATAACAATGAATGTTGCCAAGGGCTAACATGTCATTGATATGCAGAAGGAACAGTGTAGGCGACAGGACGGAGCCTTGAGGTACTCCGGCGTTAATCCGCTGATACTCGGAGGCCGCACCGTCGCAAAGGACTCTGATGCGGCGCTGGTGCAGAAACGCGGCAGTCCAATTGCAGAGTTTGGGGGGCAAACTGAAAGCCGGTAGCTTGGAGAGAAGCGAACGGTGCCAAACCCTATCAAAAGCCTTGGCCATGTCGAGGCTGATGGCCAAGGATTCCCCATGCCTGTCAATAGCCTTACCCCAAAGGTGTGTGACGTACGCTAAAAGATCACCCGTGGACCGGTTCGGTCTGAAACCATAATGACGATCATTTAATAGGGAGTGATCTTCCAGGTAATGGACCAGTTGTTTGTTAATTATCCTTTCAAATACCTTACAGATAACGGAAGCGACGGCTATCGGACGGTAGTTGGCAGGTTCGAAGCAATCGCCTTTTTTAGGGATGGGTTGAATATTCGCCTCTCTCCAAGCCTCCGGAACAGCTCCCGAGGAATACGACTGGCGATACAGGCGCGTCAATACCGGGGACAACTCTGGTTGCATTTAATGCACTAATTTCATTGATAAGTCAATTTCAAACTGTAGAATACGATAGACGATATAATAAATGCAAATTTGAGTGAAATATCAAATCGCAAATGACGCTCATAGTCCGTTGTTTATTTTTAATTAGTAACTATCGGCCAAAATGCCATTTTTTTCAATCTTGTCGACAATTGCCTTTTTTGTAGTCTGGAATTAAAATTAAATGAGAAAGCTTTATGTTTTATAATGTTTGGGGAAATATCACTTTATAATATAATAAAGATAATTAGAGATAAATAAAAAATAAATAATAATAAATATTTCAGACATTTCAACACACAACGCCATCTAGTCCTAAATTTAGCAGAGCTTGTACTGTGGGTACTAGACAACTGATATTAATACATATATACTTTCTTTTTGTAAATACATACATATTATACATAGAAAACATGCAAACGGATCATACAAACATTTGTTCCGACTCAGGAATCGAACCCGAGACCTCTAGCACAGCAGTCGCATTCGCTGCCAATGCGCCATCGAGGCAGTCAATGGAAGCATTAACGTTCCGGCTCGACCGGGGCGGTACTAACTTCTCACAGAAGAGTGACCTGAAATTATGGCGTTTGTGCTGTCGTGTTTCATTGGTGAGAGCTCGACCAGAAGCCAAACGATGCAGAAGATCTCAATAGGCCGCCATAGTGTGGGTCACCTTGCTGCATTCACAATGAGTATGGTGACCATTTCTCTTAGATTCTGCTCATACTTTCCATCAGATAGAGTCACTTTGAGAGACTCACATACGAGTATATAAAAATGTGTGGGTGTTATTTGTGTTGTGCATTAACCTTTGTAACCTTTTTAGTAAAAGGATAAAAAAATATTTTATTTTGACATTATTATTATACATATAATTCCAGTATCAGAGCTCCAGTAAACATCAGTAAGCTGGAAAGAGGACCAAATACTATCTTCACCAATATGTGAGACAAAAAGACAGAACTAATCCAACTTGATTTACTCCACTTTGTATTCCCCATACACGGTAAGGTTTATCCAAATTTATTGCGCTTATAACCAGTACTGTAAGGGCGCGTACCCATGCAGTGAGCAATATGTAGCTAATGATTCAGGCAAGTTAAGCAATTATTTTTTTACAAATAAATAAAATTGTAGTGTCTTTTGGTACTTTCAAATTCACTGTTTTCCACTAAATGCATAATTGAAGTATCTATTTGTACTTTCAAATTAACTATTTTTCACTAAATTCATATTAATATGAAAGTATTTACGGTAATGAAATTAAATAAACTTTTTTTAAGTTATCCGTTTGTCAGTCTATCTGTTTTTCGAGATAGACTGCTGTACCCAATTTGACGGCTTTTTACTGTCAGACAGCTGATTATATATCAGCTTGTATAAATAAATAGAAATTTAATTCAAATCATCTAACTGTTAAATCGAACTCACCAACATAAGCGGTACAAATTCGTTTCCCAATTATATTTATGTTTCGTTAAAATTCTTGTTTCGAATGACGTTGTCGGTCACCCAATCACTTTTTCCTCTCACTCTTTCTATTCTGGAGTGACTCTCATGTGTCTCTTTTGTAAAATGAAGAATCTATGAGTGGCTAGTAGCCTTGTCACATTAGTGAGACTAAAATAGCTACGGTAATAAATAGCCCCCGTGTCGCCAGTTGCTGCTACTGGTCACTGGTAACCGTAATTGCTGTCCTGTGGCGGCAATTGCACAGTACTGTATGGGCCTCCAGTATCTTCACTCACTCGGTGAAACACAGCGCAAGCGCTGTTTCACACTGGTTTTTTTGTGCGGCCCTGGTATCACTCCAGTCGAACCGGCCCATTCGTACCGAAGCCTGGCTCTCCCACGGTGATGCAGGCCATCCTACACTACGTCTGCCTATAGCCAGGGCTATTGACAAATAATTTTTAATTAGGCTCTAAAATGCAATTTAGAGTTGTCCCAATAAAAATGCACCCTAATGCTAACCGACTTACCGAGTATTTAATCTTGGATATGGAGCGTTAAACCTACATAATGGCGCTATTCCGATTCCAAGTTTCACATTAAAAGTTATGACAAATACTGTGTGGGATTATAATTATATGAAATGTATCGTGGTAAAGGCCAGTTTTATATGTGTATGGATCTAAGCTGCTGGTTATATAAGCCTACATAAACGTAGAATTTATTGATAACTAGTGAATTTCACTTGAATATTATTAATAACAAAATGATTCATGATTTGTGTGACCTTCGATGTTATAGTTTCTTTTTTGTCGTCGTCGCCAACAGATTTTAGCAGTCTCCTTTTTGACATATGCCTCTCTGTAGGGAGTCTACCGCAAGAGAGCTCGACCGGAGTGATACCACGGCCACACATAAAACGAGTGTATAAAAGAGCCTACGCTGTATTTCACCGAGTGACTGAGGATATTGGAAGCTCATATTCCAACCCCTCTCCCCATCCATTTCCCATCCCATGCCCCAAAGGCCGACCACCCACTTGTGATGCCTCTAGTGTTACTGGTGTCCATGGATGGCGGTAGTCGCTTACCACCAGGCGATACGTAAGCTCGTTTACACCCTATTAAGTAAAAAAAAAGAAAAAAGGTTTAGGCGTACTAATGACAAATTCTAATTAATGAATAAATTTAAAGAATATGGTCAATCAATGAAAAAAAATGAAATCAAAGCTAAATATTAATAGAGCTGTACTAAAAATTAACCATATGATATATTTTCTAAATTGCTTGATGACGCGACCATTTAACCTTTCAAAAGTAAAGTTAGTATGATCGTGGGTCGGACCGGCTGATTTAGTAGTTATAAATCCCATTCGTTTCAATCTAATCTGTTTCCAAACGAAACCCCTTGTTTAGCAGCAAAAAACAAATACTTTTTAACATCACTACTTTGATGTGAGAAGCTACTTTAACTTTTAAAGGATAACTTGATTTTTCTTATCATCTATTAGAAATATACACCATTTTATTAATTGCAAAACAAATTGCACTTTATTGCAATGTTAGTGAAACTAAAAGTAATAACAACAACCGTTCTTTACTTTCGTCTGAAAGTGTATTTACAGTATATTTCTAAAACTAATGTGAACAGACGACGTGTGTATAACTCACTGGGAACTGAGATTATGATTCTTTGCCTCATATCTTACATGGCGTCCTAGGTAAAACAAACTATATACCAAAAATGATACCTTAGCTCGTAACGATAAAGTTGATATTTAAGTAAACCCAAACGGGTTATAAGACCTTATTGTTGTTAACAGTAAACCAGCAACACTGCGACACATTTTTCTCATTTCAGATGCATATTTTATGGAGCACGAACGCATAATGAAAGACATCTTGTTGGGACAAACAAATTACAATATTCCATCGGTGTAGTGCGTGCCCCCATAGAATTCTGTATAATAGTGCAATTCAATATTACTCGTAAAGCTGCTTCGTCCTTTAAATAAATATGAACTATTTGTTATGGTAATGTAAACTCGTCTACAGTTGAGACGCAGGAAAATTATTATCTGGTTAAGGAAGCAATGAAAGTGTTACATATTGATTAGGAAGCTAGCCTGTTGTAGCTTTGAATCGTGGTTGACTGTTCTGTTTTTTGGACATATTCCTTCTACCATCTAAAAAAATTCCTGATGTTAGAAAACATCATACTTTGTCACGCTCTGTTTCTTTTTATATAATCTTAGTTAAAAGAGAAAACAAATTATACAACACAATATAAGAAGGTAGTTAAAATCCTTCAAAACGGAGGACATGTTCCGATTGAGATATCATTTTCATCATAAAACAGACCATACAAATACAAATATTTCCTAACAACCATATGTGGAACAGTATTGGTAAACTTAACTCTGCCATTCTTAAGATACTTCCTTGAACATCACGATATACGCCACAGTCAACGCAAGCACGAAATTTGAGAATATGTCACTGCAACTGAATACAAACTCAAGGGTCACAAGTACTTGGCTTGGCCTACACAGACAGGAAAACGAGCATCGAAGTTACTCTTCATGGATTTATTTTTCCCATGAAGTACAGAACTATAAAAACAATTTCGCGCAACAACGAGGCATTGCCCTTTTAACATACATGCACACTAAAGTCAAATACGGGAACTGTTTACAACCAATTATATTTTTATTTTGCAAAATAATTCAGAGTTACCTGAAACAATTTAAGTCGATTATAAGCATTCACAATAAAGTCTTCACGTGCTGTATAATTCTCCGAATGGACTTTCTTATCGAATGGTCATACAAATATTACAGTTAGTAGGTCGCATACAAATGATGACCTTAATACGACCTGTGGACATGCAATTCAAATTATGCATTGTTCGAGCTCTTCAACTTGACTGATCTTTAATAACAGGAAATTAAACTCAAACTCGTGCATTGTATTTAAAACTATTCACTTCAATTGTGGAATATATTTTTGTAATTTACTTAGACTTTTGATAGCATTAGATAAAAAAGCGAAGACTCGCTAAACTTTTCACTAAATGTAGCTGTGGTACATTATCTCATAAACTGGTCTAGATAATACCTTTCATCGTGGACAAAGCATTCGGATATTAATGCTGTTTAACCGAGGTCAGGCCCGGTTCACTTCGCGGCTTAGTGCAAGTTTTATGACTGCGCCGAACTACTTATGTTACTAATGTCATTCGTTACCACTGTCACGGTCTGTGTAAGGCTACTGCAACAAATCTACTGGCTGTCACTGTTAAAAAAAAACAAACTTCAAATAAATAGTGATTATTATCATACTAAATCTGGGTATCTATCTAAAACTACAAATGCAAAGAAGCATTCGAGAATTTCAACATAAAATTGTTTCAAAGACAAATGAACTAGTCCTTTAAATTTATAGCTTGAAATAGTTACTCAACATCAAGATGTGTAAGAAAATATGTTATCAATACGTAAAGCAAAGCTAGTACAATACAAGCTAACGCACTCGATAGGCGGATATAATCGAGCATATAGCGGCATGCATCGCGCGTGGGACGACCAGCTTCGCTCCGGGGCCTTATCTCAACCATAATCACTTTGAACAACCGAGTGGCCCGCGATTACAATCTTAAATCCCCCGTAAATTTTCTATTTCGAAGGGCCATTATAATGGAACAACGTCGGCGGGTTTGAGGGAAAAAATATACACGAATAATTTCATCATAGCACTCCCCCTGTTGATTGCAAAATTTCAATCAAGCTCGTAAATGGTGTACAGTTTCAGATCGACACTCGAAACGAAATTTTTTGGGGTTGCATCCATAAAAATAGTGACCATTCCATTTTCAATGTTAAAACAATGTTTTCAAGATACGTTTTTGATTGCAATCGTTCCAGGTAGTGATGCATCCACATTTTAGCGACGAATGTAGTACATGACACAGATTTATTTGTAGTATTGAAATAGCAATTGTAGGAAGGATTTATGTGGCACTCCGGCTGTAGTAATCATTATAAAGGGATTAAAAGGATTAATTAGACTCAAGCCATTTGGTTGCAAATGTTCTTAAGTATCGTAGCCATCTGTAATGATTATACCACTGTGTTTGGCGTCTTCAAAATCTAGATTATTTCGCAGAATGTCAACAGCGTTAATTTGAAATGCAACAAATTATTATTTTTGAATAAATATGAATAAAACTTTATCTGCAACGTCCGAGCTCCTGCTGCGATTGAGAGGGCTTAGAAAATAATAACGAAACTTAAATTACAATTTGAATAGTGCACCCCTGTATTTTACATATTAAAATTATCATCTTGCCGAAGGGTCAAAGAACACATTTACTAAATTTTGACATCAACCTTTCAACGCGTTAGCTGCATTACTTAATAGTGATCAAAATTTGAGCCTCGGTCGTTACAATTTCCATATTGCTCGACTAATTTATACCTTCTACCTTTACCGTAACATCGAAATTAGTTAGAACGTTATCGGAAACATCTTCAAATTATATTTGATTAATCTTGCTACTTAACTTTGAATCTTAACTCATTGAGCTTTGGGTGAAAATTTGAATGTGGCATAATTGTCTCTTACGCTTTTTAGATGAGTTTTTGATTGGAGCTCGAGTAAGCACGTGCCGTTTACTCCCCGCTGCTACGCACTCCTTGTTACAACGGGAACTGTACCGCTCTGTAATTACACACAAATTAGACAAGATTTATAGAGGGGTGGAACACCTTGGTAACTATTGTAGGTACTAATAACGGCTGGCCAGGTTCGATATTGCGATTAATTCTGAACCTTTTACCGAAATAAATTTCAAGCGAAATTGAGAACTATTCACCAAAAAGGCATAAGTCATGTATAGCGCAATTAACATGTTACAAAACTTTATGAAGCGTAAATATGTTTCACAGTGAAATACAAGTTCAATTTTTTATGGCTCCATAAAAGAGTTATAGCGTTAAAGTTACCCTTTGACACGGATGTATGTTGCAGTATTTGACAGGTTCATTTAACAGAAGGTGGACATTTAGCAAACAATAATGGCATTTTTAGTGCGGCCTTTTCATATTTTATGGGGTGTTTATTGGCCATTGGAGGAAGTTTAGCGGTTGGTGCGGCGTTCCTACGGAACACTAAACATGATTCATCTCCCAGGTAAGAATTATCTCACAAATTTCACGTCCTTATGACTTAATAAGCGTGAGGCATGTCTGTTAGTATACAGGTGTAAATCGTTTGGACTACCACGATATTATATCATCTATTTATGGACACATCTTACTTACCTAGTATCAGATAAAAAGTAGGCAGATTGGTATATAACATCCACAAGTTGTTGAATACAATTTGGGTATGTAAAACAAGTGAATGAAAGATAAGGAAAAGACAAACGCTATACCATACATTTCTTAACTTATATGGATGCTACCGAAATGTTTACGCCTTCACGTCATCTAAGTGTAAAATCATTAATCTAAGAACAGAAAAAAATCGATCACAACTTTTTATCAACATCTATATAAACGGCTTCAGCGCTATCTTTTTTATTTGTATATCAACATAACCGAACCAAATTCAAAAATTACAATAATTTAAATGTTCATTCGTCGAAACACAACTTTGGAAGTTATTCGGGTTTTATTTAAGACTTACCTGCTATGCCCATCCCGAAGGAAATAAAATGTTATCAAGGAACTTTGTTCCGGGTTATCTCTGGGACAAGTAAACACTTTTTTATGACCACCCGCTGTTTTAGTGTCACGGATGGGGCAGAGCAAACCGTGTTACACCGGGATAAAAGAAATGTGTTGAACGTTTGGAATGAGTAAGATTTATACCAGATAAATTGATTGTTGTTGTTGAAAAGATTTATACGATGTCTTATCGATCTACGTGGGTATCTTACTGAGTGGTGATAAACGCGACTATTTAGATCTGTAGAAATCTGTATGAAAATGTTAGACTAACCATACTAGGAAAATGGAATATATTCATACGAATAAGGAATACTACTCGAATAAGGAAAAAATAACTTATTGAGAATAAATCTATTTTGTTTTAGTTAAAGTTACATGCAAAGGTTTAGCCCACAGGATTAGCAAGCTGAAGTGTTAGTGGGTTGACTACATTTGCCGAAGAACCAATAACCGTTGCGGTAAACGAGTTCTTGAGTGGAGACCGCGTCTCGGCAAACATAGTGTAGGACGTCCACAGGCCAGGTGGCGCGATGATTTGCGCGGGACGGCTGGTAGGATCTGGATGCGCGAAGCCATAGATCGAACTAAGTGGCGTGAAATTGGAGAGGCCTATGTCTAGCAGTGGACTGCGATAGGCTGATGATGATGATGCAAAGGTTTAATATCAGATATCTATATAATGTACTTACATATTGATAGTAAACTGTTCACACTACGATGAAATGAATCCAGAAAGTTTTCAGCTGAGAGCTGTTAGATGAATGATGATTTGATAATGAAATATTAGTATTTTAGACCTACGAGAATAATTCGTTTCCCATTTAGATATATTACACTGAACGCTAACCACAGAAAGGGAAAATCCTTGTGACGAAAATTTGTATGTCTGTACTATGTGTAACATGTATAAAACGAAGCAGTTACCATATATTTCTGAAGATAGCATCTGCACAAGGAATAAACAAGCCTTAATAAAATAGTATTAAGACTCAAATAACTCACAGACTATAGATAATGCTACTTTTAGGGTTCCTTCTCTCATGAATTCATTCTGATGTCAGCTTTTTTTACCACTATTATTTACTAGCTCAGTCCCGAGAGATGTTACCCGCGGCAAATAACGCCGCTACCTAGCAGTAAAAGTTTCCTCAAAATCAGTTTAGCTGTTTTAGATGTTAGCCTGAAAGAAACAGATAGATAGGAAAATAGACTGACAAAACTTAAAAAGAAAAAAAGTATATAATGTAAGTACTTGTACATACTTCAAATGCATTTATGAGGTTTATATAATCGCATGGTTTGTTTACAGTCGTAACATTGATATTTAATCTGAACGTTTAAATGTACTAGAATTGCGGTAACGTATAAATACTTTCAAGCAAACACAACATACACATACAGGTTCAGATATTAAGTTTACATTAACTTCAAATACTATTAAAACAAATCTCTCAGCTTTATTTGCTTCTATGATTGTGTGGCGACATCCACATACTGTGCAACACAAATATACTACAGCGCCATCGACCGAATATACGTCGAACTATGGAGTAACGAGGGAAACGAAGAAACTAACAATCCTAAATCGCGCAATAGAAGTTCTTGGGCCGATTGGCATAAATACAACATCCCAACATCAACTGTTGGGCAGTGGCCCACCAAGCATGATCACCTCACCTGGTCGGAGGTTTTTTCAATTGTTTAATATTTTTTGATAAATACACGTTAGCGTACACGACTGCTGTGCATGTGGTCTTGGGTTCAATTCCCGGGTCGGATGTGGGATCGGAAATGTTTGTGTGATCTGCTAATATACGTTTGAGAGTTTGGATGTTTGTTTGTACAAAAAAAGTATATATGTATTTATATCAATTGTCTAGTATCCTTAACAAAAGCTCTGCTTAGCTTGTGTCTAGATGGTGTTGTGTGTTAGCTGTCCAAAATGTTATTATTATATTCTGCACTCGCTTTGTAAAAACATTTCTTTTACCACAGTTGATAAAACTTTTCAATTTATGTAAGCGAATTTAAAAGACGTTAAAAAATAACGAACGTTTTCAATAAAAAAATAACCAATGAAAGATGTTACGATAAGTCAATAAGTGATTCAGATACTTCGAAAAGATTCATGTAAAGTTAACAAACATTCGAAGTAAAGTCAACTTTGTACATTTAATTTACTTTTAATAGCTTTTTATAGAATTAGTTTTACATTCAATGACTTCAGAATACGAATACCGATGAATGATACACAAACTTTCCGCAAAGTAAATATTAATGTGCGTCTATATTATGTATTCTTGTTCTTTTGTGGTTATTTCGCTGGAGGATTTTTGAGCACTTTGGTAATAAAGGCAGGTAAATGTGACAATGTATTTTGTAGGCCTTTTAAGGATTTTACAGTACGAAGTCAAAAATAAGTGTAGGCTTGTATCAAAACTTGAGGAACTTGTATCAAAACTTGTATCAGAACTTGAGGAACTTGGGAAGATTAGGTGGCATATCTTAGGGTTATGTGAAGTCCGAAGAGAGGGGGAGGATACCATAATCCTGGACTCAGGTCACCTGATGTACTTCCGCGAGGGAGACCAACGATCCCAAGGTGGCGTGGGGTTTCTGGTAAACAAGTCGCTTTCTGGCAACGTTGTGGAAATTTCCAGTGTGTCGAACAGGGTAGCGTACCTCATTGTCAAGCTTACCGAGAGGTATAGCCTCAAGGTAATACAAGTGTACGCACCGACCTCGGCTCACTCAGACGATGAGGTGGAGGATATGTTCGATGACATATCGAGGGCCCTCCACTCCACTACTAAAACCCACTACA
>PKRV01001403.1:446625-513386 GCA_003709505.1 Hyphantria cunea
GTCGGGTCTTCTCATCATCGATCCCACAGTGCCTAAAGACGAAAGTCTTCAATGCGTGCGTCCTACCCGTAATGACTTACGGAGCCGAAACGTGGACACTTACGGTTCGACTGGTCCATAAGTTTAAAGTCGCTCAGCGTGCAATGGAGAGGTGGAAAGGAGGTGATCCGACAAAGAACCAGGGTCATCGATGTAGCCCACAGGATTAGCAAGCTGAAGTGGCAGTGGGCTGGCCACATTTGCCGAAGAACCGATAACCGTTGGGGTAAACGAGTTCTTGAGTGGAGACCGCGTCTCGGCAAACGTAGTGTAGGACGTCCACAAGCCAGGTGGAGCGATGATTTGCGCAAGACGGCTGGCAGGAGCTGGATGCGAGAAGCCATAGATCGAACTAAGTGGCGTGGAATTGGGGAGGTCTATGTCCAGCAGTGGACTGCGATAGGCTGATGATGATGATGATGATTCATTTTTTTAGGGTTCCGTACTTCGTACCAAAAATAGAACACTTATAAGGTCACTTCGTTGTTAGTCAGTCTGTTTGTCTGACCATCAGTCAAGATTCTTTTTATGTGGAACGAGTGAAGGTATCGAATAATATATATGAATAAATATCGAATAGGTATTCTGGTCCATTGCAAAATTTAACTTCTAAGTTAACGCGATCAAAAGATATATTAACCTTCAATAGGGTAGTTAACTGTTTCCTAAATAAATACCGATATCTCCTTTATTAAAAAGAATATTACAATACATTTCGGAAAATATAATTATTACAGCTTTTCATTTTTATTACAAATTTTAATAAAAAAACAGTGACATGTTGAATTGAGTAGTCTAAAACAGTGACGTCACGAGTTGGTTCTTAGTTCATTCTTTATTCGAAGTTATCGTTTTGACAGACGAAAAAAAGTAACTGATTTGACTAAGGTGTTAACTACGCTATTATATAAGTACATAGAATCTTTGAGGATAAAGGACATGAATATATTAAAAAATTTGCTTTTTTATAACAAAAAAAAGCGTAAAAGAAATATATACCCGATAAAATTGAAAAGCCTATGTCACTCGGGCCATTATTACGAATACATTGACATCTCATTTATTGAATTGTTTCAGTCGCTTAGACACTGCTTTCCAGCATACCAACATATACAGACTACCCAAAAACCTTACTTTGTACTTCCCCGCAGTCGGGTAAAAAGAAAATCCAAAAAACGTGTCCTAAGTCCTGTTATTTAGATTTGTTTATTTTCCTCAGTTTTATCGCGAACCGCGCCTTTTTTAAGGTAGATTGATATTGCGTGTATAAATTCGGCCTTATCTCAAGAGTGATACGAGCCGAGGATTTATTTTTTAGCAAAGGGAAGGACAATGCATTTGCCGTGTTCTATCCTGAAAGACAGGCTTTACGAATATAAAGATGATAAGAACCCATTATAGATAGGAAAGGGGGTGGTATGCGTGCAGTGTAAGGGTTTTTTAGTGTCTTGCCATAGGAGTATGGGGTTGTGAATGTTGATCAGGCATGCAACGGGTTCTGCCGATGCCCAATCGATAAGGTTGGCTTATCTATACAATGGTAAGAAGACTGCATTTGCCGTACCATAAAATTTTATGGATTTCGTAGTTACTTGTATTGCGTTTGTTTGAAGAATTAAGAAAAAGTTAGAAAGGTAGTCTGGTGAATATGTAACTTAGGTATCTACAGATTAATGCGAAAATGTTTTAAATATTTTTCTTTTAACAGGCTTTTATTAGCTTTACCTATGTATGTTTGCTTGTAACCGAAATTTTCTTTAAAAAACTTTTTTAAAGTATATTTATTGCTTTTTATCAAAAGTTTATCAATCTGGTTCCGTAATTTTTAATAATTAACGCAGGAAAGCGGCGGCTAAAGCTTATATTCTTATAAAAATACTGACAGGCTGAATTACTACAGAAAGAATGAAACTGAATTAGGAGAATTTAGATATAGTTAAAAAATTACACTAAAAGTCAATTAATTTAGGTCTAAAATTAATTGAGTCATGAATCGAATTAAAAACATATGAAATGGTATATTTAATACAGTACTGCATTTTTAATACAGTATAGAAAAAATAGTATTTTTTTATGGATTATTGACAAACGGTAGACAGCCGCAACACTAGAGGCGACACAAGTGCGTTGCCGGTCATTAAGAAAAGGGGGTTGGAGTATGGGTCCCTTGTATCACTCACTCAGTGAAACACAGCGCAAACGGATATCCATCCATACTGGAGTGTGGCTCTCCCACGATATATAATTCAAAATAACATTATTTTACACGTTCCATCAAACCGCGTTCAGTTCTATGAATCACCCTCTCACTCCCCCAAGATCCAATCTATTTCACATTGACGAAGGCAACAAATCAATTCATTAGCAAAACCACTGGATTAACATTAACTGACAATCGATCCAGGGGAACATCTAGGTGTTCATTTGGTTTAAGATTGAACTGCAGATTAAATAGTCATGGTGTTCCCCCCTGTGTATTGTAAGTATAAAGATGTAGCGATAATGAATCGCTCAGTAATCTAAAGTATATAAGTTAAAGTAGACTTTTAAATATATTTCCGTTAAGGGACGGTGAAGAAGACGCTGATTCTTTCCTATTTAAGAAAAGTAAAAGATTTAGAACTTTGGATGATGACAAGAAATAGAAGACAATTTGCGATTACATTTAAACATTGGTAATCGCTTATAAGAATCAGTGATACGTATATAACTATCTAAAAATGGATAGCCAATTTGACACAAGTTCCTTCTTTTTCTTCAGAGAGCCCCAAAGAGTGCCAACCATCCTGGTCCTGGGCAGTCCGAATCCATCCACCGCCAGCCACTTTACTTAAGTTGTCGGTCCATCTTGCCGCAGGGCGTTCACTACACTGCACTTCGTTTGCCTAATCGTGGTCTCCGCTCTAACACTTGTCGGCTCCAGCGACCATCGGTCCACCTGGAGACACGACCGGCCCACTTCTACTTCAGCATGCTGATCCTCCGTGAGACATCGGTTACTTCAGTTCTCTTTCGAATTGTCTCATTACGAATTCTATCGACAAGAGAAACACCCAGCATCGCACGCTCCATCGCACGCTGTGCTACCTTAAGCTTGTCGACCAGTCCAATAACGAGTGTCCACGTCTCGGCTCCATATGTCATTACGGGCAGGACGAACTGGTTGAAAACCTTGGCTTTCAGTGAATGCATGTTCCTAAATCCTTTATAATATAAGAACTATTTAATGAGCTATGAATTGTACATGTTTTTATACTTTTTTTCTAAAAGGTATGCCATTTTAACTCTTTTAATGAACTTTTTCAAGGGAATGATGCCTGTCAATAATGAAAAGGTTACTTCACCCTTTGCTAAAGATTCTCTATTGAGTCTATGCAATCGGCTATACCCGATATACTTTTTCTGCTAACACTCCGAGTCTTAAATACAAGATTATAGTTATTTGTTCGTTTGTTATTTGTAACGACTTCCTGTAACCATTCTAAATTATTATGAAACATTTTTAGTTTTGGGAGGCATACAAAAAATTACATGGCATATTTTTTTGCTAAAACATACTATTGCAAACAGTACGAGCAAATATTAATAGTGAAATAAAAATCTTTTATCATACATCGCTTTATTCTTGAACCAATTTCAATTGGGAGGGGCATTATATCTCCTTATCGGCACTCGTTAGTATCCCCTAACAAAACTCGCCCCTACATCTCAAGGGTTGCGACTCTCAAATTTAATAAAGACAACTTTAAAAACGGAAACAATGATGCCCTTTGTTTATCTTGATTTATCTAACTCTATGTTAAATAAGCCAGTCGTGCAGTGACTTTAAGTTATTCTAAGTTATATCTGAAAGTCAGGCGCGTTTGAAGTTGACAAAGTTGCAGATGAAGTTTCAGTTGAACACAAAATAAACTTGTAATTTGTAATCCTAATTACTTTACACTGCTATGTAGCCATTGGAGGCTCTAAGCCTTTATCGGTTAATATTTATTTATTTTAATTATCAACCAACACATATTAATATTCACGTAGAATATTTGTAAATATAAGATAAATAACTACTTTTCATGAAACATTTCGCGACATCTATAAATATAATGACAAATAGTTTGTTTACAAAGATGCCATAACAAATTTGGCTCGAGTATAGAAGCAGTGTTCTGTAAAGATTTACTTAGACTTTGTCCTTCATCTGTCACCAGAGAGGGAGCAGTATATCAGTCATAATTATTTTGGTATTTCTTTAATGATCATTTATATACAAGGAACTTTCAGAATACATAGACTCCAACGCATAGATAATAGTAGCTTTTGGCAGTGTTTATGTCGGTTATCGCTATGAAAAGTAGCCTATATCACTCTCCAGATTTGAACCTATGTCTCTATCGAAATTTCTCCAAATCATTTTAGTAATTTAACCGTGAAAGGGTGACAGGCAGAGAGAGTTACTTTCGTATTCGTAATAGTAGTGTTTATATAGAATATAATACAAGTAATTAATCTAGCTGACTACATATTTATATATGTACGTAGCACATATGGCTGAAAGTGTTAGATTTTACATGGCACCCCTACCACGTACGCATATTATTTGAATTTGCTGAATCACCATCATAATTGACGATGGATACAGATAGTAATATTGAACAACAATATATTTTCTAATAAAATTACAGGTATATGTGAAACAAGGTGAAGTCTTTTTTGTCTAATAATATAGTCAAATATATAAATTTAGATATATTAAAGTTTAAAAGTGCAGTTAACAGTGATACAAAAGTATACCAAACATATAACCTAACAAATGGCAAAAAAATAACCATTTTTTAATCTTTACTTGTAACTATTTGTAATAAGAAACAATCACAATATAGTCACATATTCGAATTTCAGTAAGAAGTTAAAGCAAAGGGAACTACGAATTTGTTGCTTATAGAAATAAAAATTAACAACGTTTATACCTAGCGTTACGTATTACAACATTATATATTTTACTGTTTACCCGACTACGAAAGCAGGGTTATGTTTTTCGAGTGTATGTATGTATATTTATAGAGCCTAAATGGCTTGTCGTATTTCTATGTGTGTGGTGTTAATGGATTTGTTTTAGTCGAGGGTGTCACTGGGTACATCAAAACCAAAAAAAAAGACGATATTAAGGATTTACGCGTCAAAAATTATGTTTTTCAAATATATGGAGTGTGGTATAAAAATAAAAATAAAATAACGGTGATTACGAATATATATATAGAACTTATGTTTTATTTAAAAAAAATATTGATTACAGATATTGACGCAGTCGGGTTTTTTTTAAACAATTTAAGATACTACCCGTTGTGACGAGTAATATATATGTGATGTTTTCTTCCTTGTGACCTAAAATAAATATTTGAACATTTTTTTATGATAGTCCAATGCTATCATCAAATATCTATGATACAAACATTTGTGGTTGCCTCGTCAAACCGTCAGTGTGTCCGCATCAAATCACAAACTAGATCGCGCTAATGGTAGATTCTAAAACATTAGTTCCACGGTGCCCTCGCTGGCGAATCTAATGAACGTTGAATTCATTTGAAAGTCATCCACTATCGTTCTACATTTGTCATTTTTGACAATGATGAAGTGTACATTACTATTCCTATTACATTCTCGTCAGATCTGATCATAAGTGACAGTGATATGTAATAGTTTGTTTACAGGAAGATTAAGGATTAATCTTTAATTATGTACTTCATGTAATATTTCTAATTCTAAAGGATTCATCTGACGTTTTTAAAAAAAAGTATTTAAGTTCTGACTTATCGCTATATGTAAAGCTAGAATTCCAGGGTCACTGAAATCACATTTAAGCAGTTAGATAAAATTACTCATGTCTCTGAGGTTAGCTAGTTAAGCTTACTCAGTTTTTGAATATAAAGTGTAAATGATATTTTCAAAATGTAATAAACAAATAATACCTAACAGGAAATCTATATTTGTTGTGGAATCCCTATCAATTTACATAAATATTTCTGGAATATATATATTATCTTTTCTTTATTAGAATACCATTGAATAATAACCGTTGAATTCATGTTATTGAAATCTATTTTAATTTTCATACTTAATTTTCGAAAAGCGACATAGCCAACATCCCTTATTACTCGTTTTATGAGAAATACTATTCTGACAGGTATATAATTAGTATTTCAATTAAACTCATTATTTGTAAAATTGATAATTATATTGTTCCCCAAAAAGCTCATCGTTAGCGTAAGCAACTGCAGATGAAGAGTTCTCGGGCTCGATTCCCGAGTCGTTCTGCTGTTGGGTTTTCCTTACAAGAAGTTCTTTATAGCAACCCGGAGCATGAATTACCGCGATAGCTGACATCTATAAATTAATATCCGTGGGAGAGCCACGCTTCAGCACGAATGAGCCGTCTCGACCGGAGTGATAGCCTCAAAGAAAAGCAGTGTGAAACAGCGTTTGCGCTGTGTTTCATCGAGTGAGTGAGGGTAACGAAGGCTCATATCCTAAACCCCTCCTCCCCTCCGCCTCCATACACCCAATGGCCCGGCAAAGTACTTGTGACGCCTCTGGTGTTGTGGGAGACGCTACGTCTGCTCGTTTGTCCCCTAATGCATTAACAAAAAAATAATTATTTTACAACTGTATGTAGCCTACCACAACACGCTGTCCAGACAAGTTAGTATAGAGTTTATTACAAGTTTTTCTTTTACGAGTGCTGTGCTGTTTCGTGCACAGTTTGCTCCATTAGTCAGCTCTTACGAAACCCTATGAATAAATAGGAACAGTAATATTCCATATACTAAATCCGTCAACACACATATCTAGACATCATATTCGTATTCAATAAAATACTGTTAGTCAAATATACCTCAATTTAAATAGAAAATTCACCATTTTGTAGCTTACAAGTTTGTCTATTGATATAAAACGCGCCTTTAATCACAAGGCGTCGCTTCTAAATATTAAGAGGTGCTTAAAAAAGTTAATTAATAATTTTATAACACAATTTAATTAGTTAATTGAATGACTTATCTCAAATCTGCAAACTAAAAGAGAAACGTGCCTAATTAGAATTTAAACTAAAACTTAGCTACTTCAATCACGATTCAAATTAGAGAATCCTTAAACAAACGATCAATCAAAACTTTACTAACAATGAAAGAAATTCAGGTCTTTTCAATATTTATATATAAAAGATTTTAAATACAAAGATTTCACGAAGACTTTTTCTATCAACATCTTAAGTTCTTCAAAGTATGTTCTTTGTAGTCTATCATCAGCAGCAGACTGTTAAATGCTGTTGATGTGCTGCGTTCTTTTAAGAAGATTATACGTGTATGAAGTTTGTCAATGTCTTGTACAAAATAACTTTTTCAAAAATTTTACTAATAGCCGGTAAGATTGAGATTGGCCTAAAGATATTTGGTTCAACTGTGCAACCCTTCTTGAATAATATTACTACTTTGCTATATTTCTTCCATATATAATAGTTTCTATTATAATTGACATGACTGACTCTGTGGCGTAGTGGTAGCGAATGCGACTGCTGTGCAAGAGGTCTCGGGTTCGATTCCTGAGTCGGACCAAATGTTTGTATGATCTGCAAATATTTGTTTCGGAGTTTGGGTGTTTCCTATGTATAATATGTATGTATTTACAAAATAAAGTATATAAGTATTAATATTAGTTGTCTCGTACCCATAGTACAAGATATCTTAATATGTAATTACGTACAGACACTTCAATTATATTTATTTGTATTGGTTTAATGAAAACGCCATCTAGTCTCAAGCTAAGCACATGCTTAGCTTGAGACTAGATGGCGTTTTGTGTTAAAATGTCCGTATGGCCTTAACCCTCTGCTGAGAGGAGACCCGAGCCCAGCAGTGGGACATTATGGGTTGTTGATTGATTTATTGATATGTAGCTGTTATTTTATTATTTGAAGACTTAATCTTATTACTTATGTATATAGACTTTGCCATAGCACATGTTCTCCTAAATATATTTCAGTAATTTTACATATAATAGTTAAATAAAGTTTATTATTATTCTCATTCCTCTCAATTTTTAACATATTCTTCAACTCCAACAACTTCACTGACGGTGGAGGTGTGGCAGAAAACTCGAGAAGCCCATTTTACTCTTTGTGTGTTTGGTATGGTCTTTGGACCACCAATCTTAACTGATTGCTAAGAAAGTTTAATTTAAACTGCACCAAGCAAGCAAGCAAGTTAAAAAATATCATAGGGTCTGTGCCTACATCATCAGCCATTCAATGTTCTGCATTTAGTTCGAAGTTCTCTTTCCGAAACTAAACTTCATTGTAAGGATTTTCATGAAATGCGAAGTTTTAAATACGCCTAATTTTGTATCTGTCTATCCAGCATAAACCTTCTTCCTATGAATATCCCTTTATCAAGAGCCGTAAGGCTTCAAGGCTTATTTAAAACTGTTGATGAGCCTGCTAAGTGGTTACATGCGGGGGTATAGACTATATTTGTAAATTGTAAATCCGTAGTTGTCTGAAACACAGGTCTCACCTAAATCACACAGATCACTAATCTTCATCTCTTCATCTTACTTAATAATGAGTTTAACAAATGTAATTTCAAAGTATGAAATAATAAATACTTATTTGTAATCGTATAAGTTTGTGTGTCGTTGCTTATTTTAGATAAGTCTACTCTTAACCAAAACTCCCAAATCTTGTACATTTAATACGGAATAAATTTAGTTTAATTTTATTTTTATTCGTTTATTTTAAGTGGCTTAAAGTATTATTTGGAAATAAAAGCTTCATTCAAAGCATAAGCAATAATTTTACATTGATTAACACCATTGCGACAGTAATGAGGCTATACAATAAACTCAAATTTCTCAAATACATCAATCGTGCACCAAGTAACTAGTTTGCCCTTATTGTGAAGTTAGCAACCTTGGAAACTGCTCGTACAAGTTGACCCGAGGGTACAGAGGCACTGAAACTAACTCGAACTGCCCCTCAGCGGTCGCTTAGTAAGTCATGTACAAGTTACTGTTACGAAAATTGAAATTGTCTTACATATCTAACTATTGCTATTCATGCAATTTATCGAAGTAGAGACATTTGAGCCTAACAACTTCAGATTTAGGTGTGGTACGTGTACTAATTTCTTTGCGGTTGATTAGTGACAAACATACAGACACAGAATAATTATTTTCATTAAATCAATACAAATAAATATAATTGAAGTGTCTGTACGTAATTACATATTAGGATATTTTCACTAAATGTATTTAATTTTGAATTTATATGAAAGTATACACAGTACTTACGAAAAAAATTCATATTTTTTTTAATATTAATTTTTTGTGTCTCTTTGTTTTGGCTAATGCTCTGGAACGGCTGGATTAATTTTAACAAGTCCTTCACCGGCAGATAATTGATAATGCTTTTAGGCTACTTTTTATACTTCTATAATTGTAACAACAAATGTGGATGACACGTACGTAAATAATAATTATTACTAAGCAATAAATATATTTTCATAGTCGTAAAAAACACTTCATTTGTACATGAGGATTTACAAACTTTGTATAGTAAGTAAAACTTGCAAGGAAGATCTAGAATAAATTGCTCTTAATAAGCAATAAATTCATTATTCAGTAAGAGCAATGTCTGGATTAACTGGTTTCGTATTAAATTGTTGCTAGGTAAAAGTATATACGTTCTTCAATCAGGGCGTGAAAAAGCATCGTACTAAACTACCATACTGTGAGTCACCATGCAACATTCACAATATGGTGACTATATGACTCCCGGATTTGACTCATGCATCCCTTCAGCCTGAGCCTATTTAAAAAAAATTAAAAATATATATATTATTATCATCTTCAAAATCTTATTGATAAAACGTATACAAAACTATATTTTATTGCAAAAAATCTAACTATTTGATACATATAAAAAAGGAATATGACTGACTGACTAGGGTACCCAGAGATCAACGCACAGCCCAAATCGCTGATTCTAGAATCCTGAAAATTTGCATATAGGTTCTTTATATAACGTAAGTGAGCACTAAGAGAGAAATTTTGGAAATGTCACCCTTAAGGAGGTAAAATAAGGGATGAAAATATTTCGTCTACACCTGCACGAGCGAAGCCGTAGACAAAAGCTAGTGTAATATGAGTATCAATAATACAGATCTTAATTGGAATGGGCTAAAAAAGTAATTATGACTTAAGATGGCGGCGGCTTTCGGACAATGGTTTGAACACCGGCATGTTGTTACTCAAAGAATGTATTTTTAGATATCCTTCGGCATATTTATAATTTATGATACGATGGCAACATCTACTTAGGATCAATATTTTTTTAATATATGAGACTGCCAAAGTGACTGCTCGGGGTGCTGGTAGGCTTAAAGAAAGCTACATTTTTTTACAAAAGTCATACTTTAAATTTAGCAGTTTAAAATGATGCATATTTAAATAAAGAATATGGATAAAACTATTGATTTACTTTTGAGTGATAAAACCCGTGATTCTAAAGAGTAGAATCTAATTACCACTAGAAAAAATATAAAATCCTTTCCAAATAATTAGTTTTCTTCAAGTTATAATGCGTAAACATACACTTCTGGGACACAACCGTAGTTATATTTATTCGAACGAATCAAACCGAATTATATTACAATCGTATTAGCAAATATATGCATTTCTATACATAATATTTATAAAATATTTTTATCCAAAACTAGTGGCTGAAATTTTACTACAATTTGGTTATTATTTATTTTTGATATTATAAGCTTTGAGCCCTCTAACTCAATATAAACTTTAACTGTGTCTTGTTTCATACTCCTCCATATGCATAATGTTCGTAAAAAGATGTTCAAAATTCTTGCTTAACATATCAATTTGTAAATAATCATGTTAAAAGCGTTTAAGAATATCTTTTAATACAACATAAACGACAATCGTTCACTCATTTCTACTCGCCACACCAATTAATTGCCTGTAAGTATTCTGTTTTCTTATCCTGCCCGCCCGCGTACAAAATACAAAACACAGTAACGTTAATTTGGTGATCAATTCTCGTTCACCGACGTTAGCCGTGAGAGAATACAGCTTCATTTTTTCTTATTGTATGACGCCTACGTCTACCAGCAAGTGTGTTTTTTATGTCTTTATTATAATGAAACGTTTATCTGATTATGATTTAAACATTTACCAGTCGAGAAATATTCGATATTGAAGTTTGGATCGATCGACATTGAAGTACATTACGAATACTGATTAACAAAAGTGTTTTATAACTAATTGAGCCACACTCGCTCACTTGTTAAAACCTATCAATAGTATAACAACAACAGAGGGTATGCCGCTATGTGAAGTCCTGTTAAAATCAGCCCAGAGATTAGCCAAACAGACGACCGAAAAACAGAGAAAAAAAATCATAACAGTTTTTTTTTCATGCAAGAACCGTGTGTATGTCTGTACTGTCATATATATGCATTTTAGAGAAACCAGTTAATATAAACTTATAAACAGACACTTCAGTTACATTTATTTGTATAGACACTGGGCAACAAAATTATTTTATAATACTTAAGTACAGTAAGCTTGCGCTGTATTCTACCGAGTAATTGTAATACCGGAAGCCAATAACCCAATCCTCCTACCCATTCTCCTCCCCATCCCCCAAAGGCCGCAAAGCACTGATGATACGGATGAGCGGCGGTAATCGTTTACCATCATGCGTTACATCTGTCCGTTTGCCCCCTATTCCATTAAAAAAGCTGCAAGAGCATGTGTGAGTTTAGTAAAATGTTGCAGTGTCTTACATCGTTTATGACTAAACACGATATGTAAATACAGGTCTCCTTATTCCGGCATAATTTTACTTGAAATTGTACCCTTAAGAAATGTTTAATATCTCCGTGAATTTATTCAAAGATTTTTGCAAGCTTTTACCTTATTATTTACCAAATACATGCATGTAATGAATAGTATGAAATGGTAATTTAGTTTTTTCAAATACTATGTTTAAGAGTATATATTTTGGACGTCCCTCACACTTCGCCATCTGGTCCTAACTAACCAGAGCTTTTATAATGGGTACTAGAAAAGTGAAATATAGATAGAAAACACCTAAATTCCGAAACAAATATTTACAGATCATACATACAATCCGTTTGAGACCTCAAGCACAGCAGCTGAATACGCCACAACTACGCCACAGAAGCCACAGAATGGGACCTTTATACATTTTTGGATAAACAAACAACAAACAACAACCCATAATGTCCCACTGCTGGGCTCGGGTCTCCTCTCAGGAGAGGGTTAAGGCCATACGTCCCCACGCTGACCAAGTGCGGGTTGGGGACTGGCAAGAATACGTTTTGGCTACGTAAATCTTGCCGTTGGATGTTTTTAAGCCGCCCGAAGGCCTCCAACTAAGCTTCACGACTGTTATCGTATGATAACAACCGGGACCGACTGCTTAACGTAACCTCCGAATCACGGAGACGCTCATGGTATCATGCCACCAGCGGTCACCCATCCAGGTACTGACCGCGCCATCGTTGCTTACCCTCGATGATTGTTTCTAATCACCGAGTGCAATTGGGCTATGAACCTCGAAACCACTAAAAACAACACGCTCGCACCGTTTCGGGTACTTATAACTAGGAAATTATTTCTTTTTCATTATATAGACCTGACAAAGTAAAGCTGCTCTGCCTGATAGAAGGTATGAGAAAAATCCAAGAATAGTGACCATACCCGTTACGGGTGCAGACAATGCAACATGGTGATCCACAGTTAGGCGGCCTACTGAGATGCTCCTAAGTTACTGGTCTACCCTAAAAAGGCAAATTATAGAAGAAAATAATGTTTAGAGCTACGAAAATCTCACCTAGCAATTTAAAGAGGTGACTGTACAGGCAATTAACCAGTCTATTATATCGATAGGCCTTGACAGAATGGTGACAGCCTAGATTGATTGATCGTTTAGGTTAAAGATGGTGAATTTATTTTAAGTACCTAGTATTTTAGTACAGCGGAAATTACGGAACATGTTCCTGTAATTAGGTTAGAACTAAAAGAGGCTTTTGAGAATAAATTAAACATTAATTCTGTTTGCAGAATAATTGATAGCAGTTCTGTGGACATAAACTTGTGTACGAAATGTTTGTGCCCGAGATATTTCTATTTGAATCTATGTTCATAGAATCTGTGAAAATAAAACCAGAAACTATAAAATCTATAGATATAAAGGAAAGTCGTGTTAGTTACACTATTTATAACTCAAGAATAGCTGAACCGATTTGGCTGAAAATTGGTAAGGAGGTAGCTTAGAATCAGGGGACTTTTCACCGTGGGAGAGCTACGCTTCGGCATAAATGGGCCAGCTCGACCGGAGTGATATCACGGCCTCACATAAAACCGGTGTGAAACAGTGCTTGCGCTGTGTTTCACCGACTGAGTGAGAATACCGGAGGCCCATATCCCAACACTTCCTACCATCCCTCTCGCCATCCCCAAAGGCCGTAACCCACTTGTGACGTCTCTGATATTGCGGGTGTCCATGGGCGGCGATAATCGCTTACCATCAGGCGATACGTATGCTCGTTTTCCCCCTATTCCTTAAAAAAAAGACGGACATAGGATAATTTTTACATAGAATTTTTTATACTTTTGCCGTGACGTAAACCGCGGGTAACACCGCGGGGCTCAGCTAGTATAAACACGTATATTTTATTGTTCTGCGTATTTTTGATGAATAGTTGGGTCTATTCTAATAAAGCCAGAGAGCAGCGCTTTCATTGATATTTATGCAACCCTGAATAAATCCCAGCAAAGTTCCTATATAAATTTATAAATTATTATTTAATACAAAAAGTGGATACAATATACAATTTATTTTATTTTAGAATACATTCTAAAATCCTTTCTTATTGATGCCATTTATTTTCCCATTATCACATCAGAATGAATAAAAAAAACCACCAATCTATCAAATGTCGTCATTCATCAAAAGGAAACTTATCAAACCTCAATCTATCGCCAAAATATAAAGGCCCTTTGGCTGTACTTAGATCCGATAAGCGAAGAAATGAATACTTTAAACCATGTCCTTCGTCAAAACTTAATGCTTCAGAGAAGTTGGAACAGTCGTAAAAGAGATTGTGGTTTTATTACTTTTCTTGGACAAGGTTTTTGGTTTCACTGATTTTATTTTGTGTCCCGTTTAATAGCTTACAAAGTATGTGCTTACGTATCATTGTCATATAATAAATATGTATGATATGGGGGCAAACGGGCGTACTAGTCACCTAATAGTATGTAAATACCGCCACACACGAACACCTGCAACTCAAGAGGAAGAAATTTGTTTCAGTTTTTTTGACTGCCCGACCTCTTAATTACTTGATTAAGAAATAACGTTAGTTCTGGCCAATCTCTCTGGTCAGTTATGGAGGCAAATAGTAGTCTATGTCTTTCTTCAAGAATCCATGTATCTCCATGCCAAATTTAATTCAGTGCAGCGATTTAGACGAGAAAGCGTAACAAACAGATAGAGGTAATTTCCTAATATTAATATGGATGATTTTTTTTAAGATTACATTTATTAAGCTATACTCTAGACACAGCTTTACAGAACTATAGAACTGGGCAGTCTCTATTAGACAATATTCTATTTACCTATCTTCTACATAACTTTTAGTCAAACCTAGTACTAGATTTGATTATCTCATATCCCTCTCATAATTCCAATTTCGTGAACTCTTCGTTCTTTGTTCAAGCAGTACTACTCTGGAATGCGCTCCCACTCAAAATTAGGATGTCCACTAACCGTTTTACATTTCAAAAGAAAGTATGATCTCCTTCTCAATGAACTTGCAGAACTATCTAATCAATATCATATGTTACGTTTCTATTATTCATAGTGTTTTAGTATAATATTTATGTATACGTCAATCTTTATGTATGATTGTGCATGTATGTATGTTGTTATTTATTGATGTATGTATAATAGTAGTAATATGTTTAAATATGTTGAAAATTTTAACTGACTTCAAAAGTCGGTAGCCTCTATACACCTATGCCCTGGGCATTAATTCCGTCGATGTACAAATTTAGTGCATAAAGTTCATAAATAAAATACTTAAGGCTTATTATATTGACACGACATAGGTCGTATGAACAATAAAGACCAATGAATGTTTAATAGCATTTCATACGTCTTAAAATCCATACTTCAGAGTTAAATTTCACAGTATGGGTCATCACGTTGAATTGTATACTTTCGTAATGAGTATGCTGGCTACCACTCTCGGATTTTGCTCATGTTTTCCATCAGACCAAAAAAACAAATCCTTTACTGCTTGTAGTAAAAAGACATTAATATACATATATATTTACATCGACGAATCTCGAATCGACGAGCCATTATCCGATTGTGTCCGACCCACGTAAATGCGTGTGTTATCTCACAAACATTGTTATACATCTCTATAACACTTTACAACTTCATAGTTCATTTCGATTCGACCACAGAAAAAAAAATATAAATTCTTTATCGAATTTTCGTTATTTTAATCTGTATCTTATAAATATTCACGTAAGATCCAAGTTACAATGTTTAGGCATTATTTTTTTGTCTGCGTTTCTAATAAGATCATCCATTACAATTGTAATGGATATTACTGCATTTATGTTTGTATGTTTATTCATGGTTGTGCATCGCTGTAGTCTGTTACATTATTACGAATAATTTAAAACGCAGCAAGTCACGAAAGTAGCTTTCCGAGTGTGAGAGGTCGTCAACGCAATATGAAGTCATTATAATGATGGTCTAGTAATAAGTGATCTGGACTTCTAATCAAGCAGTTGTGAGTTTGATTTCGATCTAGGACACAAAAATTTGTGCAGTTAGCACGAGCGTCTGTCTCTTTGGGCCAGTAATTTGCACAACCGATTTGGATTTTTTGTCGCGATACACCTCCGTCCAGCCGTGCCGCCGGCAAAAGTCAGTTTAAAAATACGTACGTATGTTCTCATAATTAGGTCTGGCAGACGACAATATACATATCTCCAATAGTAATAATCAGTACTGTTTATTTCTCATTTCGAAGAGATCGCTAAGACTCATATAAAGTCGTTCGTCATGCTGTATGTGTTTGTGCTACCTATTTATACAACACAACATCACAATACATAGTATAAAATACCTGCAACAAAGCGGTTAAAACTTCTTTGTAAGATAATAATCGAGTTGTGTGATCGATTCAATTCGGATGAGCTTGTAACATCTCCATCGAGATACTGAATGCAGTGTGTCAAACACGATTTACATTGAATGGCGAATCAATCAGGTTTTGTTGCAAACCTTCTGAGAAATGACCCGACTGTCATAATAAACAGGTAACATGAATTTGTACATGTAACGATGACCGGAATCAATTGTAGGAATACAAAACAATATACATACATAACAACATATAAACCTTTTCTTCGAGAAAACTAAATATCATTAAGTATATATAATCTTTGTGTTCCTTTCAAAACTAAAATATAAACCGGCCAAAGTATGGGAGTCTTATCCCACTAATATTATAAACGCGAAACTTTGTAAGTATGGATGGTGTTTGTTACTCTTTCACGTAAAAACTACTCAATGGATTTTAATGAAACTTTACAATAATATAGTTTGTACATCAGAATTACACATAGGCTACAGTTTATATAAAAAAATTGTGTGAATTTTCCAAAATATCAAGTAGGTAAGTGCGCAGACGAAGTCGCGGGCACCAGCTAGTATAGAATATTTCATGACTCGGAGAGAAAGTTAAGCTATCAGACTCGGTTGTCATGAATCATTATTGAGAAGTCAGCCTACTTAAACAGACTGACAACTAGTTCAATCTGCGAATTCAGTTCGCCCTCAGGGTTGCGGAGTTCCGAGGCCAATCGCTCCGTCGAAAAACTGATATTCAGGTAAAACCGGTTGTACTAAAGCTAAACAAATAATCTTGGGTATAGTAAAGGCAGAAGTAAAGGAGAAGAGAGTTGAGTCATAAGTATCTATGAGCGCTTAACAACAGGTGACTCTTTTCACTTGCTCCATATAATAAAAAAACTGTTTACGTTGTTCACGATTGATCCCATTACGGCGTATTGTCATAGCATGTCATGTTATATCTACACACCGACTTTAAATTTTTATAGGTCCATTGTTTTCTGAATATGTTTCCATCAAAATTAATGTCTTGTATATTTATTTATTTAGTTTTGTCGTACATGACATACTTTTTGCTTTACTTTGTTGTTAATTTAATTTTTTATTTGTATTTTTTAATGCATATGATTCCTAAAGTAGATGATGATTTGCCTAATTAGTATCTGCCATATTCTAAAGAACTCGTTTACCCCAACGGTTATCGGTTCTTCGGCAAATGTGGCCAGCCCACTGCCACTTCAGCTTGCTAATCCTGTGGGCTATGTCGATGACCCTGGTTTTTCGTCGGATCACCTCGTTTCTGATGCGATTCCTTAGAGAAACGCCGAGTATTGCCCTCTCCATAGCACTCTGAGCGACTTTGAACTTATGGACCAGTCGAACAGAAAGTGTCCACGTTTCGACTCCGTAGGTCATTACGAGTAGGACGCACGCATTGAAGACTTTCGTCTTTAGGCACTGTGGGGTCGACGATGAGAAGACCCGACGAAGTTTCCCAAACAAACGGGTAAACGAGTTCTTGAGTGGAGACCTCGTCTCGGCAAATGTAGTGTAGGACATCCACAGGCCAGGTGGAGCGATGATTTGCGCGGGACGGCTGGCAGGAGCTAGATGCGAGAAGACATATATCGAACTAAGTAGCGTGAAATTGGAGAGGCCTATGTCCAGCAGTGGACTGCGATAGGCTGATGATGATATTCTAAAGACGTATGGTTTATCGATCCTGTAATATACTGTCAGTTTTCTATTTAAAGTAAATGATGAATGATGATGACTAATGAACTAAATAATATATACGAGGTGTTTCAAGAAATCAATCCACACTTAAACTGATATAAATATTGAAGTTTATATTAATATATGAATATATCTATTTATAATTTATACAAAAGAAAATCACTTCTTCAAAGTTACGCTGTCGGCTTCGTAGTCGTCTGTCACAGATATCACGCTGTATTTAAAGGACTGGGTACTCCTGGAAACACTGACAAAATTTTATAAGTTTGACATACTGATTTATATTAGGTACATAGCTTAGTTTAATAACAGTTCATGAAGTTTACCGTACATACGAAACCTATACACGAAAAATTAGGCTTAGATTTTTTTAAATGATTGCTTGACGTATTTATTGTACAGATAAACGTCTATGAGTGTGAAACCGTGGAAAGAAACTCACTCACTCACTCAAAAATAGAAGGAAAGGATAAAAGGGAGCACTCTTCCCCAAGTTAAAAGAAGCCATCCCTTTGTTTTATTATAGCGTCTTCATTAAAGTACTCTACCCTCCGCCCTTTAAGTTTAAGAGGTGTGAATATAAATGTTTAATAAAAGGGTTGTATATGCAAAGTTGGAGAAAGTCTTGCTTGAATAAACATTACTTTAAGGGCAGTTTCTTACGTACCCTTGCGTATATTAATTGATTTCGATGGGATGTTTGTAGATGATGAGTGGTTTTAAGTTAAGGGTAAGGAAAATCAAATGATTTTGTCGTATCAAGTTTTGATGTATGTATCTGTATCCTGTTTTGATACTACTATATATACATGGAGATTATTTTAATAGTTTATCTTATTAATCACAGCACAACTGTGGAATGAATTGTCTCCTGTGGTATTCCCGGAACAATACGACCTTCAAACCTTCAAGAAAAGAGCGTACTCCTTCTTAAAAAGCCAGCAACGCACTTGTGACGCCTCTGGAATTATTGGTGTCCCTTGGCGGCGGTAATCGCTTACCATCAGGCGATGCGTCTGCTCGTTAACCTTTAAATAAAGAAAACGTTCTTTTGAGCTATGGCGTAAAGTGGGAATAATAATAATTACTGGAACTACCTTACACATGGCCTTCCGATGTTAAACTAGATTGAGCCTAAAATATACTAAGTCTTCATCTTTCCAGCTATTCCTAAGATTATTTGGAGGTGGCTACTAGTTCAACCGGTTTTAATTGAAAATCAGTTTTTACACTGAGCGACTGGCATCGGATCTCCGCAACCCTGAAGGTGAACTAAATTCGAAGTTTGTACTAATTGTCATGTCATGAATAATGATGGCCAAAGGTGTTAACGACAACCGGGACCGCCGGTTTTACGTGCTCGCTGAGGCACGGGCTGCAATTAAGAATTTCTTGTTAGAAAAACCCAACTGCGCTTAGGCCGACCCGGGAATCGAACCCGAGACCTCTTTCTTGATCTGCAATCGGTTACGCAAACCACTAGACCAACGAGGCAGTTTATAATATGTTTGGTACTTACTATCTGAACCCCTTGGTATTAGCCTCGGTTATTTATTAACAACAATTGAGATGTTGTTTAACAGCAATTGATGGTAATCTGCAGGGCAAAATTTATAAAATGTATTTTTGATGTAAGTACCGCATATATTCTTTTATAGGGATTTAGTGAAAGGCTGTTAATTTGATTTTTTACAAACAGACACTTCAATTTTATTTATTTGTATAGACTAGCTATGAGGCTGCTTCGCACGTGTGATATTTGAATACGAAAAAATACAACGTTTAAACTTTGAGCTCGATGCCCAACAATAGGCTGCGATAAACTGTGGATGATCTGATGACTGATGTTGATGTTAATTAAACTTTCCCTGATTATTTCAAGACTAAAACTGGCTACATCTAGCTAAAAGGTAAGCATTGAGTCTGCATAAACTCATAAGCCCTAGTATTTCACTTTCCAAGAATGAATTTCAAGCTGTTTGAAAAGGGAATTATTCGAAGAGCTGTGTATACTTTGCCACCAAGTCCATTGCTTTTACGATTCCTAAGTTATAGACAGTATAACCTTAATTCAGTACTATCTTGTATCTTTATAGGAACTGATAGTCGCCTATTGGCCAAAATTCGACCATAATTCATTTCATTATTTTTAATTTATCTAACTTTTTGCATTCCTCCTTGATATAAACTTTAACTATGCAAAATTTCTGCATCAATGTCGTAGAAAGGGGTACAGAGTTTTTAATTCACGTGTGAATATACCTTCTCATCTGATATTCGAAAGTAATACATTTTACGACTAGTACATCTATTCTAACTCATTGTTGTCAAAAAGGATGTATTAATATTCTAATCGTCGTGTGAACGAAAGGGATTACTTTGAAGTGTCGCTGACGTATAATTTGTGCAGCAACCAGAATACGAATAGCACAATTTGAATCTATTAACGCTAGTTTGATGGAATGCCAATTCACAGGCTAAGTCGGAAAGGTGAGTAATCGATAAGACGAGTCATTATTTGTGTGTTTTAGCACGCAGGTATTAGTAAAACATATTTTATGAAAGAACCATGTTCCAGGTCAACTTCGTTTTCTATCATATTATCGAGGGCTTTGAAGGTCCAACCAATATTGAGTTTCTTGCGTTCTAAATTGGGTGGGGGCTAAGAAACCTAAAATAGTTAGCAACTTACCCGTGAGTTTGGGGAATCTTTTTATGAATTGGGGGGCAAAAGATTGACCCCTATTCCACTCAAAAATGAACAGACGTATCTACTGATGGTAAGCGATTACCGCCGCCAATGGTCACCCGCGCGAGGCTTAAGGCATTGCTGTCCTTTGTGGGATGGAGTTGCAATGGTTGCATTGCTACTGAGGAAAAATAGAAGTGTGATGAACACGATTTTCCCTGTGTCTGGATATATTTTATTTATAATAATCACTACATATTATTAAACATAGTCCCTCGCCGCGTCTGTATGTTTGTCTGTTCGCGATAAACTCAAAAGCTACCGCACGGATTTTGATGCAGTTTTACCAATAGATAGAGTAATTGTTGAGGAAGGTTTTTGTTTACAAATTGTTAATTTGTTGAGTATATTGGCTAAAAATATAACAATATACCTTGAGGACGTCGATAAAAATTAAGCCGCACATCTTCCCGGAGTATATTCTTGTTCATAGCCTATATTATATTTTCCGTAAAAAGCCCGTGCTTAGCCGGGGCGATTTGTTAGTATATATATATATTTAAAAATATTTATTTTTATTTATTGTTCACCTATTGAAATAGCACAGACTCTGCCTATTTAGGAATAGGACTACCGTATGTGAGATGTATGAGGTTATTAAAATTATGATCATTGAAGCTGTATTTTTATCGTAAAACCTTATAATGTAAACTATGAAATTAGTTTTCTTTTATTTGTAACAGTTTACTATATAAAATATTAACAAAACCAACATACCGAATTCATTTAATTAAATTGACTATTTTAAACTTTACGAATAATAAAATTGAACGATCACACTTTACACTCACGCATTTGTTCCATTCAACATAGAATCAAAAGAAACCCGCTGAGAAACGATCGATATAAATCGAATACTATCGATAGATCGAATAATTGGATGGTATCGGGTGATGACGCCCACATATGAATATGTTTTCTCTATAAATTGATTATCAAGTTACAAAAACAAAAGGGGGTATCACAATCGATTTAATCTAACATGGATTCAATTAATGATCGCTGGAAGTGACACATTTATACGTCATTGAATTTGATTGAGTAAATGCTTATCCAGTTACTGTGGCAAATAAAAATAAATAAATAAATAAATGAACTGGCCTAACCTAATCTCTAAGGTCAATAGTGACCTGACTGGGTCTAACATTTTATCCATGCATGAGATCAGCACGAGTGTGTGTTATAGAACAGCACGCCATCTGTATTAAATGTCTTATTTGAATAAAGGGTTTCATTTCATATTTTTACTAGCTTTTACCTGCGGGTTCGGCCGCTTGTATGTCTATCTGGCATATGTCCATCTACAAGATTTTAAAGATCTCCATGCCAACATTGCTTTGGTATCGCTGCAGAGGTTTAACTGTGAAAGCATAACAACAACAACCCTTAATGTCCCACTGCTGGGCTCGGGTCTCCTCTCAGGAGAGGGTTAAGACCATACATCCCCACGCTGGCCAAGTGCGAGTTGGGGACTGGCAAGAATACGTTGTGGCTACGTAAATCTTGCCGTTGGATGTTTTTAAGCCGCCCGAAGGCCTCCAACTAAGCTTCACGACTGTTATCGTATGATAACAACCGGGACCGACTGCTTAACGTGACCTCCGAATCACGGAGACGCTCATGGTAACATGCCACTAGCGGTGACCCATCCAGGTACTGACCGCGCCATCGTTGCTTACCCTCGGTGATTGTTTCTAATCACCGAGTGCAACTGGGCTATGAGCGCCTGTGAAAGCATAACATACAGACAGAATTATTTTCAAATTTATTCATATATTAGTATAAATTAATATTTATTCGAACCATTACTACCAATGTCTTTAAGTTTGGAAACAGTATTTTTTCATGGAAAATCTATCCTTCTCTCTTCCTCTTAACATGATGATAATTTGAGCCGTAGCGGCGTGAAAAGTTGCAAAGAAACTCCCTATTATATTTCAAAATAAGTTAGCATAATCAGTCTGTTCTTGCAGGTATTGCAATCGTAAAAATTAGTAATATACAATCAACTAACTAACTATCAATGGAGCACATAAGTGAGCAACTAAAGACGTGTCAGTAGTTACTATGGCTTATCCAGTAACTGGCACTATTGTTCAGCTAGATAAGATTAGTATGCACAGCAGTGTCCATTCATGATGCACGATGCCCGGCCGACACTGACGGTGTAACGGGCGGCCAGTTATTGAACTCGGATTACACACATTAATATTATTTGTGAAGTATTGTTACATGTACAACAATCGCAGATTGTCGCAAAGTGAATTTATTTCTTTGAATTTTTTATTTATTTTATTTTTAATATTATGGAGAAGTCTGTTTCATTTGCTTAAATTTTATATGAATTATGATTTTTCCACATACTATAGCTGTCCCAAGGTCCATCGGGGTTACAGAAGGTTCCTTTCAAGAATACACCTGCTTCTCAATTGACTGGTATGGCTTTTAAACGGTTCGAGTTTGACATAACCACTCCACCAGTGTTCAAAACGACTAGCAGGAGTTGGATGCGAGAAATCGAACCAAGTGGTGTGAAATGGGAGAGGCCTATGTCCAGCTGTGGATTGCGATAGGCTGATGATGATGATAACTCCACCAGATTACCGTGTAGGTATTACTGTCCTGTCCCTTTTAACACAATTACAGATACATAGGTACCAACCAACTATATGTCTGCTTTAGATATATGTCCTTCTAGCCGGTTACGGCCACGGCGTCCAGACCAGCAAATACGCAGGAGATATTATAGTGCACAAGTGTGTGCGTAAACACAGGTGCACTCTCTGTTCCCTCTCTCTCATAATTCGATGGGACGGTTAACCGACTCGATCAGGTAGAGATCAGGCGCAGGACCGACAGTTTTACGTGCTCTCCGAGGCACGGGGGTTCAGACCCTAACTTCCAAACTCCAAGCTTTTATTAAGTATTTATATAATCAGAAAAACTCAATAACAATTTTGGCCTGACCCGGGGTTAGAACCCTGATTGATTGGCAGTCGCATACTTCAACCGCTAGACCAACGAGGTAGTTGCGCTATAGATATACCGTTATAATAAAATATATATCTTTATTTTTATTTATCATCCAAACCTTAAAAGTAATGATTCCATTCAGTTATTGCGTCCTGAGGTTATCGGTGAACCATTTTTTATGTCAATGTTAGTGATTTGTAACATTCATATGTTAATTGTAAAGAGTTTTATTGTATGTTTGTCATTATTATTCATATGTATGATAAGTTGAAGTACTTATTGAATTGTTTTATATTTAATGAACTTTCCATTTTTAGATTTATGTGTCTATACTTTCAAGTGTTATAGTTTTTGGTTTTTAGTTTTGGTTCTCTATTATAACTTTACCGCTTATTATCTATATCTGTCACACAGGTTTCGAGCCTAGGATGGACTCCAGCTCTCAGTAGGGAATTTTTGAAACTGTTATGTATGTACCTTGATCTCATGTAACTTAAATTGTACCTTTCCAGTGAGAGAAAATAAAGTTTTATTATTATTATTTTTTATTATTTCTTAAATATTATCTGGGTCTAATTTTTTGACTGAAAGTAGTTAGTGGTTTGTACAATTTGTTCTATCATCGGTATCATGATGTAAAATCTAAAAAAGTAAATAAAGTCATTAGTTATTTGTAAATATCACGTGATTATATCTAAATTTAATCATACTGGTGATGCTATATAATATTTTATTACTTTTCGTTAAACTCGACATTGAATATCCATTTTTGGATATTTAAAGTTGTTTCTGCAATCGGCTTTTAGGAGTAAATGCCCTCGAATCTGATAAAATCGACCCGAAAAATTAAAATAGTAAAGCTTTAACTAGTAAAGTTTGATTTTAAAATAAGTATTTTCTTTCAGTAACAAACTCAATTTTATTAAAAAACTACTTTGAGAACACTTTTAAAACTCCAACAATCAAAATTAAACTTTTAAACATTTACTAAGCTATGCTCCATTACACTTTATCTGAAAACTATAAATTTCACCGTAACGGTTAACTTAACCCTCAAAAGGCCGTGCATATCTCCGCAGAACCCTTGGCCTGGCAGGCCCGCCCACCACAGCCAACGTTAAGATACAGAAAACAAAGAGCAATTTTATAGTATGTCATTGTTTTAGTATTCTACGTAATTGTTTTTCCATGTTCACTCGTAATCAGGGTTGGCTTAATCTAGCGTCGGCTTAATCGAATCTTCATAAGTCCGGGGGTACTTTAGACCGATAATACATTTTAGGGGTTGAACAATGCTAGTCTGTTATTCGTCGGCGAGAGATATATGGATGTAATTACAGGGTTAGAAGTCTGTTGCTTAGGTTTATGTTAATTTTATTATTTTGCGATTTCGAGGGTGTATCTAGAGTACTTTTTATGATAGTTTCCTAATGGTTCTAAAAACAATAGATTTTTTTAAAAAAAAAAGGTTGTGTTGTTGTGCTATTACTTTCTAGTTTTTAAAATATTAGTTTGGAATAAATTTCATCACAAATCAACAATACTGGAATAAATGGTAATCATTGCGTTCTAGTGAAATTTATTTTTAAGCCCCTTAATTTATCTTCAACGTACCGCTTCGTTTGTGTAGGTGAAAGAACTATCTATTATTTGTCTACTATGACTATCTATCTATTATATCTCAGAACTTTTGTCTGACTGTATTCCTGATTTCCCAAATTTTTTTACTGGTACTTTTTGAATTTAGTCATGTTGATTGTAACATAAAGCTATAGCTATCCTCAGCAAGAATATTGATCATCTAACAATCACACCAGATCCATACATACGAAGCAGAGCCTTCTTGATAGGCCTCTGAGGCATTCAAATACAATAACTTGACTCAAAATTCAGTCATAAATATCGCAACTAGTGCACCGATACTCTTATACGTATAAAGTGAGTGTACGCCACAAAAATAATCTAAAATTAGCTGAATCTACTAAATGGAGCATAAGAAAGTGATTTACAAAACATTAACAAAACAAATTTTATAATTCGACAAAATTTGTCGCGCGACGTCTTCCGTGCCGCTTGATTTATTCTGCTTGCTTGCTAATGCAATTATTGCAATTTATTATGAAATTAAATAAGGTCGACTCGACTCTCCCCTGTTTTGAAGAAATTTATACCCCTTTGTAGAAAACTATGAATCCACAGTGTTAAAAAGACCGATGCGAGAGGCGAGCGGGTTGATTTTTGAATTTCAACCGTTGGCAAAAGGTTCGCTTTTGTTACGACTCAGTCTAGCGAAGTGTTACGTCTTTTTAAGTGGGTAGTTTGCTTATTTTTCTCTTGGCTTATGTTGTCTGAGGTTTGAAGGCGATAAATTATTTGTGCCCTAACACCTTGTCGGGGGCGGCCGCCCTGATAGCGTCATTTTTATAAAAATGTAATGCGGTTTTCTTGTTGTGATTGCAGGGTTTCTGCTTTCTGTGTCTTTGTTTAGGTTTTTTGTCTTGTTTCTAATATTTTTAGGGTTTTTTAGTATCATCTGAATTACATTTGACATCAACCAAAAGGTAACATGAATTTTACAGTAAAAATAACCTGTTAAGATCTTGCCTTAAGCACATTTACATTATGTATAGTTATTATAGTTCAGACTTTTTGTTTAGTTAAGTTTTCATATGGTATATTAATAACAGCTTTTCTTGCTTCTTTATTACTATTAGTTTTTCAAATACAGATTTATATATTTTAAGAAATGTTTTAAACTACACCCACATGCAAAACAAATGACCACATACTTAATTATCAAGGGTGGGAATAGAATCCAAGACCTAATGCATCGTCATCAGTCTGTCGCAGTCCACCACTAGACAAAGACCTCTCCAATAGGGTAAATGACAGCTTAGTCAAATTAGTTACTTTTTGTAATCTGGCAAAACGATAAATGTGTATGAAAAATGTACTAAATACAAACTAGTGACGTCACTGTCTTAGACTACGCAATTGAGCAATATATTTCAATGTTTACTTAGTTAAAATTTGTAATAGAATAAAAAGCTGTAATAATTAAATTTTCCGAGATGTCTTGTAATATTTGTTTTAATGAAAGATACATCGTTATTTATTTACGATACAGTTATATACCTTATGGCATACCACTTGGTTCGATCTTATGATCTCTATAGTTCTAATTACTGAGCTTGACAGAAGCTAGAACCATTTCTGCAGCAAGAAAATATTTTTTCTGATTGTAATACAATAAACTACATATTTATATACTGACTGCCTCGGTGACGCAGCGGAAGCGTAAGCGACTGCCGTGCTTGAGGTGACGGGTTCGATGCC
The DNA here is from genome assembly GCA_003709505.1 of Hyphantria cunea. NCBI lineage: Eukaryota > Metazoa > Arthropoda > Insecta > Lepidoptera > Erebidae > Hyphantria > Hyphantria cunea. Next base: position 473,706 of record PKRV01001403.1, read on the forward strand.
AGGGTCGAACTAAATGTTTGTATGATGTTGCAAATATTCATTTCGGAGTTTGGGTGTTTTCTATGTATAATATGTATGCATTTACAACAAAAAAGTATATATGTATTTATTTTAGTTGTCTAGTACCCATAATACCAGATTTGCTTAGTTTGGGAACAGACGGCGTTGGGTTTTATGTCCAAACTTGCATTGGCTTCTTTTGAGGAGTAGAAAAGCTACGTTTTGACGAAAACATACAGATTATATAGAATCATTTTATGAAACCATTAAAATGCGGAGTTTTCGTTTAATTTATGTTAAGTACACACGTACTTAAGCTAGATTCAGTGGTCCCAAGTTTGTACTAAGTATTTAATTTTACAGCCAAAGTTAGAGTCATGCAAGTTTGATATTACATCATCAGAACTTGAGTCGTCTTCTATGGTAGATTAAGAACACTGACTGATTAATTTGCTTTTGTCTTAATCTAAGTTACCTATGTTATTATGTTCTAGAACTAAGAATAAAATTCTAAAGGAGTCCAAATCATTATTATACTTCAAAGAATAGCCTATGTCTTTCTTTAAAATTTAAAGTATTTCAATGAAAACTTTTATATATTATAACGTAATAGACAGACAGATAGCAACATAAGATGTAAATATGATTTAAAGATCACCACAATATCACAAATGTAATTAAGGTTATTGGTGTCAACTAATATCTAAAATTGAATGGAAAAAATAAAACAAACATAAAAGAAAGATGACAAAAATAAAACGGTAGCAAAGAATGAGAAAATATATGGAAAATAAATACTTTATTGTGTACGGTTAAATATTTAAAGCATGGAAGCAATATTATTTTGCGATGCTATTATTTTTATCGATGGTTAAATCATATAATAAAAGTTTATTGATCAGCATAATAGATCAATACAAACAAACATAAAAATTATAATACCGAAAGCAAGGCGAGGCGTTCATAGCCCAGTTCCAGAGACGCCCAATTGCACTCAGTGATTAGAAAAAATCGCCGAGGATAAACAACGAGGGCGCGGTCAGTACCTGAAGTGGTGAGCGCTGGTGGCATGTTACTGTAATTTGGAGGTCACATTAAGCAGTCGGTCCCGGTTGTTATCATAAGATAACAGTCGTGAAGCTTAGTTGTAGGCCTTTGGACGGCTTAAAAACCTCCAACGGTAAGATTAAGTAGCCACAACACAATCTTGCCAGTCCCCAAACCACACTTGGCCAGCGTAGTCAGGTATGTCCTTAACCCACTTCTGAGCAGAGACCCGAGCCCAGCAGTGGGGCATTATAGGCTGTTGATGATTGATTGATGATGATGAACAAAGGTGTAAGCGTGGGCTAATGCTTTGATTTCACGTGAATTACCAAACGCCCGCTTTCATCTTAAAACCTTGACTCCCTTTTACCAAAAGTATTTGACGAATCTAAAAGTATTACAATAGCAAATTATTTTCATGATCATACATTAAAGATGTATTAAGGATATTATAATAAAAATGCAGGAAAGGGAACATAAACAACTAGCTTGCTTTCGACTTCACTCATGCAGAAGTAGAAATTTTCATCCCCTATTGCTCTCTTAGGGTTGTCATCTCCAAAATCCCTTTCTTACTCTACTGCTACTGCTCACTTACTCATATAAAACACCTATATGCAAAATTACAGAATTCTATGTTCAGTGGGTTGGGTTGTGCGTTGGTCTCTGGGTATCACAGTCAGTCAGTCACCTTCCCCTTTTTTATATATAGATTTACTGTTTTACATAGCTTTGGTGGTTTTATTGCAATAGTTTCTTTATAATTTCATTAATTGTTTCAAATAAAGCATTTGATAACAATATTTTAAATTTTCTTTAGAAATATCAATAACTGTACTAAGTAGTGACAAACTTTATGATAATTATTGGTTTCCGTTGTTTAAATTTTGTTATTTTCTTTACAAATATTCATCATCTAAGAAACATATGCTCTTTGTAATACAAAAAGAAATCTCTACACAATTCAAGCATACGATAGAACACCAGGAAATGACACAAACTTAAATGTAAAAAAAACCTTCTTAAGTTGAATAAACGAAAATAATACAGTTCGTTACAAACCTCATTTCACGCTTTATCAACCCTTTTACTGAGAAATTAACTTTTTTGTTTTCAAGATAACATTATTTGCGAATTACTTAAACTTTGAGCATATTGGAACAATGAACATCCTAAAAAAATATATTTAATGGTTTGTTATGGCTCTTTTGTTTGAAGTGCTTAGGTATTTAGAAAAAACAATTGTTTTGCGTAAATAACTTGTGAAATTGAGTAGAAGTTCAATTTAGTAATTATATTTTTTGATATTTATGAATCACAATTACGAACTTTAGAGTATGTTCATGTTATTTAATTATTTAACCGTTTATGCTTAACCAGTTCTATTATCCACTAGAACATAAGTGATTTTACTATTATACTCCCATCGGGCCTGAAGGTCCAATGATGCAGAAGTTCGGGTCACCAGCCGCGTTATTGGATTGGCATATAGTGATCAATACTCTTAGATTCTGCTCATGCTTACCACCAGACATGGTTAGTTCTCCTTGGCCTGCTTATATTATTGATATACGTGTATTTAAAACTGCCTCGTTGGTTTAGCGTTTAAAGTATGTGACTACCAATCAAGAGGAATGGGGTTCGAATCTCGGATTGGACCAAAAGTGTTATTGAGTTTTTCTGATTATATTAAAACTTAATAACACCTCGGAGTTTGGAAGTTGGGGTATGAACCTCCGTGCTTTGGAGAACACGTAAAGCTGTCGGTCCTGTACCTGATCTCTCCCCAATCGTGTCGGGTAACCGTCTCATCGGATTATAAGTAAAAGGGAACAGAGAGTGCACTATAATATCTCCTGCGTAGTAAGTAGGCTGGTGTCCGTTGAGACAAGCTGCCGTAGGCGTAATCGGCTAAAAGAACATCATCATCATCATATGTATTTTAAACAAATGGTCCAAACTCGATGAAACTTTGAATCGATGAAAAACCGCATACTAACATGAACGGAACTATGCTAGCATTTAAATAGATCCATATTTTTCTAATGATTGTTTACGAGCCATAACACAACGTCGACGCTGACAAATCTGTTCTGTCTTGAGGAGTACACGAAAAGTAGGTCTTCTTGCAACACCATATCACATTATAATAATTTCAACTTACTTAAAAAAGTTACAAGTCAATGAACTAAGCTACTCGTCCCTTTGATCTATCCAGAAAAGTCATCGATTTTTTGTTTGTGATTATTAGAGTTGGTGTAATCATGGATACAAAAACCAAACACTATAAAAAAGACTAAAACCTTAAGAAACGAGTACAGAATGTCGATATTAACCTTCAAATTTTTTATGAAGAGATTCTTTCCAAGTTTCTGTTTCTAATTTGTATTAAAATAATGTTACTAAATAATGTTCGTCATGTCAATCACTTTATAACAATGGTCGTTGAAAAGGATTCAATTAACGGTATATTGTGTCAGGATATTAAACATTGCGTGTTCAGTTTGATGAGTGTTTAACTACTATAATTTATTTAAACCGTGTTAATGGTTTTAATAACAGAATCTAGCAATGTTAATAATATATTCTTTCCTATCATTATGAAACTAACTACTTAGGTAATAATGATTAGAATGTATAAAAAACAATGTTAAATCATTTTTTTTGTAGAAAGTATATAAAATATTTGAAGGAATATTTTTTTAGTGACTTTAGTAACGCAGTTCGCGACTTGACACCCGGTGAGAAAGATATTTAAAGGCATATTCACCTTAGTATGGCTGCCCTATGATTTTTTTGTTTATTTGGGAAGTTGTAGGAAAACTGAATGTCTTGAAAGCTCGATGTTTTATAGACAGCTTTCTTAAAATTTTGGTAGCGTCCGTGTAATCAATTCATACATCGAATGAAACAAGAAAAAAATAATAGTTTAATAGTGATTTTCATATTTCATTTGAAAATCATTTGACTATCACGATTTTCATATTTATATGAAAAATCACTTTCAGCCTGTTAAATATTAGATATTAAATTAATTGAAAATTTTTCTGAGTTTTATGCTATCTCTTCATTTTTCAAATCAATCTCTGCGAAATTAAACTAGTGCATCAGTATGTCGTCAATTACAACTTTAATACTTACTGCATTGTTCTCTTGTTTCTCTAGTAAAATAACATCATAAAAACCGCACAAAATAAATAATAGAGAAAAGAAAAATTCGGAAAAAAATTGACTATGTCGAGTCGGACTAACGCAGGAAGCGTCCTTTACCATTGTCTATTTTAATTTCAAGCGTCTACCTGATGCCGTTATCAATATTGAGCAAAAACGAGCAAAACTCTAAATCTTGTGTTGCATGGGAGCTTCCTTTGATATTTATTATATTCTGTTTTTTAGTATTAATTGTTATTGCGACGACTGAAATACATCATCTCTGAAAATTTTAACCGTCTAAATATCACACAGACAGACGGACATCAAAGACTTAGTAATAGAGTTCCGTTTTACCCTTTGGGTACGGAACTTAAAAAAATACTCTGAAACTAAATTCTATACAGATGTGGTGAAAAGGGTTTTGTTGTGAATTTATACCTTATCTTATTATCTTTTTCTACAAAAAGCATCAAAGTATTTTATCATCGGTTATGTATCTGCTTCATCCGTTGGTTTTCCATTTCAGAAAAATAAACAACAAGTATAATGTAATAACTTAGAGAATCACCTAATCACATTCCTACAATAACATTTTCCAGAATCAAGCAACATAAACCCTCTGAAAATACTAAATTGGCCAAAACTATTCGTAATATATTAGATTTCAGACAGTATCTAAAACCCTTAAATGAGAAATTCTTGTTTTATAATCAAAATATCGAAAACGGCTCCAACAATTTCCATGAAATTTAGTATACAGAGGCTTTGGGGGCGACAAATCGATCTAGCTAGGATTTATTCTAAGAAAATTTAGTTTTACTCGTGTTTTCAACAATCAACTTCATTGAAAATCAATGTCCATCATCTACCGCAACTTGAACAAACTATACTGGAATAAGATTCATTGCACTTTTTTTTTAATTAGTCCTAGAAAAGCTCGGTCATCCAGGTCCTTCTTTATAATACGTCCGGATTCCCTCTGTCCATTAGTAAGGGTTGTAACAGGTGACTCAGAAATTAAAGCACGCAGGGCCGGCAAAAAGTCACAAAATAAACAACAAACCCTATGTAGTAGTATAATAGTAAGCGAAATCCTTCTTTCTAAGACGGTAAGGTTTTTGAAGATGAAGATATTTTTGAAATCATGAACAGAATCTAAGAGAAATGGTCCCCATACTCATTGCAAATGCAGACAATGCAACAATACGGTCTGATGACCTTCAATATGGCAGCCTATTTAGATGCTTCTGCATCATTAGGTCTCCGGTCTTGCACTCACCAACGAAACACGACAAAAATGCTGTCATTTTAAACAAAAAGATCGAGGTATTAACCATTTTTGAAACGTATTATTTAAAATTTGAATGTTTACTATACAAGCAGTCTATTACTGAACAATACTGGTATGGTACTGGTAGCTGGTGGATATATCAATCTGTGTTGTAATTAACTCGGTTAGTACGATAGCGCTTCGCCGCGCTAGCCGATAATGCTGCTACCTTGAACATCGAGGATTTGGACAAGGCATTTGATGAAATACATCTTAAACAAACTCATTCTCTTGTTAAATTGAGTTTGTTTATTTGTTATAATTTAAGTAAGAAACCTCTTCAATATTTTGTTAATAATACTTTGTCAAATTTTTATATACTTGATTATATATGTAATGTCTAGGGGATTCTGTGGGCGATTATAATCATAATTTATTTAACAAAAAAACAGCTAAAATACGAATTGTATTCAGGCAGGAACAGTTTCATATCATCTATAATTTTCAAGCGTCTACCCGTTGCTGTTATTAATATCGAGCATAAATAAGCAAAACAAATCAAGTTTGTTGTATGGGAGCCTTACATATTTATTGTATTCAGTTTTTTAGTTTTTGTTGTTATAGCCGCAACAGAAATACATCATCTATGAAAATTTCAACTGTCTTGCTATCTCGGTTCATAAGAAACAGCCTAGTGACAGACCCATAAGGTTCCATTTAAGCCTTATGGTACGGAACCCTAAAAAACATTGAACACGTCAAGAAAACTGTTAAGATATTGATATGTTTCAAATACGTGTGAGAAGTAACTGTTACCAAAGAAAACGGTCTAGGTAATGTTAATGTAATCTGAATACCCTATCTGTATGAAATGAGGCAATGAATGCAGGGCTCGAGCACATTAGCGTAGCCGTAATATCGGCCAACCTCTGGTAATTAGGAGCAAATTAAATGATGTGTGTTTCCGTCCAAAATGGACACGTATTTTGTACATATATTATACATTTCTTCCATAATAAAGTGTAATCAGGACTAAAAGGTTCTAATCTTAGCTTTAAGACAATTAATATTAACTATCTAACTAGAATGGACCTGTGTTTCGGAAGAAGAAAACCTTACAAGGTATTTTAAAAATAAAAATCTACGCGTAAGGTTAAATACGGACATAAAGAACTACCAGAAAATACAGCGATGATCTGGTGATTTGGTCTATGTCCAACAGTGTACGTCTTTTGTCCATCTCAGGTGACGTAATTAACGTAGCTAACGGTCATATAACCGCCAATATATGTAATTTTTTTCACACCACGGTCTTACAGAAAACCGGTGTGAAACATCGCTTGCGCTGTGTTTCATCGAGTGAGTGAGGATAACGGAGGCCCATACCCCAATCCCTCCCCCTACACCGCTCCCCATCCGCTAAAGGCCGGCAACGCACTTGTGACACCTCTGGTGTTACGGGTGTCCGTGGGCGGCGGTAATCGTTTACCATCAGGCGATACGTCTGCTCGTTTGCCACTTACACCATAAAAAAAATGATAGTATCGAGACAGATCAGAATTAAATACCCAAACGTCTTCGGTAGAAATTTTAGTCGTACTTACATAATTGTGAGTAAACTTGATGACAATACGGTTGGCCTAGTGGTTTCAGTGGTCGTCACACCGCCTCCTACTGCGCCAAGTGTTGTGGGTTCAAATCCTACATGGGAGAACACTTTGTGTGATCCATAAATTGTTGTTCTAAGTCTGGGTGTACTTTGTGTCCGTTTCATGTATGTTTGTAAAGATCCCCGTGTCACAGGAATGTATATTCCTAATGGAGGAGTTGTCAGTTTAAAGAAAAAAAAGAATTAGCTCAACCATCAAGGTCCTATACTTGTAAATCGAATCGAGTAGTGGAAGAAAGTCCAATCTCTTTTAACTACTGTCTTAGATGTTAATCACACATGGGCCGTTTTTTTAACTAGCTGGTTTGTCGTGTGAGTCTCTCCAATCAAATATTTTGTCCCTTTCATTGTAGTTTGCTTTGCATGTTCTATAAACTATATACTTTCTGTATATCTCTTTGATTTCCGGCACTTACAGATTTTTTTCAATTTGAACTAGCAATTCCTGAAACCAGCGCGTTTAATTAACAAACTCATTTTGAATAAATTGGTATTAATTATAAATAAATAAAATAATGAATATATTCAGACATTTTAACACACCGCGCCACCGCCAGGGACGATCGGACGGATCTGTTTAACGATTAATTCTAGTACATAAACCTGTACAGTCGAACACCTATAAAGATAACTATCTAAATAGCCCTACAATTATCACTAGCGTGGTATAAAGCTGCATCTCATTAACAACAAAATGCCGGTGTAAATATTAACACACTGTAATTGCATTACACTGATACTACTACAATTTATTAATAGAGCACGTTTCGTTTTACGTATTCGGTAATACATTTGTTGGACAAAACACCAGATAATTTAATTTTACATTCTAATCGGAAAGTAAGATTTAAGTTTAGATTGATTGTCAAGACCCTCTTTACCACAAAAGCTTAATTTTAAATCTTTTCTAAACTAATAAGTAACATTAGTGTGTAAATTTTAAGGTTGATGTGGATTTTCAGATTATTTCCTATGAAGAACTATACTCATTTTTAACGACCCAACTAACTATGAGTTCATTTCATTTTCCTGTACTTATGATTTTTTATATCTTAACTGCTTTTCTATTTTTTTTACTGCACAATGGGTTTGTCAATAATTAGTCGACTAATGTGACAAAATTAGTGTGATCATAACAATTTGTTATTAAACTGTAAACTAGTCACGCAATTATAGCCGTTTCCTCATCAATTATAAAATTAGTGTGATTTACCAGTGGTGATAATCAAGCTCGCGTATGTAGCGATAGTTATCTGTGCTATTATGTTATCAGCTCATACTATTAGTTAATAATTACTGCTGTTGACTGTACAAAACTATGTCTAAAAAATTGTGATGTTTAAGGAGAATAATTGTTTGATAACATTTACCAATAAAATAACGTAAAGTAAGTATATTTATTAACTACTAGGTTTTGCCCCCGCCTCTACCTGCTTAGATATCAGTTGTTACGTATAGATAAGTCGGGCTAGGTCGCTAGTATTAAATAAAACATTGTTTTATATATAGTATATTCTGAATTCAGTTTAAATAAAATATTATTTTACTTAATCACTTAACTTTACTAACAATTGTTCAATAGATCACTGTAAACATTATTTCATTTAGAATTATTAAACGATGAGCCGAGATGTGCAAACAGCGCCCATTCTACGAGTGGTAATTAGATTAATTTGTTTGTGGTTCTACACATTTATGATCGGTATTTCAACTATACAGTATTTTTAATTAATGCGTCTTAATGCAGTGCTGGTTCGACACCCATGATCATGTACATTTTTTCTTATATTTGAGCCTATCAAAATGTTTGCACAGATTTCAGAAGTAGTGGTCAGAAAATGCATCATGGTGAACCACATTGTAGTGGTCAATGGAGATAAATATGTTCAGACATTTGAACACACAACGCCACTAGTCCCAAACTAAGCAGAGCTTGTAGTATGGGTACTAGACAACTGATACTAATACTTATATACTTTTTTTGTAAATACAGACATAGAAACACATAGAAAACGCCCAAACTCCGAAATAAATATTTGCAGATCATACAAACATTTGGTCCAACTCAGGAATCGAACCCGAGACCTCTTGCACAGCAGTCGCATTCGCTACCATTGCGCCACAGAGGCAGTCTAAAAGATGGGATGCTTCTGAATCATTGGGCCTCCGGTCTCGTACGCACGAACGGAACATAACAGCACAAATACTGAAATTTTAGATTGGTCTTCTGTTAGAAGTTTGTACTGCTCCGCGCAAACCGACACTCTTGTGCTAAAATCTGTGTTAATCTACTGACTTTCAAGTTACTCAAATTATTTGCTTTAATACTTTTATTCCTAAAGTATATGTGCCAGCTTTCACGTGAGACTTTGTATGTATTGAATAGCTACTTTGACCAATATTTAGATAAGTAGGTGCTTGTTATATTGTTATATTGTTTTATCTATGACTATAAGTCACCTCTGCACTAGTATACAAAAATTCCAATAATAATTTATTATCAAGCCGACGTATTATCTATGACAGTAATGAACTTGATTACAAATATTTATCCCCTATTCAAGGCTTGTTTCGCAATCAAATTCTCTGGTGTATCTCTGTACCAAATATCATTAAAATTGATTCAGTTGTTTAAATGTGATATTACAACTGCTACACGGTATGCTTTCGTATCTCTAATTCAGTGGTATAAACGCAGCACGCAGAGTAAAAGTAGGTGTTCATTTTTATCATTACCACCCTGCCCTCTTCTTATTTTCAGTTGTGATCTTCAAAATGAACAACATGATTCAATAATCGAAATGTAGACAGAATTTGTAGCATTTGACTAACACTAGTTTAGTTTCAAGAAGTAATATATACGGTTGAATTAGTAAACCTCCTCCTTTTTTGAAGACAGTTAAAAAAGTTTAAAAATATATATAACCTGACTACGTAGCAATGCAAAAATATATTTTTTAAATCGGTTTATAAACGATGAAAATATCGATGAACATACATAAAAATAAAAAAGATTCCGACAAATTCGAAAACCTTTCCTTTTTTTAAAGACGAATAAAAACTTTATAAAATATATAAATAGCCCATATCACCCGGGTCATTATTATGAATATACTGGATAAAATACTGATTCACAAAACCTACTTTCTATCATATAGTGACGTCGTAGCTTAATATAAATATAATATGGTACGCACTTAAAGCTTAGTCATATGAAATTTCTGCGAAGATAAGGTCAAATGACCATAGATCTATCGCACATCGCTAAGTAACTAGACAGCAATCATTCTCAGAAACGTCCAACTGATAATTGCGTTAAAAATACTTTAAACAAAAACTGGGACGTGCATCAAATAAGACATGGAATAATGAGCGAGTTTGGAATGTGAGTCATACTTTTTTATATGTATATATGAGCCAACCAAAGACTTCACTCGATGGAAAGCATGCGCATAATGCAAGGATAGTGATCAATATACTCATTGCGAATGCAGAGAAGGCAACAGTGCAGCATGGTGACTCACACTATGGTGGACTATTGAGATAATTCTGTATCCTTGGGCCTCCGCTCCACCTGCCAAAGTGACTCTACTCAGCCTGATGGAAAACTTGGGTAGAATTCAACAGTGGGGGCCACCATGCTCACTGCAAACGCAACAATCCATGATGTCCACCACAATGGCGGTTTAGTGAGATACTTTTTCCCGCTCCGCTTAATAAACCCTGGATATTAGTGGGAGGGATATACGTGCTCTGGTAGTGAGTTACAGTTTTTAACTGCTCGGCAAGGAAGGAAGAACTAAACTATTTAATTTGAGAGCATATTTCTACGTCTTGGCGGTGCCTTCCAAGACCAGCACGTTCTGACCTGTAGAGGAAGGGAGAAGGTGGGATCAGCTGGAAAGCTCTTTTCAGAACTCCCCATTTTAAGGGTAGTAAAGAACTACCACAGAGGCGATCTCTCTCTGTAACTGCATAGGCTCATGGAACTTAGTGGCATCGGGACTGTTGATAATGCAGACTGCTCGCCGCTGCAACCGATCGAGAGCATCAAGCAAACATTGCGTGGTTCCATCATGGAGATGAAAATAGTACTCTTCGCACGAGCAAACCTGGATTTTGTAAAGAAGATACAGGTGCTTGAACACGAAGGACCATTTTACAATAGCACACCTGTATTTTCTTAGCGTTGAACTTGACTAGATTCTCACTACCCCATTGTGAAATGCGGCTCTGAACCCAGTCGAGCACAGCTGGCAATACGAATTCTTTATCATTTTAGAATTTTGTAGGTGTGAGAAGTTAGTACCACCCAGGCTCAGGCTCTACTCTCACTCTATACATTGCTCACATTACAGCAAGTAATCTTGATGTTATGGGTTTTATGATGTTTATAAGTCGCCGAGATTGGAATGAGGCTGCAAAACCGATCTTAAGCACATTTGAGCACTTTTGTTTATTTTCGTCAAGTGAGTAAGGTTACTAGGACTAAGTTATCGCCTTTTATCTTAATTGAGATAAAAATAATTTTAAGATTTTTCACTGGTACTTACCTTGAACTGAACCATAGTTTGATGATTACATAAATGTTGACCAATGAGCATCTTGAGCGTCTCAACAATAATAATTTATGGATCACATAAAATAGTTTAACATGCGTGGATTGAATCCACTACCCTCAGAACAATTGGAATTTGAAACTGCAAGTTTTAACAACCACGCCATCCATGCTGTCATCTTGTTTTTTTTTTCCACTTGCCTACTTTTTTCCACTTACTTTCCACTTGCCACTGCCTTGTATAAGATTACATAATTTTGAGATATCTGAGATTATTATTGACTTCAATTCAAAATGAAAAGGCTGTAACCAAACATCATATTCTGTAGGACAAATTTTAGTTTGTAAAAACATTGCATAATATATATTTTTGACATATTTTGAAGAAGTTTATTATTAAACTACAGATTATACACCAAGTTAAATTCAAAGGTCAGATAGTTGCTCTCACGGAGAATTTACTGTGTGCAGCTTGCGTCAGGTTTCATAGAAAGAGCCGGGATGCGGCTGCCTTCATTATCGATTACCGTATAGAGCTTAAATTATATCGTTCTGATATTACAATACGTAAATATATTAGATAATGGCCATGGCATTAAGTCCGACTTATGCAAAATAATTGCAGGCAGATTAAATAAATGAATAAATATTGTTAGCCATAATTACTTGAAATTTTTGAGTTCCTGATGGTAGGCAACTACCATCGCTCATGAAACAAGTCCATTTTAATTCAAAAGATACAAATGTAATGCTGGTTTTGAACCAGATCCATCAACTTTAGACGAAGTATCTTCATCAAAGTACTTTTTTCAGGTCAAAATTTCAGATAATTACGTATAGAAAACATTCTGCTAACTTATTAGAATGAACAAGATTACTGGGTAACTACAACTGCAACTCTCTTCATAAATACTTTAAAAAATAGGTATTTTTTTAATACAACGTTCAGTTGTGTCAAAGTTCAGTGTTCCTGCATTAAAAAAAGTTATTTTTTAAACAAAACTGTAACATTACAGTTGGACAGACATGCTAATTACAAGGCAACCCCATTCCCCGTGAATACCGGACAGAGCTGTAATAGGTGCAATTACATCACAATTTACACGTCCCATGTTCACGGACAGTCTCGCCTAATTTGATTTGATTGTCACCCTATTTGGCGTTTATTTAAAACGTCAGTAGTGTTGAGCAATTTGACAGTAATATGTTAAATATTCCTGCGTTTATTACGAATTTATAATAATGTTATTTTACTCAAATTGCTATAAACGCATTTTAGTACTATATAAGTCCGTAATACTTTTAAAGATCCGCTTTCTACCCAAATTTAATCACGAATGTACTGTCGACCTGTTGGGCGACATATTTATTTATTGAAATCAATGGAATCATGTTGTTTTAAGCAGCTTTCAGACTAACTAAACATCCATATATAGAAAAAACGTATGCGTATGCGGATGCCAGATAGAAGTGATAACATAAACTAATCTTGTTGAATTCTTTACGTCTAGCACTGTGGGTTAGAGTAAGAGAGGAAGAGCCTGCCTACTGCGTCCGTATGCATGAGAAAAAGGGACGCCACACAGACTGGCACAGTAACGCGTTACGTGACGATGTGGTTTACCCTCCCATAAGAAGTAATAATTTCAAAATGTACTGACGAAAGTACATTTTGAAGTGATAGGAGACAAGTGCGAGGAGACAAATTTATTTCCATATCACACATGTACTACTTCATCACATACCATATTAGAAGTTTGGGTGTTTTTTGATTCTTAAATTGATTTTGATCAACACAACACAACACAACATGCGATGTGTGTGCATCAAAACTTAAGAGACCGCTACTATTTAATGGTATTGCAAATGTATGGAAATGTAGGACCTATTCAATGCTAGTCTATAAAGTAATGTAAGATATCTATCCCAAAAATCAATAGTATAGTCTATGATGTTACCCTACCCGGCCACGGCGTCCAGTCTCATCGGAGACCAACCAAATACGCAGGAGAAATTATAGTGCACAAGTGTGTGCCCAAACACAGGTGTACTCTCTGTTCCCACACTCTCATAATCCAATGAGACAGTTAACTGACACGGTCGGGGTGAGATCAGGCGCAGGACCGACAGTTTTACGTGCTCTTCGAGGCACGGGAGTTCAGACCCCAACTTCCAAACTCTGGGCTATTATTAAGAATTTCTATAATCAGGAAAACTCAATAAAACATTTGGTCCGAACCGAGATTCGAACCCGAGATCCTTTAATAGGCACTCACATACCTCAAATACAACGAGGCAATTCGTATACTCTATAGTACAAGCACGAAGATAGCTTTGAATTAAAATATTAAAATATCAATACTGAACGTTTCGTGGACTCTAATGTTTAGCTGATTATTCCACAACATTCCTGCGAAAAGAATGACAAATCCTCGTTCACAGTCGATATTTTTTATACATATTATCAGATTTTTAAACATTTAATAGGAAACCGTTCTGAAACTAACTCATATTTTCTACTACATTGATTCCATGACTGATATTTATAGGACCAAACGTATTCGGTAAGCAAACTCAAACTCTAGCATTTAAGAAACAAGGTTGATTTTTGGAAAAAAATATAAATCTATGGACCAGTATAATGTCGTTCTTTCCGAAGTACGGTAGGTTTATTTCAACAGAAATAATTTTATCCACAGCGTTAATGTTGTTCGGTATTTACTGACAGTGTTTGCGTACGGCAGTGCGGGATTCGGAATCCGAAACACCACATATTGCGGTGCTTCCCATTGTTAAATATTTGATTTAAAAATAATACAAGTATATTTTTATTGATTTCAGCAAAGTGTTATGCTTTTAATCTAAAATTGAATTTAATCCACTGATTATGCGTAAGCGTTAATTATTGATTGAGAACTTTATTAAGCTTCCCACCATGAATTTGTATTTTCTATTGTTTGATGCATGAGTGGAACTGCTTTATAACATCAGTATCTGTGCCAGCTAATCCATGATCACTATTTTCTTAGCCGTTTTTCATTGTGATGACACATGCCGTATTTCCTTCTATTTATTTCTACCATTAATTAATTTGGCCTTTCTAGCCGTATTTTCTATGTTCATTTACCTTTTCTTGAGTCTTCTAGCTCGTTCATCTTCAAAAGACCCTAACGGCTTACAAATATTACATGTGGGATAATTGTAAGCGCCTATTTGACTGTACGGCATTACTAAAGAGAAAATTCTGCATCCAGGATTTAAGGCTACTGTTGATGAATTTTGAGAAAAACCTTGAGAGAGACGTATGTCTAGCAAACTTATTTTGGCTGATATAATGATGATGACTGGAGATGAGAATTTTTACTGAGCAATATCGAATCACTAGGTAATTTGAAAGTCATTTAACATGATGAAGTCGGACCGGGTATGGTATCACACCTGCAATTAATATGCATAGTACTAGATTATAAAATAAATGGTTTAAGAAAGTTAAATTTTATTCTCTCCAATTTTCAACTGAACAGTTTGTATTCCGGTAATTTCGATGTAACAGCTTTCCGACCTCAATATATTCAATTACTTAGTTGATGGTGTACCATAAATCGTTAGATGGCTTATCGAATATCGCTTTCAGATCAATCGGCCTTATAAAGTGCTCAATAACAAGGGTATTTGAATTTCATGGTCATTTATATAAAGACTTGGTAATTAGAGTGAAATCTCCACATCTTTGGAAAGATGTACAGGAAGAGCGAAGGTCATTTTGTAAACGAAGTACACTAACAAGTAAAAAGCCGTGTTAATTGAAACTGATTGTTGATAGCATTCAAGTTCTTATAATACAAGTACTCTTATGACAATTTTATGTACAAACCATTGCCGCAGACCCGAAATTTCATCAGCACATTTGGTATTTTCTCCTATTTTGAAAATCGTTAGAAATAGAAATCTATTGTCACTAGCTTTTCTATAAAATGTTCTCCAACGATGTTTACTTATTAACCTAGGCAACACCAAATTAACAGTTTTTCACTAAATAAATGTACAAGAAAGTTTTTTTGTAATTGTGGGCTAAAGAGCATACATACCGCCTGATGTTAAGCGATTATTTCCGCCCATGGACACCCGCAATACCAGAGGCGTTATAAGTGTATTGCCGGCCTTTGGATGGGGAGCCCGACGGGTGGAGGAGTTGGGTTATGTACCTCCGGTATCCTCACTCACTCGGTGAAAAACAGCGTGAGGCGTGGTAACACTCCGGTCGAGCCGGCCCATTCGTTCCGAAACGTAGCTCTCCCATGTGGAGAAAACATCATCAAAAGATGAGATAAAATAGTTAACTAACATTTATCGTAGTGTAGCCTGACGTTTCTTTCGTAATTAAAATTACGAAAGAATCGTCTACAATAACGATACAAGATACTAGAATAGTATAAATCTTTTAAGAAAGTTAGAAAAAATCGTAGAAGTAAGGGTTTTTATGAGAACATAAGAAATAATTTATTATAGTGAATCGCCTAAATCAATCGATTCGATTCTGCGTTTGGATGCCTTAGTGAAAATGAATAAACATTATATATGAGATGGGCGTTTGCTATAAATTGCGATAACGCTAAACTGGTAAACGCTAATTATACGTTCTATTTACATGGCTTGCTGACCGTGCAACAGATTGTCATGTTTGAATTTACGTACTCATCTTTTTTTGTTGTGCGGAAATCCACTCTTATTCTCTCACCGAGTGGTGGTTATGTCAGACTCGAACCTCGATGCCTTTAGTCAGTGTATATAAATATAACAATAAATTAACAGAAGTTTCACGTATGTTCTATAGGCTCGTTTATTCATCATCGAGGTATTTCAAAATTTAGTATGAAATTGCAAAATTATATATTTTTAAAGTAACTTGAAAGGTTTATTTTATCGCCATCTTCTTGATGATAATCTTTCTTAGAAATGTTTTCCTTTTCAAACGGCTTAAAGAAAAGGTAAAATTTGAGATAAAAGAAACAAATAAAGAGAAGGTTTGTATAAAATACCGCAAAACTTGATAAAAAGAAGGTGAGACTGTAGTAGTTCTGAGGCAAGAATGGCGTACCCATTTATTCGTCTTATAGGTTGAAAGACCACTAAGACAATGAGAACAGCTAACTGACTCGATACTGACTGGCTTATCATTGTGTCTCAGATTCAGGCCAAAGATCCGATGATGCTATCGAGCTTAATGTACATCTGGGTCGTGTTGGTCCTAATCACCAACAGTAAAGGCGGAAAAAGGTATATTCAGATATATAATATAATGTAAGTCGGATATGGTACGGTACTAAAAATTCCGATCCGTAGATACGATCGAGCTGTGAACTATTTAACCTTGCGTCAAGTAAGGTAGATCTCAATAACACCGAATAGTAACATTAACGCATCTAACTGTAATTGATGCTGCGCGTAAATGTACCTGGATAGAATATTAAAAATAATGTACCAATGGATTATATACTTCTTTTCATGGAATAGGGGTAAACGAGCAGACGTATCACCTGATGGCAAGCGATTACCGCCACCCCTGGATATCTGCAACAACAGAGGAGTCACGAGTGCGTTGCCGGCCTTTGGGGATGGGGATGGGGATGGGTTCGATTATGGGTCTCCGGTATCCTCACTCACTCGGTGAAACACAGCGCAAGCGCTGTTTTACATCAGTTTTTTGTGAGGCCGTGATATTACTTCGGTCGAGCACGGTTATATTCAGAGATTTCTAACAGATGAAGGTAAAGCTGAACAAACATATACAAGAGATGTAGCAAATATCACGAGAGATAAACATTTCGAAAAAGAAGCTTATGATATTTTGTGTCACGGCTTAAAAACGTTACATCTATTATTCAAAGATGTGTGTTAGTGAGTCATTACGTACAGTATTGTGACTGATATTTTAATTGTATAACAGTTTGTGCAATTCACTAATAGCTTTATTTTTTGCATGCGTACTGACCCAAGGCAATAGAAGGCAAAAATTAAGAAAAACAACTATCGTTATATATTTTCAATAAAAAATACACCTTTATATTAAACCCATCTTTGATGGTTTTTGATGTATGTGACATCAAATATTACAAATAATTCATAAGTAGCTGCTACTACGGTGTGAAGTACAGCTGCCAGCTGGTACCAAACCCCACAAAACCGATATCGTACCGATATGTCTAATAGCATCTAATTGTTTAGCCGGTATCGGTACATCGATACGTATCGAGATCCGATTGAGGAGATAAAATGGACCTCACTCGGTTAGTTAGATACCTAGCGGACTGACATTTTTAACCGTTAAATACTTACTATTCGATTTTAATACATTTTTAGGGCGTTGTGCCCCATCTATGAGATATCAAGTTCATATTAACACTGAATAATTTGCGGGTTTTTGAAGTAAGAAATATTCAAATTAAAGTAATTTGAATATGTCTTACTTCAACCTACTAAAAAACAGTTCAAAATTTTTCTGAGGTATCCTCAGAGGGGTACTTTAGGACATGTATAATTAAGATTGCCTCCCCGTATTTTATTTTTTCACCCCTCCTGGTCGTAGAATAACCTACAATGACTACTTTAAGACGCTTTACTTTTACCGTAATAACTTCTGTGGTATTATAGTCGGTCTTCTATTTCATTTCAGAATATTTCAGACATCTAACACACATTATATAGTGGAAACATTTTGGAGGTTATTAGGAATTTACACGAAAAAAGCATAAGAAAATAGAACACTTTGTAAGTTGGGGTAACAAAGATTTATATTACAGTTATGTTATTTGGTGACAATTTTTTTCATTGTCACTTTTGGAAACCATCTCGAAATGACTATAATCACCTCCACAAAACCAGTAGAAGGAACCCTGAGTTGTCTTTAAAGAATTTATTTCCCATAAGAAGTTACAATTAATTCCATTTAAATCAGATACATAGCAATAACTAATGACCTATACAATATTCACCTTTCAGCATATTGGAAGCGACAATTTTCAAACATATATTTTTGAGTTAAGAATATAAATTATATTCATTATGAGTAAAACAACCCGATTTTTAATTAGGTAGTTTTTCTGATTATTTAAATGGAAATGGTGTAATTATTAGTTATTAAAGAAATGATTTCGCTTACTGGTTAGTTTTATACTAAATTGAAAAAGGTGTGTATGCCTTCAAATACCTATACTTGGCGATGCTGCTTTCGTATGTCCTTTTATGGAATAGGGGCAAACGAGCAGACGTACCGCCTAGCGATTACCGCCGCTCATAGTCTCCCACAACACCAGAGATGTCACAAGTGCGTTGCCGGCCTTTGGCGTATTGGGGGGATAGGTTCTGGTATGGACCTCTAGTATCCTTACTCACTCGTTGAAACACAGCGCAATTGAAGTTACACACAGGTTTCCTGTTTCACTCCAATCGAGCTGGCCCATTCGTGCCGAAGCGTAAACATCTGCACTTTCTATATTCATAATAGCAATTTTTATTACATCCATCATCTACTTAACAAAATATTCTAAACGATCAATGTAGTACCAATTATGAAGCAACATTATTAAATAAAAAATTTAAAGGAATATAATGATTTACGCAATATCGTACTTTTTACTACACGACGATACTTAGTTAAGGAGAAGCTACATCTGTTTAAAATAAATTTAATTCTTTGAAAATCAAAGGCACACCAAATTAAGTAGTTTGTATTTTATATGTCTAGTTGCTAAACTTTGCTTGTAATCTCGCATAATCATTCGCATGCTCGCATTCATTTAATCATATTAAAACCGTAATAGAGCTTTCCAATAATACCAATACACTACGTGTTATTTTAGATTATATTTTATTTCTGCTTCGAATTTCATCTATCCAGCTCCCCTAGCTAATAGATAACTAAAAAATATATGGGAATGATGTCTTCTCAACGCTAAGTCACGTGGTCTAAACAAAATACTAGCCAATAATATAAAAGATTAGGGGCGTTAGCGATTGTAGAAACAGAACCGACGCGAAATACTTGTAATTGGGCTAGGAGGGCAGATTAATGTGTGGTTATTTATTACTCCCATATAAATGAACAATAAACATGCATATAAATATTACATTTACAAAACGTGAAGAAATAGTTTAGTACGTTATTTTTAAACATTAATACTACAATGTAGTTTATTTAAAAACTTAAGTTATACGTACCTATATCGCTTGTCTTAGCCAGCCATTTCATTTTAAGACACCTTAAAAGTAATAATTGCCAGCATTTAAAATAAACGATTTAAATTATGTACACACACAATAATAAAAAAAATCGTGATATAAATAATACTTTCATATTTTAATAGAGATAGGAGATGGTAATGGTAATGGACCGCGTTTGTTACCATCTCCTCCGTAACGGCTGGACTGATTTTTATGAAATTTTGTGTGCATATCGGGTAGTTCTGAGAATCGGTCAACATCTTTTTTTCATGCCTCTAAATGATAAGGGTGACACACCCGTAAATATTTTTTTTACGGCAGAACAACATTTGCCGGGTCACTATAATATTTGAAAAATCATAGTAAATATTAATTTAAACAAACGTGGCCTTAACAAAACGCATCCTTGTGGGGCCACCGCCCACTCAGGTTCAACTACAAGCTCCTAATTAAGCACATCGTTACAATACACTCTGATACTCGAGAATCTACAAGAATAGATCGCTATCCCAAGTACATAATTTATTTCAAACACACTGGCTATAATTAAAATTATAAGAATGAGCATTTATCACGAAACGAATAAGAATAAAAGTCTTGATTAAAAGAATAGATTGAAATACCTTTAAGATTCTTTTTTCTTAGATACTTTGTAGTCTTAATGCGTTGCAAAATAAAAATATTAATCGAGGCAATTTAGTGCATATTATGCATACCATTATAAATTTATCAATAACTCTGTCTGTCTGTTTGTTAAGGCTTTCACGGTTAAATCGATTAACGCTTTCGGTATACAGATTGTACTTTGGAAAAAGACATAAGCAACTTTTTGTCACTATAACCGACGTACATAAGGGCTGAAC
Organism: Hyphantria cunea; assembly: GCA_003709505.1. Classification (NCBI taxonomy): domain Eukaryota; kingdom Metazoa; phylum Arthropoda; class Insecta; order Lepidoptera; family Erebidae; genus Hyphantria; species Hyphantria cunea. Next base: position 494,486 of record PKRV01001403.1, read on the forward strand.
CATGGGTAAAAGGTGGAACATATATATTTGCAAAAGACAATAATATAGACGCGTATTAAAAATCCATATTTGCAGAATACATCTTTAATCTCACTTATATGTACTTATACTGTCCATGAGGTCTCGGGTTCGAGTCCTGGGTCGGACCAAATGTTTGTATGATCTGCAAATATTTGTTTCGGAGTTTGGGTGTTTTCTATGTATAGTATGTATGCATTTACAAAAAAAAAGTATTTATGTATTAATATCAGTTATCTAGTACCCATAATACAAGTTCTGCTTAGTTTAGGACTAGATGGCGTTGTGTGTTAGATGTCCGAAATATTTATATTTATATTTATATATAATACCGAGCACACCTATTAGTATTATATAGACAAATGTGAATATATTGAAAGGAAAAGCTGATTAAATAAGTTTGAACGGTTTGACCTTAACCTGTTGCATTTCCAACAGGTTATCCTGAAGTTGACATGTGATGTGTATAGATAGGCAAAATGTAGTTTAGAAAGATATATGTGCGTAGGTTGTTGGATACAGGAGTAGAGGACGACCAGAGAAAATAGATGGGCTGCGTCAAAGGGGATATGTCTAGGAAGGATATGAACGATGAACTGTCTGAGAAGAATGTTAGAAGAAAACTCATGTTATCATATGACTAATATTTACCCATGAGTCAGTTAATTTGAGCAACCTTTTATTACAATTATTTTGGATAAAAATAATTGGAAATAATAATAAAAAAAGAAACAACATTAAATACAAACGTCAATAAAATCCTCCGTATCATCGCCTACGGTAGCGTTCCCGAAATGCTGCCAGTATTGCTACGTTGAATGGCGATGCTAATTCTGTGCTAGAAAAAAGCCAACCTTCTGGTCACGAGAAGCGTCAATCAGTTGCTTAGCTAGTTGTTTAAACATAGCACGAGCACTCGGACCCCATGAACCTAGCGTCTCAAACCCAAACGTTTCAAAAATGTTATCAGCTATTAGATTTTGGTATTTACACCGTTTGAGGATTTCCGCAGAAGCAGCCAGCTGCGCTAGCATTACCAGCTGTACTTGGAAGATGAGACAGCGTGAGGTGTCATCGTAAGTTGCATCCTACAACAAAGTATACCATGTAGTCTCTTGCCATCGTCTCATACCAGACCATTTGGTTCACGTACAGCTGGTAAACAGTAAATATTTTATTATTTTTACCCCGTAATAATTTTATTTTTAATTTTAAGTTTTTTATGTCGACTGACCAGTGGATATAACATATATTGTACGTTTCATTTGGCATTTTTTAAGTGTATAAAGTGTTCAATATCAATTCTTAGAGTGCTAGAGTAGGTATAGAAGTTCAAATATTCCGTACACATCACTTAGCATCGGCAAGGAATGCGCGCGGGCAATGTAATTCTTTTGTTCTAACGAGACGTGAAATGCCCATTCAATGTTAAACGTGTGCCTTTTGGGTCATTGCGCACTGCGGACTCTTAATTAATGGGAGTACTGGGAACCTACTTGCGTTGTTCTTGTAGTTTTGTGCGTTTAAGGAACCTTGTTATTGGTTGTCGCTAGGAATCGCACTGTATTTTTGTACCATTTTAAATGATTGCAAAAAAAGTCTTCGATTTGTTTGTTTTTTTAATTTGAGTTATGAACACATCTAGATTTTTTATTTGGAAGTTAAAAATTTTAACCCTAAGAGTGAAACATTTAAGAATGTAGAATCAATATTTACAACAAGTTTCTATGACGAAATACAACAAAAGAAGTACCTATCAAGTATGTTCTATTCACGGTCACTGAATATATATAAATAAAAATGAATCACGGAAAAGTATGTACGAACGTAACTTCCGATCGACTGCACCAAATTGGATTATTATTTTTTCTATAGGTTTGTTATGTTAGGGCCAGGTTTGTATAGAAGAAAATCAAAAGTTGAAAGCCGAGGCGGTCATAACTAAAAACAAGTTTTACAGAAATTTAGAAAATATTTACAAAACAAAAATAGTGCGGTACGAAGTTTTTTTATTTATTTATTTATAAGTTTATTTATTTATTTACATACCTTTATTGTATACATGCAAAATTAGAAAGTTAAAACACAGGATGAGTCACAAATATGCAAATGATACCTTCCAGACAACCACAAATGTTATTTATAGACCACAATCACAAAGTTTATTTATAATTTGAAATCTAAAATATTTTTTTAATGGTGCGAGCAAAACTACTGATCAAAGATGACGTAGAATATTTCGTAATTATTTTATTTAACCTTGACATCTGCGGGAATTACCCGAGCTAATCTCAAAACTAGTTTTAATAACTACTTCAATATGACTCAGCGAATTATCCAAGGAATAGTTGAAACATAAGTCTAAATAAGTTAAAGTAAACTTTAATTAAGAAGAAATTAAATTTCTAAGCCTTGGAGCTCAAAGGTTGGAACTTAACTAATTTTATTTACAAACTATTTTAACATAAATAAGAAAATTGTGTGACTAGTATTTTATATTAGTTTAAACCAAATTACATTTTAAACTGTTCATTTTCATTTAAAAAGAGAACTCAGTTCTTAAACTAACAATTTGGTTTTTTAATTGTTTTAGTGTATTGAAGATAATAGTCAAAATAGATATAATCAACCTTTTTGTATAAATATATTTGAAAGCCATTACACGTGTCAGTACACATCGTCTGGCTCGACTGCAATGAGGCCTTGGACTCCCAGGAAACCAATGCTAATATTTCTTTATTGTTTTTCACTGATTGATTTAGATTATCGTGGGCCTATGACATGCATGCATACAATTAGAGAGGGCAGGGGGTCTGTGCGCAGCAGAAGTCAATTACCATCAGTCTCTTCTTATATTTAGTCATCTTGTGTGCATTCCTGACATCATCGTCATCATCTCGGCAAAAAAAGGTCCACTGCAACACAAAGACTCCACATCAACCATACCTGTGCTGTCTTCCTATAAAAGTTTCATGTCTAAAACATTCTTTCGAGTTTTTGCGTAACTAAAATTAACCGTAAATATATCTATTTATAAGTTTTAATATATATTTTTTTTAATAAAAGACAACTCCCGCATTAGGAAAACACATTCCTGTGTCGCGGGGATCTTTACAAACATACATGAAACGGACACAAAGTACACCCAGACTTAGAACAACAATTTATGGATCACACAAAGTGTTGTCCCATGTAGGATTTGAACCCACAACACTTGGCGCAGTAGGAAGTGGTGTGGCAACCACTGAAACCACTAGTCAAAATATCCGTGTAGTCAAAAAATCTATTGTTTAAGTATAATTTGACATTGTAATAATATAGGCTTGTGTCAAGACGAAACTCACATCTCAAGATCAAGTCTTCAACGTAGCCAGTAACTATTCACATTTATTTAACATATCTATTTAATAGTAACTTTTGGATTCATATAATCTGAATCACTGAAACGATTCTCATGAAATTTAGTATACAGGGGGTTTCGGTAAATTAATCTAGCTAGGATTCAGTTTTAGAATATTTCTACTTCTTTTCTTCTTTTTCAAAAATCTTTCTCTTTTAAAAAAACTCTTCCCACACGTTTTTTTCTGTGTCACGGAGGAACCATGAACTTGATAGAAATAATACAGAAACTCACAACAACGGTTCGTAAATCACACAAATTGTATCTTACGCACGCACCCACAGCAGTACAGTATGAAACGACGAGGTGCCCATTTTAACCACTATGCCATTCGTGCAAACATATATAAATAAAAAATAAACACAAACTAAACAAAGAGCATAATTTATAAGTAATTTATTTAAGTACTAACTGCAGGAGTAATTTGAAAAGAATGTTTCACGAGGGTGCAACTTAGCGCTAAGACGGTAACTCTTTAATATGCAAAACAAGCTCTCTCATTATCGTTACGCTTATATATTTTATACCTTCTGGTTCGAATATCAATGATATTTTAGTATTTAATTTGCCTTAGTACGGTAAATACGATGTACTTTCATAACATACAGGTTTGTGTGGATTTCTGAAGGAAATTTTTAATGAACAATGATAACGACTTCAAACATAATCATCAAGGAATCTAATTCCAAATTACGGAAAGCTTGAGATATGGTTACAGGTAGAATTTTATTAGGTCCGATTCTGACACACCACCCCGCCGCAAACCCCGATGGAGTGACGGCCCGTAGGGGTTTCCACACGTAAATAAATGGTTACCAGACCCAATTACCAGACTGATAAACATCTTATCCTACTAATAATATCGATGCGCAAGTTTGTGAGCATGGATATTTATAACTCTTTTAGGTAAAACTACTGAAAGGATATAGACGAAACTTTATCGTAATATATTTTAGCTTATACGTAAGATTAACACATTTATTACGATAACCGACATACACGCAGGTGGAGTTGCTAAAATCTAAAACTTATTTTTTTAATACATACTTGTTAAAGGTAAGTTACTTCCAGATACAAAATAATACAAAATTTAAAAAAAAAGTCTTCAAAAACTGGACCGCGCAGGAAGCACCAGCTTTCAAATATTAAAAAAAAGAATCAGCAAAATCGGTTTACCTTAAAATAACTTATCCCAAAAGGTCTACATATGTAAATGATAAGTTGGCGTTCTATTTTTGTAAAGATCCAAATTTAGCGTTAAAATTAGTAGTATTATTATATATTTTTATATACTATTACACAAAATAGGTACAGACATAATGTTGGCGTCTAATGGCTACTAAACTAAGTAAACACCATAAAAACCTGCATACTTAAGCATTTTTTCTAACAAGTCACAAAACTCCGTCATTAGTGACGAATAGTTCGGCAAAGGGACCATTGTTAAGAGATCAGATAAGAAAAAACTTAGGACGATTAAGAGACCACGAGTGAGCCTTTAAGATACGCTTAAAAGGAACAAAGAATATGAATTTACTAATAGCTTGAAAACTTATATGGGCTTATCTTTATAACTGATACGGAAGGATTGCAGGTAGAACTTAGATAGTTGTTGCTTAACTTGACAAATTAACTGACAGGTATCTTATTATTTAATTCCTTACTATATGATTTATGACTCACGCAACTTAATCTGCGTCTCTCGAAAGAAAACATACACTCGAATTTGTAACATTTTCCATTAAAACTAAGCATCCATTGGCCAAAACGTGATGTTTTCCTTGATTAATAGGTTAATTACATTACTGCTAAATTAATATTTAATAGATAGGTATTATAAATTCGAAAGTAGCTCTGTCTATCTGTTATACTTTTACGGCTAAGTCACTGAATCGATTTGGATGAATTTCGGATTACAGATAATTTGACCTTGGAGAAGGACATAGCTACTGATTGTCGTGAATACCGACATAGACGCAATTAAAACCGCGGATAAAAGCAAGGCTAGTAAATTGCAATAATAAAAAAAACAATGTTGACAGTTTACAAATATCGCTGTACAATAGTATAACAGTTGCTAGTGTTAGATAACTAACATGCTACAATTATTGTGGGTGCAGTTCTGATCTCCTAACTTGGTTTCGTTAAAATTCGTGTGAAGGTTGCTAACCCCTATTGAATCACCATGATTCATGTAATATTTTAACTGGAGTATATTTGTATCGAACTGATTTTTAAAAATTCTATAAATAACAGAAATAAAGTAAAAAGGAAACAAAAGACACGACTAAGTGTGAGTGCCTGTGCGTGTGTGTGTATGCGTGCGTGTGTTCGTGTGCGTTTCTATTGAAGTGTGCATATATGGTTATATATGGTTGTTGTGTTATTGTAGCGTATATTTATTGCCTGTACGCCTATCGAAAATCAAACAAGAATTCTTTCCGTTTCTTCATATGATTGTTGCAGGAGAAACGTGATGAAAAAATGATATTTATTACACGTTTTTTTCATAAATAAATACAAATTCCCATTTCAATTTTCCCATTTTTATGCGCAAATTTCCTATTAACGTCAATGCCCCTGCATATGAATTTTCACCTAGTTTCATTTAGTTGGTTAAATATGGTTTTTTAGTCACTTCCACCTATTTCTTCATGTATACTGCTATAAGTGTATGCATATGTAAAATAAATTATGATGTCCATCTATTTGATTTATCAGTTACGACCATGTGTAATTCATTAAGTTAAAACAAGTTACTCTGTGTGTGATACACGGAGCATGAACGCGTATGCTTATCACAGATCATAAGCAACATAAACTATTACACGTGTAGAAAATGATTGAATAACTAATTTATAATTAGGAAGAAAACATCTTATCTAGTTTCAATGTTTATCTAGTTTCCCTAGGGACTAGTATCGACTACTTGTGTGAGTTTCTTGAATACATGCATGAATTAATTAGAAAGAAGTATTTAAGTACTGTTCCTAGTTAATAAAATTGAAGTGCCTATTTGTAATTTCAAGTTAACAGTCTTTCACATTAAAGTTTTTTGTAATTCAAACAAGGGGGCAAGCAAGCATACGTATCGTCTGATGGTAAGCGATTATCAGCGCCTATGGACACCCTTAATATCAAAGGCATCACAAATGCATTGCCATTGGGGGATGGAGAGAGAGGTGAAAAAAGTTATTTCAAGCTAGCTAAGGCCATCGGCGTCTCCCACAGTTGTTATTACTGTCGCGAATAACACCGTGGGGCCAAACTACTTAAAATAAAGATAGCCTAAATTACTCCTTGTGTCATCAACCATCTGCCAGTGTCAAAATCCATTCGTAGTATCCAGGTGGTAGTTTACCTGTGGGCTGCTTCATATCCTGTCACTAAAAATGTTTCATATTTAGTACTACGGTCTTCTTTAGAAAGTGAGAATTAGAACTATAATAAGTTTTTTTTTGTTGCAGGTACCAATACAAAATAACTGCATCTCGTTCAAACAAAATAAGAAAAGGTAGTCCCGAGGTATGCTTCTGTTCTGACTATTCTGATGCACACCAAAGGTTGATATTAGCCACAGTACTACAGATGGACAGTTGATGGTGATGATTACGACAGTACTGACAGTACTGTTATACTAACAATAGTCTTATTGCAGTCTGTGATACTTGTCTAATATATAAGAAGATCGGGAACTAGTGTCAATGTTTTCGAATGAAGTGTCTGATAGACTCATGTGAACTTCTCTGCTAAATAACTGCAAGGTTCGGTTTCTCAAGTCTTAGGTAAAGATCTATATGTCAGATATACATATATTCACAATTTGTATATAATGAATAGTGTAACAGGTAACTACCTGAAAGTTTATCAGAAACTTGGGCCTAAGTAAACTACCTACCTACTGGTAGGTGGCCTGCTTGAAATATTGCTTGTTTATTCTCTATTTTTATGTCAGTTTCGTTTCTCAATTCGCATCGCAATCGCATTTGCATATTTATACTCTTCATTGTAGACACTTTATGAAACTTGTTGCACATTCTAGAATGAACTCACTTGTAACTATTCCACTATTTTATTTATTTATATTTACACCTGACCGGGTTTAATTTTTGATAATGATATAAGGGCGAAAACGGTCAGGTGTAAACATAAATAAATAAAATAATGGAATAAGTACAAGCGATTTAATTCTAGAATGTATATTTAAGCTGTTCAGCTATTCTATTAAAAAAGTAATCGTATATTTCTTTCCGATTACATTTTGATTACTGATTACCAAACACTAAAAACATTGAAACTGACAACGCGGTCTTTCAAACCTTTGCGATATATTTAACGGGATCTTGTTAAAATGTTTTCTCCTTCTAATTGCATTGGAAACTCATTAGAACATCGTGAATTGCTGATTCAATATGCTATTTCGTTCGTTCGTACTGTAAGTAGAGCGGTGTTGAGATGTGCTAAACGAACGTCTGACTAACATCTGGTCGAAATTTGGCTATGGTAACGGTTTGTGGCGTTCTACAGAAAACAACATGTTATACTAAACATATGAAGCTCTTGAAAGACTCTAATTGGTTTGTTTTTAAAATAAACAATGTTCGAAATATGACTGGAGACTGAGTCACATTTTTCCCACGGAAGTGACGTTTTATGTAACCCAATATAGTCAAAATTATCCATGTACTTCTTGATAAAAAATCATATTAGTTTTGTTGAGTATTTTTAGTCTGTTTTAAATTGATTTTATAATAATATTAACCTGTATTATGCTAAGCATGTGAGCTACATCTTTGATCATCTTATAAAATAAAAAATACAATTTTTACCTAAGGTTTCCGATGAGCTTGTTATTGCCACGGCAAGTCATTTAGCTCCTAAATAATGAGCCATCGTCAAACTTCGTAAATGACAGGCATATCCCAAAATATACCCACAAAATACTTTTTGAAGGACAACTACCGCATAAGCTGTATACATCTGTACAAACATACATGAAACATACATAAAGAACACCCAAACTCAGAATAATGAATTGTCAAATACACAAAGTGTTGCCCCGTGAAGGATTTGAAGCCACGACACTTGGCGCAGTAGAAAGAATCGTGGCGACCGCTTAAACCACTAGACCAACCGTGTAGCCCAAAACATACACACACAACATAGAAATAAATTTAGAAAAAAAATCTCAATTATCATGATTATTACTCGCTCTAATTCTTATTATAAATTAAGTTATCGATATCGAACTACGCTTGCACAAAAAATAAAAAACAAAAGTAGCCCGCCATTGAATAAAGCAAATCGTTCAAGTTGTGACTTATTGTTACAAAACACAATAATTTCTCCGAACATAAAACAGACAAGTACCAATGAGATAACATGGACATTCCACATGAACAATACTTCGAACTCGTTACAAGCATTAGGACGCCTTTAAACGACATTACAGCTAAATCAGACCATACACACAACAATATGGCCGGTAGTACAACTATTAATCATGATGAAGGATCGTCTTAAACAAAAATAGGTGCATCCATTTATTCTCTATCGGAGTATCGAGTACGGACGTGTGGGCTGGCGTTACACACAGAATGTAAGAGCGTGTTCAGACTCAGACTTATATACGTATAAATAAAATTACTTGCCCTTGCTGGTTTATTCATAAACTCTGAGCCTATAGTATTGGGGCGACAAATATGAAATTTTGGCGTCTGAAGCTTTTTATGTGAAAAACATTCACTAAGGTGATGATTTTTGGAAATTCCATAAGGAGGTAAAATAAGGGCTGTACGGTAGTATGAAATTAAGTCATTTTCATATTCAAAAACACAAAATGAGAAATAACAGCCCAAGCGCCTTGGTGGGCAATAGATTGTTTACTGTATTAAACGGCTTGTTAGTCTAGGTCTAGCGGATGGTCAATCAAATAGCTAAGCCTGAAATCAACAGTTAAAGTATGAACAAACATACGCAGTCACAAACTTTCGTCTTTATGCAAAAAAACTTCCTTCATGCACATACCCACCCCTATTTAGAGTTTACGTAAAAAATGTGTATCTTGTCAGTCTTATCACACAATTAATGAATATTCTATTACTAACTAATTAGGGAGAGCGATTTGGCTAAAAATTGGTGAGGATATAGCTTAGAATCAGAAGACGTTTCACCGTGGGAGAGCTACGCTTCGGCACAATGGGCCGGCTTGACCGGAGTGATACCATAACCTTACATAAAACCGGTGTGAAACAACGCCTGCGCTGTGTTTCACCGAGTGAGTGAGGCACATACCCAAACTTATTTCCCCAATCCCTCTTCCCATCCCCTAAAGGCTGGCAACGTACTGATGACGCCTCTGGTACGCCTGTGGGGGGCGATAATCACTTACTATCAGGCGATACGTCGGCTCGTTCGACTCCTGTGCCATAAAAAAACTGGTAGAATATGGTTACGGCAGTAAATTTATCTTCACAAATATTCTTATGCATTAATTTCAAATAAGTCCATATATTCCCATCGAAAAAAGCGTATTCAACACTTGCATTTAGCCTAGTGTAATTAGGTCCCTCTTATGTAATAGGCAAGTTGCCTCTTGGCGTCAATCGACAGGTACAAATTTAAAAATGAGTTATTAATATGGAAGGCAAAGTAAAAGAGGGCAAGGAATAAGGCTTCTCTTATCAGTGGTGGATAAGGAGTGTAGTCAGTTAACTTGACTAGGTTAGGGTACTTGTAACACGTAGGAAACTTGAAGTCATTTTACTGCCTATAACCATTATTTCACACAACAATAAATAATGATGACATATGTACTAAATAATTATAATAAACAATCGCAGCGTGTTCATTGACACACAATTATAATAGTTGGTTGCGTCTGAACACGCCCTAATCATCCGAGATTCTTTTCATTATTAACTGCAAAGATAATAGTGCCCGAACTTAATTCATTAGTCACCTTTATTTCTATTCTAATAAGGTTGATAATTATAAGATACGACATTGTTTTAGGAAAATATATTTCTTGTTTATATACATGTAAGTTATTAATAACATTTTCTCTTTGTTTGGAGCTGTTATCCTTGTCCGTCTTTTGTTCTTGTGATCGATCCTTTGTAATTATTCGATAACTTTTCAAGTAACATTTATTTGTTTGTAACGTCTTTATTGTTGTACCAAGATTAAGGCTTTAAAACTTTTGTCTTTTAAACACCTTTTCTTATATTTATCGTGGAAGAGCCACGCTTCGGCATTAATGGGCCGGCTTGATCGGAGTGATACCACGGTCTCACAGATAGCTGGTGTGAAACAGCGTTTGCGATGTGTTTGACCGAGAGAGTGAGGACACGGGAGGCCTATACCCCACCCTTTGGGGGATGAGGGGAGGCCCCCATCCCCCTCCTCATCCCCCAAAGGCTGTCAACGCACTTGTGACGACTGTGGTGTTCTGGATGTCGAAGGGCGGCGGTAATCGGTTATCATTTGGCGATACGTATGCGATCGTTTGTATTACATAAAAAAAAATCCACGTTAGAAATTCATTTATGTATCTTGCAAGTAAAACCGAAACTTATAATTAACGATCCCATATTTTATATACCAAGAATCGAACTTACGAGAAGAATTAACTACATTTAATTAAATTTTCTTTTTATAAATAAAATATTTAAATCAACTAAATTGGAACAGTAACGCGTAATACCTATTGTTCTAGTTTTATTAATCAAAAGTTTTGTTAAATATATTCAACTGTCGCGTAAATCACCATAAACCTAGACACCAAACAATATCTCTTTCATTAGTTATATAAAATCTTTTTGAAAAAATATATTGTACGTAAAATAAATCCAAAATTTGCTTCCCAGGCGAATTGCCCGAGCAATCTCTTGATGCCTGGGCAAAAAACAGTGCTGTACCGGAAATCCTCGGATTCGAATTCAAAAAAATACGTGTTGTTGGAGAACCACGAGACCTATGCACCTTGGGGCCCACTCAAACTGACAGTGTAAAAATAGAAAGCTCCAACGGAAGCCTGTTACACCGAATCGGATATTATTCTACGAATTTATTTTGCAACTTGAGTTGCTGTTGTTGAGATTTAATTTTGCAAAGTGAAAACGGCAAATTATAAATTTGATCAATTAGTACTTATATTACACCCTTCACTATAGTTATAAATTACAAACAGTGTTACTCTATTTTTCTTGTTTGTTACGCTATGCAGACCGGTCTGCTAGTATTTAGATTATTATCGTAACTATTATTTGTATTCGTTCTGTTTGATTTTGAATTTATACGATATAAAATTTCAGGTTAATGATAACTTTATAATATATATGACTTTAGCGATATAGATTATCTTTTATAAAATACTAGCTGACCCACCGAAATTCGTACCGCTATATTTTTTGTGAATATTTCCTTAATTCCTGAATAAGTTGTATTGATATCCGCCTCAGCTTTATACGCATAGTAGTCGTCGTGGACTTTGCCTTCTAAGTTTCTTGTATATTAAGCTTTTCTTGACAATAACAAACATATAAATAAAAGAATTATCCACTTTACTACATTCGACAAAAAATAATGTTAAAGAAATGTATATTCACACATTTCGGTGATTCATTTTTATTTATATACATTAGTGCAGAACACAATTTTATCAATATAACATATATATCAACTGTCACAATTTAAAATTTGATCCATGCACCTACCACATCATATTTCTGCAACACCTGAACGTTGACTGGTAAATAATGCCTAAAGGCATTAAGTCCGACTTTGTACTTTGTGTGCATTAAGTTAGTAAATAAAATCTTAGACAACGATTTTACGGGGTTCATTACATTCATCTGTCGATATGTGATTATTGTCTTTTATTATCCACATCAAAAATTCAGTTTAAATTTGTAATAATGTTTACTAACTAAAATTACGCAACGGCAACGGTGACCAGTCTCAACGGAGACCAACCAACTACGCAGGAGATATTATTGTGCGCAAGTAAGTAAGCACAGGTGCACCCTCTGTTCCCTCACCCTGGTAAACCGATGGGATGGATATCCGATAGGACCGCGGAGAGATCAAGCGCACAGACCCCAACTTTCAATCTCCGAACTGTAATTAAGTTTTTTAGTATAACACTTTTGGCCCGACCCGGGCTTCGAATCCGAATCCTCTAGATCAGCAGTCGCATATGTCAACCCTAGACTAACGAAGCAGTTATGCTGTCTTCTTTTCTGAAGTTATAGTCTCAGAATATATAAGGAATATTCTAATTTAATTATTATTTTCACGGGAATTAACGCGATCACTTATAAAATATTCCGTGAAAATAATTATTATATCATGAAACGCAAAAGTTTAAAAGTTACTAATCTAATTTAAGTTATAAATAATTCATTGCGGTGTTAGTAGGACAGCCTCTAGTCCGACTGGCCATGCGGCAACTTCAAACGGGGCGCGAGTTCAAAGCGCGATCGCCCCCGGCCATTGAATGCGATTACATCCTTATGTTGGTCTCGTGCGGTACAAGTGTCTGTGGTTTAATAACTTATGATTGATGAACAATATGATACCTTTCTACTTTTACATCAAAATACCTATATAATATACATAAAATTAATAATGTGAATAAAAATGAATCGTATTACTTCCGATGGACTGCAAGATTTTGTTTTTTTTTTAATTGTTTGCTATTTTCAGGACATTTTTTTAGTCCACAACTGTACTACCCAAACAGAGGATCAGGCAGGCGTAAATAAAAAAAAACAAGCTTTTCGCAAACTATGGAAAATAATTACGAATAAATGACGGCACGAAGTTCATCGGTCAGTTTGTAATACATAAATAAATAATTTATTGACCGTGGCCTATCATTTTAGTCGACCTAGGTAGACCACGGGCAATATTTTTTATCCGTAGTACACCAGAATGTCCACATGTTAATAAGAAAGAATAGTAAGGATTAAAAAACTATAGGAACGCAGAAATATGATGGATTGAGTCAGTGATCATGTACTTTCCTGTAATCCAACTATTAAATTAATGTGAAACAGCTATACCAAGTAATCATAACAGGATATAATTATATGTATATATATCCGGACCCAAACTAGGCATATTCTATGGTGACCAAACTGCTGATAATAACAAACTAAAACTAAATATTTAAGGTACCCAGGTACAGAACAAATGATAGTGCGCATAACACAAGATTTATTCTGGGCTGGATTCGAACCTCTGGCTTAGCAGTCAGGATCACAGTGCCGCATTCGCAATAAGTATGGCGACCACTACTTATAATGTTACACCTTACATTAATTTTACTAAAAATCTACTAAGCAGAATGGCGTCACAGCTTTATAAACTGTTTTTTTTTAGTTTTTTAGTATCGATGAATATGAATAATTTGATTATAATATGCACTCATGAAGTTAATTCGTCAAGTTAAGAAGATAAGTGAATCCTATATTTACCGATCGCTGGGAAGAAAACTCAGAAAATACTAAAAGCAGTAAAAATGAACAACTCCTTCTACAGTGGCGGTTTAACTTTGATTATTTCATGAGGATCTAACTAGGCACTCAGTATGCAATACTGGAGCACAGATAACCATTTTTAATCCTTGTTCTTAAGGCATTCTGTGCTCATCAACAGGTAAATACTAGAATATTACAGTCACTCTTCCTGGTGTTAAGAAAAAATGGTGATAGGTCTTATTTCAGTGGAACTTTCTATGATTCTAAATTCTTTGAACGGAGCGTAAAACGAATTCCACCAGGGTACCACAGAGCACCGTGCTGCATTGTCCAAGTTCGCAATGCGGATATTGACCATCTCAGTTGGTTTTTACTCTTTACATCAGGCAGACTAGAGTCATTTTGGCAGCTATTACATAAATAATTAAATGTATAATAAAGGCAAAGGATATATATAAAGATAAATAATATATACGGCGTCATCAAAGGTTAACCTTTGATAATGCCATGAGGCGAAACCGGTCGAAAAATAAATTTAATAGTGGCATAAGTACAAGTGAGTTTACTTTTAGAATGTATTGCGATAAGTTCCATCAAGTGCATCAACAATCGAGAGTATAAATTAGACATAGGATATGTTTTTTTTCTTACTTTAGTGTAGTGATGATTTTTAGCTGGAGAGAAAGTATAACACTCAAAATGCTTTTCTAAAATATTCAGATGTGATATTGTTATATTTAAGGTATATGTATAAACAACGTATATGGGTGTCTTCTATGTATGATATGTATGTATTTACAAAAAAAAGTATATATATGTATTTATATCAGTTGTTTAGTACCCATAACACAAGCTCTGCTTAGTTTGGGACTAGATGGCGTTGTGTATTAGATGTCGGAAATACTTATTTATTTATTTATTTATAAAAAAAAACCTTAGAAGTATTATTCTTAGTGATATGAAAAACACACCTGTAACACATACATATATATAATGACATATATAATGACTAAAATGATACATATTACAAAAAATATATTACAAAAAAAAGTATATATATGTATTTATATCAGTTGTTTAGTACCCATAACACAAGCTCTGCTTAGTTTGGGACTAGATGGCGTTGTGTATTAGATGTCGGAAATATTTATTTATTTATAAAAAAAACACTTAGGAGTATTATTCGTAGTGATATGAAAAACACACCTGTAACACATACATATATATAATGACATATATAATGACTGAAATGATATATATAATGACTAAAAATCTTGCACCTGATTTGATTTCCTATTGGTTCATTTAATAATAGTGTTACATTTTGGTGATGTAAAGTTTGAACAAACAAATCATGTTTACAATTAACTTGCGAAATTTGTATGCCCAAAAGAAGTTACTTGTAATTTTCTTGCTATAAAATACTCGTTATAGATGATATCATTAACGCCCACTACATACTAAAGGCTTTTAAAGAAGTTGCATACAACTGCAGTCTGAAGCCTTGACTGTATAACCTTTTGTTTTTTGTGGAGCTGACCCTGACACGCCATGTTCCTTTGGCGATGCGACAGACTTTTTTTTCATTTATTACGTTGTATTATATCTATTAATTGTGTTCACATGTAGGTACACTTGCTCATAGGAAAATAAATAGCTAAATTGGAGTATGTTTTATTCTCGGCTGTGTTCGCTGTTGCTCCCGAATCGTAAAAAATACATTGTTAAAATGCAGTTCAAAACACTATTGTAACGTAACCGCACGTAAGTTTTGTGGTTTAACCGGTCGTCATGACGTTATCCACTGCGTTTAGTGTTGTTGGTTCAAACCCCACATTAGACAACACTTTGTGTGTTCTAAAAATTGTTGTTCGAGTCTAGGTCTTCTTTGATATGATATTAAAGTTTAATAAAATAAATAATTTAAAACATCGCCGGGCCGAAACGATTTCCATTTGACGCAATTGTTGTTAGAAGTTACTAAGTATCTTTAAAAACAATTGTTTTCGGCGAGTTAAAGTTTTGTCTGTACAATTTACACAGAACAAGAACTTAGATTCTTTGTTTACAGTTTCCACGACGTTCTAGTTCTGAAAGAAAACAGACTAAGCTCATACATTATTTTACGTTAGCGGAGAATAAAGTTGAAAACAAAATACGTGTTTTAGCTCAAGTTAGAATATTTTCATGCTCAACTGTACCTACTAAGTATACTATACGTGGAATAAAATCTTCCTTTTACAGGTTAACTGGAGAGCTTGATCAAATTTGCTAAATCATAACATATTTGATACAAAATTATGTAGGTTTTAAATACCTAGACTTATTTCCAAGTAATCCAGTTGACGTTTAATGCAAAAAGCTTCTTAATATAAGCCACAGAGACAGATAAAGAGAAACATAACATTCCACGATACGTGTGGATGCTCCATGGTGCCAAGGTCCGGTATGATTACTGATCCCTTAACCTCATCTACAGAATAATTATAATCATTAGAAAATGACTTCGAGAAAACTCTAAATCATTTTCCAATTTCTAATTACTCATAGTCTTTTGTAGCTTTTTTCACAGTTCTGTAGTTGTTTTTATTGGTTATTAACTGAAACTTATACTGGTCTTCTGATTTTACAGATTTTACACTCTTTGGATGTACGACTGCCCAACCTGTCAAATGTATGTTTTCTCCAGTACTAAGTGTATGCGGAATAGTAGACCTTCTCGCAGAAAACAAATTTACACTAAAATCGCTCGTTCATGTTATATGTGAAGATCCCATCTCAGGCACTCGTTGCATCTCTAAAACTTAAACGGCTTTCCGCAAAAAAGGCACACTCTAAGGCACGAATAAGTTTCGGATTGGTGCTGATTCTTTGTACATCTTCACAAATGAACATCTAAAATGTTATTTTCTAAGTGACCATTGAAATGTAATAACAACTTTTGAAAAAAACATTTTTGACATTTGATGCTCTAACTGAAATATATTTTTGAGTTGATTTTGTCGGTCAAAATATGTATAGTGTATATGAAATATCATCTACAAGACATAGTTGGCCCCAGGATTAATTGAGTTAACAGGAATTTCCTTCTCCAACTGGTTCTAGTCCCGTATAGCCCGTCAGCTAAACGGTGGGTAGTATCCGAGTGGATCGCAGTACGAAAAAAAGGTAACGTATGCTGAATCCTAAGTCTTTTAAACAAAAAACTAAAAAATAAAACCATACCTTACTTGTTCGTTGTATAGTTTAGGTAACTTTGAAACAGCAGAATCGGGACCAATGCTGAATTTATTTCTGTAAATAAACCACATTTATTTTCTTTGTTCCTCACCACTTACTTAACTAGTCGTTAAACTACGAAAGTAGTAATTCGATGTACAAATTATTTCAATTTGATTTAATACAGACTACAAAAAAATTAAGATAAGTGTTTACAACATTCACGATTAATTTTACTCTAAGAAGGTGAAATAAAAGTATTTTATTATTTCACACATAATTTAATTTTCTTTTTTATCTTGAAAGTCTAAGGAAATTTTAAAGGGAATCCGTGATAATATCATACATGCGAAAATAAGTGTGTCTGTCTGTTATCATTTTACGGTCAATGAAATATAGCATGGACATACTTTCTTTATTGCGATCAAACACGCGGGTGTAGCCTGCGTACAAAGTCTATATTTTAAATCTTCACCCAAAGTGATACTAAGTACAGTTGATGTAGTATTTTATATATTTGTACAGTTTGCTATTCAATATTACAATAAATAACAAAAAAGCAAGTGGCGCTCATAGCCCAGTTGCACTCGGTGATTAGAAACAATCATCGAGGGTAAGCAACGATGGCGCGGTCAGTACCTGGATAGGTGACCGCTGGTGGCATGTTACCATGAGCGTCTCCGTGATTCGGAGGTCACGTTAAGCAGTCGATCCCGGTTGTTATCATACGATAACAGTCGTGAAGCTTAGTTGGAGGCCTTCGGGCAGCTTAAAAACATCCAACGGCAAGATTTACGTAGCCACAACGTATTCTTGCCAGTCCCCAACCCGCACTTGGCCAGCGTGGGGACGTATGGCCTTAACCCTCTCCTGAGAGGAGACCCGAGCCCAGCAGTGGGACATTATGGGTTGTTGTTTGTTTGTTTGTTTGTTTAACAAAAAAGCTTTACTTTTACCGTCTACGAAAGAAAATAATACAATTGCTGACAGTAATCTTGGAATATCACAAAATATCAAACTCAATGTCATTGGATTGCAACCGCCGGTAACGAAAATGTCACTACCTATCGCACAAGAACTTGGAAACCATTTTCACAACAAAATTTAAAGTTTGAATTTTACGACCGTCTATACAATCAACGCTGTGTCACGAACACATCGAGAATGTATAATAAAATCCGGTGAAGGAAATGAAATTTGATGTGCATTTTCTTACATATTTTCCACAACAATATTTGCATATGACGTACAAAATGCGCCTCGCTGTAAGCAAAAATGTCACGCAAACAAACAAAAAAATAATAATATTCTCTTAGCTATCTAGTAAATCGCTGTAGATGAGTAGCCTATGTTCTTTCTCAAGAATCATAGCATCTCTAGCCAAGAGAACATTGAAAACCCGTTTAGCCGTTAAAGCGTAACCGACAGACAGTTTAACAGACAAAATTACTTTCAAATTTTTATTATTAGCACAGAGTTTAGACTAACTGACCCCTTTTTCTTTTATTTACGTGTGGAAACCCCCTTGGGCCTTCACTTCACTGGGGCTTGAGGCGGGGCAGTGTGTCGGCCACGGGCCCCGTCGCGGGCCGTCCCCCGGCGCCTCCATAGTGGTCAACTCGGTCCTCGTACCGGTTCGGGCCCAGATGAGGTATCTGGGCCTGATCCTCGACGGTAGGTGGCTCTTCGACGAGCACTTCCGACAGCTTGCTCCCAAGCTGGTCGACACTGCCTCCGCCCTAGGGCGACTTTTGCCCAATCTGGGTGGAGCCAGTGTCGC
>PKRV01001403.1:513440-660934 GCA_003709505.1 Hyphantria cunea
AAAGGGGCAGTGTGTCGGAATCGAACCGACTAAAACGACACAGTGTGCCACTCTGCGCCTGAGACGGGAGGGATCCGGGAACCGCTTTCTTACGCCATCCGGACCCCTCCCAGCAGACTAACTGACCTCTGCAACAACGCTTGCGTCTCTTTTCATTTCATTAACTATCCTATCGTATACACGCCAGCAAAACACATAATTAAAAAGCAAAACATGAAAATCAGTTAGATCGTTTCGAAGTTCATCATGACCAATTATGTTTCGTACTGTGGTTTACTTCATTTTAACATCGTGGTATTACCTATGACATTTTATTCACATAATTTCGATGTGTTAAAATTGTTAATAGTCTTTTTTCAGATTTTTTTGATTAATTATTTATATAATCAGAGGTCATAAAAGTTTTCAATCTGCTGCAGACTTCTTCATTTTTCCCCTTTTCTCATCCTTTTCATTATTCTTAAGATTATTTTCTTTTCTGCGTCCTTTCGTTCCATGTTACCGTTATCTATTTCCTAAGTCCTATACAAAAGCAGTTACATTCCTAAGGAAGGTCAGTATCAGGCATACAAACGAAACAAAAACCAACCAAAATCTTTGTAATTGTCATGGTGGGGTTAAAAAGATCAAAATAATGAATTAAATAAAAGTTCAACATTATTCAGTTCAGAAAATTATTGAACGGAAGGCTACAAGAACTTGGATGACTGAATTGCACTAATTGAAGCCACATCGACAATAGCCAGAAAAAGGGAGAGCCACGCTTCAGCATGGCCACCAAAGTAAGCCAAGCTTCACTTGGGCCGGCTCGACCGAAGTGAGACCACGGCCTCACAGAAAACCACTGTGAAACAGCGCTTGCCAATAACCCAACCCCTACCCCTATCCCCTCCCCATCCCCAAAAGCCGGCAAGGAACTTGTGACGCCTCTGGAATTGCGAGTAATCGCTCACCATTAGGTGATCATCTGCTCGTCTATCCCCTAATCTATAAAAAAAACTACACAAAACTAAATTTCGAATTGTTTTCTAAAGTCTCATAAGATAATTAACTGTTTAATATCAAATTCAGTTCAGTTTAGTATCTAAGATCGAACTAAGATTCTAGTTTCACTAAGACATTAAATTAGCGCACCGAGGACATATCTAAATTCATTCATTGTCATTTGGACCATTGCCAAATATATTCATGAATGGGTTTCAAAATAGTTCCAATTTCTTCATTATACCAGAGGAGAATTAGATATGCAAGTCTTACAATCTGATTAATAAGTTCTTAATACAAATTTGTTGCCAAACTCGTTTTATTACTAGGAACTGCCTAACATGCTCCTATTAATAGCTTGGAAAGATGAAGGTAAATTGGCATTTTATGCTTTAACTCCACCGGCTAATCACGTGATCAAATAAATAGATAAGTTGCCCGATGACAAGGAAATATTATACCCACAATCATTAGCAGCTCCTGTTAGTCAGTCGCTGGGCATATGTAACCCTCTTCTTTGAAACGAGATTCAGCTCTGGGCACTTTCAACTCAAAACTTTCAAGTATTCATCATA
Source organism: Hyphantria cunea (assembly GCA_003709505.1). Taxonomy (NCBI): domain Eukaryota; kingdom Metazoa; phylum Arthropoda; class Insecta; order Lepidoptera; family Erebidae; genus Hyphantria; species Hyphantria cunea. Next base: position 515,000 of record PKRV01001403.1, read on the forward strand.
TCATTAGAAATATAACGCAAATAAATAATATAATAAAAATAAATAATTCGGCAATATAACACTCAACGCCGTCTAGTCCCAAGCTAAGCAGAGCTGGTGCTATGGATTTTTGCAAGATCATACATATTATACATAAAGAACAGCTAAATTCCGAAATAAATATTTGTAGGTAATATACAAAGATTTGGTCGGACCCGGACCATACCACTGCGCCAACAAGGCAGTTAAATTAATGACTTCATTGACAGTACGTCGACCAACTCCAGTTTAAAAACTTTTTGTTTATCTTTATTGTTAACATATTTTATTTTATGTAGAGGCTTCCAATCAAACATGATTATGCCTGCCTTAGATCTTAACCTATGTGCAATAACAACATGTCTTCTACCAATAGTTCTATTCGAGAACCATGGGATACGAGGAGGTTCACACTGCATTATTTTGTATCACATTCCCTTTTGTCGTGATAGTTTACTAAAATGTCCCTTCCAAATTCCATAAAAATCAGCAATAAGTTTAGGTAGAACTTCATAATGATAAGGTTTTATGTCAATAATCGTGCCACTAATAGCTGAACTTTTTGCTAAAGTGCCAACTAGCTCGTTCCCCCTTAGTTGATATGCGACGGAACCCACTACAACTTCAATGAAACGTTATTGATTTCGAACCAGTATAACAGATTTAAAATATCATAGGCTATCGATGCACCGCTGTTAAAAATGTTCAATCCGCGAATTGACGTCATAAATATATCACACAGCCCCAAGAAATCAATAATATCCCTTGAATTTATCCACGCACTGAAGGGTAAATCGAGAGATATTTACACTCCACGTTCCTCATTTATGTTCCTCTTTCTTCTTGCCTACAGTCAGCATTGGAGAGAAATAAATATTAAAAAATAGGACATAATTATCGCGGTAAAAAGTAGCCTACGTTACGTTACGTTAAGTTACGTTACGTTACGTTTCGTTAGCCAGTGAACGCGTAATAGCTAGATAGATAGAATTTGATGTCCAGTTTTTAATTGTATCCTTTACTTTATAACAGAGGCTTGTTCGATCCTGAACTATTTAACAATGTAAATACATATTGAGTTTTAACTTTAGATTAACCTACAAATGTTTCCACTCAGATATACCTTTATCTAATTGTTAGTTTAGGACGAGCAGATCGATAATTCTAATTAAATTTCAACTCCGCTACGAACTATTGTCATCCCTAACGGAGACGTAAGAAACTCAAGGGAAATAACCCTTCAATGTTCAGAATTAAGTTATTGTCGAGCTTACTGCACTAATGTGTAGGGTTAGGCCCAATGATGTGTGACGTTGGTGGAACGTTCTGTAATTGTGCCGAGTCTGTAACTTGATAAAAGGTGGTGAGGTTGGTTTCATTTTGGACGCTATTTGGATGATAGTGTCAAGTTAACGATAAATTTATTGGAAATAGTATTCACTTAGCACTTAAAGCTACAACTACTTCTTATATGTAAATAAACTTTCTTTGGTACAAGAATTATTTTGTATCTGTGTTATTTTTTTGAGTTATGCTTTATATTCATGAAAATCAGATTTCAATAAAGTGTAAATTTGGGAATAATTTAAGTTATACTTTTTACTCGACTGCGAACGAAGAAGGGTTATGTTTTTCGAGTGTATGTATGCATGTATGTTTCCTTAGAACGCCCTAGAGCTTAAAGGACAAATCGTATTTTATTTCAATAGATTCGTCTTATTCGTGAGAGTGACAATGGGTACATCAAAATTAAAAAAAAAAACAAAATTAAGGTCTTTTGGAGCCAAAAGTAATTTAAAAAAAACGTTTCCAAAAATACATCAAGTGTGGTATCAAAACAAAGAATTTTAGACGGTGATTATGACTATCTATATTTATATAACTTATATGTTTTAAATATGCTATTGACTCAGTTGGGTTTTATTTTTGTAATAACTCATTACTATAAAAATAAAACCCAATTTAGTTTATGACTCAATTTAGATAGTGGTTGTTGTACCACTGTAAGCCAATGGTACCCTGGTGAAAAACGTTTTTAATATTATTTTTATGCGATATGTACATATAATTATAATTTATTTCCAAATAAAACCATGATAAATAGCTAAGATCTAGATCTTCTAGAGATTTTTTAGTGCTTTTCTGGCAAAGCACTAGAAAATCGCTAATAGGGTAGATAACGGTATCGTAAATAAATACCGATGTCTACTTCATTATAACGAATATTACAAAATATATTAGTAAATATTATTATTATAGCATTTCATTTGTATTACAAATTGTTATCAAATAAATATTGAAATATACTGTTCTATAGGGTAGTAGATTGTATAGTAAATAAATAAATCTCGCAGCATTATTATCACAGCTTTTGATTTCTATTACAAATTTAATTAAAATAAACATTGAAATATATTGCTGAATTGAGTAGTCTAAAACGGTGACGTCAAAAGTTTGTATTCAGTACATTTTTCGTACAGGGTGATCGTTTTGACAATTGATAAAAAGTAACTTATTAACAAATAAATGTTGTCTAAAAATTCTTATTTTAATGCAAAAATAATTTTGTTGAGTAGTCATTTTGTTTCTTATGATTGAATTTTCGTTTCTCAATTTATTCTCAGAATAAGCGGGCGATTCAACGCAATAAGTTCATCCATCCGGCAAGGTCGTCAACGCACTTTCGACTTTTAAGGTGCAGATGTCAAAAGGCGGTGATGATCACTTACCATATGAGGTTCTGTCTACCTATTTCCATTACATCATAAAAATATATACGAACCCCTAAAACGCAAAAACTTTTGTTTAATTTTATCAGTAAAAAAATATCTTCGAAATTGAACTTCTATATTTGAATATTGCCTCCATTTTTGCCGTCAGTATTATGTCAATTAAAGTGCCGAAAACATATGAAACGATTTCATTAGCATCGATCGACACGGTCTAGTGCAGGGCAGTCCCTTTGTGATCGCTACGGGACATTAGACTACAAATTGTGATAAATATCTATATATTGTATAGTGACGTATATGATCTATCGTTCACATTGTATGGCGCTATAGTTGGGGGAACTATGAATGTTTGCGAATCACTCGCCCGAATTTGATAGATTTGTAACGTACATTGACAATTGTATTTTTTGTTTTTTTTTTCTCTTGCTAAATTATGGTAAAATGAGCTAAAGCTGTAATGTTTGTGGATTATTGTGAGAGCATTAAAGTAGTTAATATTTATAAATTCCTTTATTTGCACATAGTTATAAGGACACTTGCAACTCAGAAAGCCCTAATCTTGAAAGTCTGATGTTGTGCTTACGTCTTAGTTTTGAATATCCAGTAGTGTATACCAAATATTAGGTTAAATTATTCTACTGTTAATTAACCTTATAATCATTTGCTTTATGATTCATCAAGAATTTTGACCTTCAGTTCGAGCCAGACAAGCGAAGTGGATTAAACGTACTATTATTGCACCACAACGTTCGACGATTGTGTAAATAAACCAATATTTATTGCCTTCCAAATACATAAAAAAACATCGATGCATAACATGTTTAGTAAGATGGCGAAGTATGTGGATTCAAGGGAGTTGAAAGCCCATAGCGACCCTTAACGCTGGATTAAAATCCACCTCTTTTTACAGTTTCATTATTACCTATTCTCGCTTTGCGGGTACACAATCACACATGCAATTACAATAATGTAAAAAAATACTAATAATGTGAAAGATGTATTTCATTTCACGGGATGTCTGAGTCGACCTTTATTTCTTTTCAGAATTGGTCATCAATTAATGAACTTCTTCCAGTAACATGAATAATAGCAATCTACCAAACTATTGTAAAAGGTAATAAAACGAAAAAAATATAGCCACATTATCTAAAAGCATAATAACTTGGACTAAAAATATTTTACAATAACAAGGGACATAAATTTGTTGTAACATGTTATAGTGCTATCGCCTAAGTGCTCTTTAAGTATTAATAATAGATGAATTAATAATATGTATCTGTTAACTTGTTCTGTACTAATAATAAACACGACAGGACGTATTGAGTGATGGTTATGTCTTTCATCGTTTATATGCGATCGTGCTTTGAACAGAGTTGTTTTTCAAACACGATCATCAATTTAAAAATTGATCGCACTTGTTTCCTGAATCAAACTTTTTTTTATATGGCAACCAGTGTGCAAAATTTTATGACAATCGTTATGAAATTTGTTATAAATATTACCAGGTGAATAAAGGCAAAATCTATTAAAATACTTATATATTCTAGATTAAAAAAAGTCAATCAATTTATTGATTTAAAATCATTTAAACACCTATTTATTTAAGATACATTGTAGAATTACTATTAATTACTATTTATTTTTGCTACAATATAAAACAAACTACAATGTAGAACAATCACGTAATAATCATTGCAAAGCTGCTAGCTTTTGTTGTACAATGCATTATACATTTTAGCCTAATACCTACTTAATTTAACCCAAGCACCGACTAACTAGCCTCGATAATCTTTAACTCAGATATAGATTCTAGTCCGTAAGAGAAAATAGACTACTTTTTATGTATAAAACGCAAGAATATCCATGAGGTTTTGCTATTTCATACACATTAAAAAATAAATAAAATAAAATAAAAATAGCCTTTATTTCCAGTGACCTGCTTTTCACTGTTTTTTAAAATTGATAATTAATTAAATAATATTTGATCATGTAGCATTATCGGCAAACAGGTCAGGTTGTCTTCTGATATAGGCCTCCTCTAATTCCCTCCACTTGTTTCGGCCTAGCGCAGTTCTTCTCCATCCATTTGGCAAATCGTCTTTCCGACTTTTTACCGGTCTTCATCTGTGTCTCTTCCCATACCTGGGGTACCATTCCGTAACTTTTTTAGTCCATTTCTCTGCTTACAATCTCCACATGAGCCCTGTGCATTTCCATTTCAATGATCTTGTTTTTATTCCTATATCAGCCACCTTGGTTATTTCTCAAATTTTTGTAGCTTTCCATTTCTTACACATTAATCACACCTAAACTCATTGTGATTGGCAACTTTACAGACTAAACTTGATTCATATAAGTCGTGCCACAAATGGGATCCTCATTACTATTATTCCTCATTGTGAGTGCAAAACACATTAGCTTGAAGATAGCAGAATAAATAAACATAAAAAGGGCGTGCTAAGTGGTGGAAGGGTTAGGCGTAGGATGTGCTTTTATGCAGTCCCAATCATGAGTACTTAATTGAATATCTAAGTGAGATATTAATATGGATATCATTCAAAGTGGCGAGTTTTTATCATTTACTCAGTTACCGAGAAACAATCCCCGAGGGTAAGCAATGACGGTGCTATTACCTAGATGGGTGACCACTGGTGACATGTTAACATGAGCGCCTCCGTGATTCGGATGTCAAGTCAAGCAGTCGATCTCGGTTTTTATCAAAAGATAACAGTCGTGAAGCTTAGTTGGAGGCCTTTGTGCGGCTTAAAAACATCCAACGGGAAGATTATACGCAGCCACAACGTTGTCTTGCCAGTCCCCAACACACACTTAGCCATCGTGGGGACGTATGGCCTTAACTCTCTCTTGAGAAGAGACCCGAGCCCGGCAGTAAGACATTATGGGTTGTTGATGATGATGACTGTATATACTTTTATACGCATTTAGTAAGAAGCTGTCAATTTAAAATAACAAACAAACACATCAATTTTATTTTATTCAAATGATATAAAACATTTCTGACATTGTATGATGCATCGAATGTCTTCTCAACCCGTTTTTTCTGAGATTCCAAAACATAAAATAAAAGCTGTTTTTATTTACTCACTTCTGTGCCGGTAATCACTTCCCATATGGTAAACAGTCAGCTTGTTTTGCCACCTATGATATTAAAAAGATACTTCAGCTACTCGATATTAACCTGCAATATTGATTTTTTATTCGCTCGTTTTGATATATTATCATTAAAAGTGAATAAAACATTTATTCACTTTTAATGAGCAACCACAATTAATATTTTTTATAACCCACATAAAACTAATTAATTACATTAATGATTTAACAAAATATCATGGCTAGTAGATCGTGTACATGTATATTTAGCTGAGGAAATTACAGTATAATGTGTTTGCATTACAGAATTTCTAGAAACGTGTCATTTGAATTCTTCATACCAGCTGTTAACCTAGTAGCAGATCCATAGATAGATAGTTAAATGGTGCAACGGCAATGGTTGATTAGTTAGTTAAATGTGTACTTATTTCGAAGTAATACAAAAGCTTTTGCAGCATTTGACGATAGTAGGCTGTTGCTGAATGGAAATGGCAATTTTTTGACAACTGGTTTGTCTTCTGACATGTCATTTATCACTGATGGCACACCACGATACTGCACGCTCTCAATGCTCAAATCAAATAACGCACACCTTTCTCATACTTCTGCCATATTTTCTAAAATCAAGAAATAGGAAGAAAGCGAGCGGAATGATTTTATACATAAACTTATATAGTTGAAGAAACTAATGTGAATTGTACATTTCGATTGAAAAAGTCTTTTACCTTCTCGTCACCACGTACAAATCCATCATCTATTTCCAAATCTACCCTTAACCCATCATCGTCAACCTATCATCAACTCAACTGTGCCACTAAATAGTCGTAAAAAACTAAAATTTTACGTTGAATGACACGCCGATAAGCAGTCATGTTTAGCCCACCAGAATAGCTCCAAGAAATGCATTAACTATTTTCAGGGTTCTTCTGTCAAATCTTAACGCGGATCTTGGAATTTAAAAAGGTGAAATATATTGTTACATTTATTATTGACTTCCCACGCAATGAGAACTGGTTTGCTATACGTGAGTATTGGAATGACCTCAGTGCTGATGAGATCTTTGAAGCTATTTATATTGGAATAACTCTTTAATTAATTATCGTGTTTAATGTTTGGATTTATTACGTGTACTTACAATTATTTTGATCATAAATTGTGAACTAATTTTCTAATAAAATAGTAAATAGTTGAAGGTGGGATTAAGCAGATTTCTGGTGGATATTATGAGCAGTGGCTGAGTGGTATAATTATTTATTAACGTATTTTTTATTACACATTATTCGATTATCAATTTTGCTTTCGTTAGTAACATTGTAAAATAGTCTTAAAAGGTTATAAAATACTGGGTGGTCATAAATTATCGTTGAAAATATACTTCTATATTTATAAGTCTTTTATGTTATTCTGTGCTATTAATAGTTATAACAACAGCAAGGTTATTACTGTAAATGTCCTGTTTTAATCCTAATTGCTTGCTAACAATGGTTTCCATTCCCTATTTAATAAATTTAATTTCTTCCCCAATCCAATTGTACATAATACTTATAAAAGTACAATTTAAAATATTGTCAAATTGCTCTATAAACTTTTTATCTAAATAACAAATAATAAGAAACAATGCCACCATTTTACAAAAAGGAAGACATGCAATTAAAAAGATACTGAACCCTTAATATTTACGACTACCATTTAATTGCCTACCCTTCTTGTCTCGACGACTACTTATCTAAGAATTCTTAGAGTGGTATGTCAGTAATCGTTCTACATATTTTTATAACCGACATAATCTTCACATTCTATTTTAAAATATGTAACACAACATGATACCCATTAAAGATATTTCATTATCGTACGAGAAGATAAATATGAATCAAGATTTATATTCCTACGTATACCGGACAAAAAAATGAATAAAATAAAAACAAAACACAACACTGAACAGGAAACACAAGAACGGAACAAGAGTATCGGAAACTTGAATAAACACACTCAAACGACCACGCAACTAAACGCACATTGTTACTTAGCCCATATAAAAAAAATAACAACAAACGCTCACTTCGAGTGCTTTTCGCGTTATTATTAGCTGCAGTGCATATAAACAAGGTTACAGCTAAACGTCGCCTCCAGGCATATCGATGCGTCGACGGGCCGTGCTTCGCTGCTTTTAAAAAGCTAACCCGTCCCGCAAGAAAAGGACGGGTGGCTAGCACGTGGGAAGTGAATTCCGAACGCACGCACCCTCTCTCCCGTCCCCACCCCTCTGTCCCTGCTCCTTGCGCCGCGCACGCCAGTCGCGCGCCGACCGCCGTATCGGCAACACGTTTTATAAACTATTCTATACCCGAACCCGCCCCGACGTTGTGTTAACTGTAGTGGGAACGAATACGTTGTGATTTGTTTTGAGTGTGACGTCATTGGTGCAAGCTGTGAACGTAAACGCATAAAATTTGGTGTTTAAGTGCACTATGAGGTTGTTTACTACGTTATGAATGGTTTGGACCGCTGCTTCTTCGATCAACGTAAGTTGTGTTTTGGTTATGTTTGGTTCTTGTTAATGCTGAATTGGGCGGAAATTCGTAAATTGCTTCGTTCGGGCTGCGGTTAGCGTTGGCTTTATTCGCGTGTAATGGGACGTGCGTTGCGTCATTTCAGCATTTTCAGCGGCTATACGGTGACTTGGGTCATGTAATTATTAAAATATTCGTTTATGTTTCTCTGTGAAGTCCTCGCGTTATTAATTAGCACCTGCTGCTTTAAGCATAAATTTAATTTCCAATTACAATTAGATTTTTTTATATTGGTTTATTTGAGTTCTGAAGTTTATATAAGACGGTTAAACATTAAGATACTTGCAATAGCGTCGTCGAGCACTGTAAATAAAACTTTATACTTCAGTTGCAATAGTTATGAATAAAATGCAGTTAAATATTTTCGAAATCGATATAACTCATTGAAAACGGAATTAAATAAAAACGATTAAAGTGATCGAAAACTTCTAAGTTAAACTTGACGGAATTATAGCCAATTATAATTTCCAGTTTAAAAGATAAAGACATATTAATTGTAAAAGCTCAATAACTGCTAGAAAAACCTTACCTTCTTTGCCACATTTGTTTAGGAAACTTATGTAGATATGCGTAAATATACTTGTTGTTGTGTATTAATGTTAGTCTTATAAGAATATGAAAATATAAACACACGAACATTGTCCATAAATTTAGAATTCTATTTATTTTCTAGAAAATTTCAGCTACTCAAATGCAGTGAAGAGGAAATTATAAAAGGGTAACTTAAACTTTATTTCAGATTAATAAACTAAAAAGTACTGACTCAATAGCTTTATTTAGTTAAGATGAGTTTGAACTCACACCAGTTAAATTGGTAATGATTTGTCCAATTAAGACGAAAGGGCAACTGCAGCAACGGGCAGGATGACTTGTTGTGAAATCATTTCAAATGATTTGAGGAATGCTCACGTACAGTAATTGCTTAAATAAAATAAATTGGTGATACATAATGATGTTTGTATGTTGTATTACGAAACAAATCATTACAGTTATTACGATTTATTCCTATTACAGACTTCTCCTGACAAACTCTTTCAGTGATGTTTCAAAGAAATTCTTATAAAGCCAAACAAAATTGCGTAACATTTTAGTCCTACTTATTCAGTTAATATAATTAAGTCAAAAGAGTATTTTATACCTTTTTACCATTTAACGAATTTTCAAATTCTTGATATACTGCTTATAAAAGGTAATCAAACAAAATTATCTGTATATTCTGTCTGCGGCTAGAGCTTTTCTGAAAACATTCTTAAATACTGTACGTAGATACTTCAAAACGACAATTTAATAAGGGATGATATTCTTTTAAGAACTCAATTTATATTTAGTATCAAATACTAAATAAAATTTTTGAATTTAAATATTAAAGCTCTGAATCATCTTCTATTATACAGAGTCATTGAACTAGTTAAGTGTATTTTTAGTCTGCGAATACCCAATCTATTGGGTTGGATTGCTAGGATGTATATTAAGTAATCAAATGATCGGCAAAATATTTTGTTACATTTCTACAAAATTTGATATATGCTTATAGTCTAAGCCATCGAATCCATAGGAGATCAGTACCTTATCATTCATAAATACAATTTAACAGTTTTTTCTCAAATATTGTCACGAAATCAATAATTCACCTATTTCGTGTCTTAAGTCCTCGATCCCAAAAAGATGAACTCAGTTTCATATACAAATACAATATATTGGTGCACAGAAGACGATATCCAATAAAGGCACAAACAAATCACACTCCTGTTACCCAAACACCTTCGTGTTAAACAAACATAAATCACCAAATGGTGCTGGCAAATAATAAAAAAAAGTAATATTTAAATAGTCCAACCGCAGCGAGGACCACCCGCGTGATCCGTTCAACTTCATCCGTGGCACGAACGTTCCCATTATGCTATCAAAAGATAGTTGGACCCGCCCGTTTATATTCAGTTTTAACGTAATTAACATATCTCCTATTCTTATTTTGTTTTCATATTGTGATCACTACAGAAAAAAGATTGTCGTCAAACTTGTTCTGTAACTGCAATATCATCCAAATTTACTTTCATGTTTTAAATGAGATGCAGATTAACAAACAACAGTTTAATTTCCAATACTCAATTTACAGTAGGTCTTAAATGTACTACATTATAGTTTGGTAAGATGTTTGTAATTCAGTGACAAGTTATGTCAACTTGATGTGTTACTAATTAATTGTTCTACAAAGTGACCATACCTTGATGATGTTTGTGGTTTTGGCGGAAATGTGGCATTGCGGATCAAGAACCCTATTAATATTACTAACACTATTAATAATATCGAACACTGAAAATTCAGTAATAAGTTACATTATGTTCTAATTTTGTTCGCGTTGGCGTTTACGTTACGTTTTCTCATAATTTGAGCATCTAATATTAACATGGCAATAAATTAAAGCAGCTTATCGTCAAACTTTGTAATTAGTTTAAAATATCAATTAAACAGCGAATGAATATTAAGATATACATCAAAACGTTAACTGGTGTCGGGAAATCGTACTCAATTCAGTTCGCTACGATAAATATCAGTAAAAGAAACGTACATATATTTTTGTTGATACATAGCGCGTATTCCCAGGGTGTGTAAAACTTTCTACGGCTGCCTACCTGAGCCGAATCTCAACTATTTCCCTTAAGTTTCCGGTTAATTTAACCCGAGGTCGTCGTATGCATCGAAACGACTAGCGAAAGATAACACAGCCGGGACTCCCACGTGTGCTGTACAAACAACAAAGTTCTCAGAAAATACAATGTCATCAGAAACAAAAACATTGCACCCTAATTGTATACTATTACTACTACGATGAAACTTCTTCCCAATGATAATTACGGAGCTGCGTGCGGCCAATACGCTGTGTTTAGTACATCGTAATGATTGCCTTAGTATGTAGTAACAGTTTATTATCAACACATCAAAATGATTAATCTTAAGGTGCAAAATCTGTTTGAATTGAAATACTAGATTATCAGAAATTGCCGAAAGCTTTTTCTCTATATTACGTTCAAATAAATAGTTTTTCTTCTGTTTTTTTTTCTCTTTAGGGTGTAGAGAGAAAAAAATTCAGGTAAATTTACCGAACAGAAAACTAATAAACATAAAGCTAATGTCAAAATATCGGATATTTGTTAACCGCCTAGCTAATAATAATTCTAATAACCAGAAATGTATTTTAGGCATAGATCTCAATTGTGATTAACGAACAATTTCCTGTCTCCTTACTCTTAGTAGTCGAAACAGTCATGTACGTTCTTCTAAATAACCTTCTTCGAGGATCGCTAAATCTATCTATAAGGACATGGTAAGATACCGTTTAATCATTTAAGAAATATCAATCAGCTGTTTTTAGGAGCGATTGTTCAAATCGTGCAATTGATTGAATCGATGTGTATTAGAAGCGGACGTAATAAAAGAGATACAAACTTTTTATGGTGACTAATAAAAGAGTTATGTTTGGTAAACGATTCAAAGTTAAAAGCCGTAAAAGTACAATACTTTCGCTTATTGTTTGATGCTTCAACCGCGATCGTAAACTTTGGACAAATTGGTTTTCAGGAAACCAATTTGGTATGCATTTTATGAAGGTTTTTTTCTCACGAATATAGAGTAATAAACAAATGAAAGACTTTTGGAGATCCTCAAAACGACAACCTTGAGCTTACCAGAAACTTGTTTTGAGTATAAAGTTTAAGATAACAGAAGGATAATAATCTATGTATTATCAACAGTTGCAATAGTGTCCAAAAAGATTCCCGTAAAATAATTATTGTTACTAGAGAGTAAATAATCTATTAAATGTATTTGATTATTAAAAATAGATATTTCTCACTTCTCCCGATTTTGTCGATATAAATTTTTTATACAATTATGCTTATAGTATCGCATCACGCAAAGTATAAAATATAAATATATACTGTAAAATATTATGACAACAGAATGCTCACTCAACTCAATCATTCAGAAAATAGTGCTGTTTGTATATTAAGTTTCAAATAACTATTCTAAGTAGTATGATGAATAAATATCAGTTTCTTTTTCTGTAGTTTTTACTCTTTCTATCAAACAAATAATGTCTTTTTCCAAAATATGCTATTAGCGATAGAACATGCTTCCCCCTTTACCTCCTAATTACAGATGACTTCGTGTATTAATTTCCATTAGTTTGGTAAATTCCCTATCATCCCCACAGCTTTAATTACGACCAAATAAGATCATCTGCCATCTTGAAAATTCATTAGTAGAGCTTTACAAATACTTCAGTAGGTGTTTTAATTAAATGTCTATTAAAAATTATTTTTGGAGGGTTTTAATGAAAAAATATATATTCCTCAACAGCTTTCTATCTGAAACTCCACCAACAGTTTCAATTGCATTTATTTTGACAAGTCTTTGCTGTAACCTATTACATCATCTAAATAGAACAGTTGCCGCATCATGAATGTAACATATTTCTTCACGATCTATTTTCACAGTACATTTTAAATTCAGCATGGAAACGTGATATTCTGATAAGTTCTATAAGTATATTTTTGTTGCAAAGTACGTCAAAAACTGTGACATAATGTCAGCAACATGCAAGTTTTGGCTGCCAGCAACGGAAACTGTGACCTATTTGTTTTAGACTTGAATTCAACATTAATACAGAAACTAAAAATAAATAAAAATTTTATCTGATTCAAATAGTTTGATTGAATTGTAGTTACATACTTTGGGTTATTTTTTACATACACTGTGACTTTGTTTCATTAGTTACTGAATTTTATATTGTACGCGTAGTTTTTGTTGCTTTTATTTTTTTCAAAAAGTAATTGACTTACTCCATATAACAACATCATCATCAATATAATGTCCCACTGCTGGGCTTCAGAGGGTTAAGGCCATACGTCCCCACGCTGGCCGAGTGCGGGTTGGGGATTGGCAAGACTTCGTTGTGTCTACGTAATCTTACAGTTGTATGTTTTAAACGACTGTCCTAATCCTAAGACAACAACCGAGACCGACTTCTTAACGTGACCTCCGAAGGCCACCAGCGCTCCTTCATTGCTTACCCTCGGTGATAGTTCCTAATTACCGTGTGCGACCAGTTGCTATGAGGCCTCATCGTCAGTCAGTATATAAATGATGGAATTCATACTCCATTAATATTACTTTATAGTTAATTAATTAATTTATCTTCATTGCGTACATATTACAAAATACTAAATAAAATGAGTGACAAGAAGGATTACAACAATTGGCGGTCTTATCGCTCACGGCTATCTCTTCCAGACAACCATATCATGGACATCAGATTGTTGTGTATGATTTTTAGTAGTACAAAAAATTAACACAATTATTAGAATAAAAAATTAAAAAATAATAAAGGAAATAAAAGAGAAATAAAATGAAATAAAAATTGTAACAATAAATAAAATGAATCAATAGAGGTTTATACCTGCTCAAATACACACTCGTTCTCCATACACGTGCATTATTAAGAAAATATACAAAAACCTACACAAATACATATTAATATACAACTAATATACAGGCCTATTAATATCCTATTCAATAATTCACAATGACAAGTAGTACTCCTTCACCAGCTTTTTAAATACAGTCAGGGTTTTTGCTTGTCCAATGCTCTCAGGCAAGTTGTTCCAAAGTTGCTTGCACAGTAAAAAGACTTTTCTGCAAATTGAGTGGAATGTGTTGGCATTTTTAGTATTAAGTTTTCCTATGGTCTCAGGTCCCTGCAATGTGTATGTTTTAAAAACTGAAATGGTTCTTTGAGATGAGGCGGTGTGTGAGGATAAAACGGAACACTGTATAAAAGAGAAAGAATATGCAGATTCCAGCGAAAGCGTAAAGGAAGCCACTTGAGTTTAGAACGAAACTCTGAGATATGATCATAGTTACGTAATCCAATTACGTAAGCCATAGATCGAACTAAGTGGCGTGAAATTGGAGGCCTATGTCCAGCAGTGGACTGCGATAGGCTGATGATGATGATGATGACATAATCCAAATATGAATCTAATGCAAAGGTTTCGGAGTCGGTCGGTTCAGTTGGTCTTCGGTGAGATCCAGATAACTGACATTGCCATAGTCAAGGAAGCAGAAGCGATTTATTAATATATATATATGATAGTTATGTTTAAAAATATATTTATAACTGACGGCACTCCTCGGTTTTTCTTGCTTTAAAATCAGATATTTTTCACATTTTTTTTTGGTTTTAATTATGATTTAAGTACTAAGAAACTCTTTATAATATCTGCTATCTGACAGTGAAAGTCCCGTTAACATGGGTACAGCGATTTCAAAAATTAGCCGGAACAAACAAACAAAAATTTCATAACTTAATTATTTGATGTAAGTACTGTAAGCCGTAAGCGTACTTGAATTTTGTTTATAACTTGGAATTTAATTACATTTATAAGATATGTATTTCTGTACCTGACGTTTGTATTGAACTGCTAACCTGTTCAGTTTAATTTGACAGTGGGTGGTCATCAACTACTTTGGGCGTTACCCTGATAGAAATGTAGCTTGGGTGGCATCTATTCTTGTGTCGATTAAAATTCTAAGCAAGAAAGAAGCTATCAAATATGAATGTAGAACTTGTGACTTGTGATTTTGTTGTATATTCACGCTTGAAGATGCAAGGGGGTAGCAGTAACATATCAATCACCCACATTTGACTGCCTTGGCGTGTCGTAGTGGTCGCGTATGTGACTGCTGTGATTGAGGTCTCTAGTTCGATCCCCTTGCGCCATCGAGGCAATTAAGATAAATGAAAAGTTATGAATATAAATATACTATAATAAATAAATATCCTTCTTTACTAATCATAAATTGGAAAACTGTAACAATCTATACAAATATGTACTACAACAATCTATAGAAACATTTAGGATATATCAGAAAACATTTTTTTTTTTAATTGTTAATATGTCTATGCGTCCCAATTAATCTCTGAATCAGCTAGACCAATTTGATGGGTTTTTTATTAGCAATAAGCTAATGTTACAACATTAGAAGATAAGAAGAACTAAAGCTTTATTTTAGAAATAGAAATAGGATTGAAACAAAATGAAAACCAATAAAATACAACGCGGGACCAAGATATTATGGTGATGTAAACTTTTGAAACATGTAGATTCATAAATTAGAAGTAGGCAAAATAAAAGTAGAATAATATGTTCGCACCTCAGTATGAGAGCATGTGTTTCTATGAATACATGAATCGTATATAAGCATATTCAACTATTTTTCAATTTTCCGTGACAATAGAGCCGGTGAATGGATAACTCATTACCATATGTACTCCTTCTCGATGACGATAATAAAATAGATATGAATGAATACTGAATGTTATGGAATTTTTATGAAAGATTTAAATAAAACTACATATTTTTTTATGATAAAATGTGGGTAGATTGCATGAATGAGAAGGTTTTTAGCTTAACTGCACTTTGTCACTCTCAATTCTGACAGTTCCTAAGTTTAATGATGTATTACCCTAAATAATATTTCAAATATTTATAATTAAAATCTATCATTCAATCCTGCACCAATGAATAAAGGGATAAGATTTTAACGAACATTTTTTTTTGTATTAAGAAGAATAAAGAATCCAGTGGCATTTATTTAATACCTTTAAACGATCAATTCTTCAATTCAGTCATAAAGTCAATATATCGAGCAAAACTCAGGTCATTCGGATACTGTTTAATAATTCTCAAAATATACGCATTTTGGACACAAATATGAGTCTAATGTTCTCGTATACCGCCTTCACAATATTATTGGTAATCTGCGCTTGAAATGACAGGTAACTAAACTATATTACAGGCATTTGACAGATAAAGTGGCAAGTGCCCCATCATCTGTCAAGTAATGACATAATGGTTTATTATCCGTACAAGAGATGTTGATTCGCTCTGATAAAACACAATACGCAAACATATCATTATCAAAATAAGCTCACGTCAACATCTAACGAAACCGAGACCCAAAACCATTGAACCCGATATAAAAACGAAGAGAGCAATTTTCACCAAACCATGGGCACGTAGAATCTCCAACAAAAACTACCAAAAGCAATAATAACACGTCATAACACTATAAAAGTAACAGTAATCGACTTTTTTTTCAACTATAACATCTTTAGTTCGGACGAACGGCTTCTTTGACGATTATTCTCGGATATAAGAATTAAATTGGGTCGGGCGGGCAAAAAAATATATGAATGAAAGTTTCTATCACGCGCATGCCCAGTCTAAGGGAAGTTATTGAAAAATACTGTTAGCGACACAGAATTTGATATTTTTTGTATTCATAATATGATGTTATTCAAGCGGTAAAGATATAAAACGGCACTCTTGTAATAGAATATTAAGGCAGGGATTTCGGATTCGATTGGATTGCATTGACGCTTCATGGCGCCATCTATTAATAGAAGTATGAACTAAGTATTTCAATTTACGAATGGGAGTGATTTGCGTGTCGCGGTCGTCGCATGGATTTCGAAAATCGTCATAGATCTTAGTCATTACAATTATTTGTCCTGGTTGCGAATTGAATTCATGAACTCGAACATCTAGAGGAACAGACGAAACAAAAATTGATAGGAAATCTGTGAGGATGAAATGTTATACAATAAATAAATAATCTTAGTTCAACACGCGGTACAAGGTTCAAAGCTATTTATACATTCGCTATACTTATAAAGACTTGACGATAACAACATTGCGTGATTAATAAGATACGTTTACTTTCACTTAAGATAAAGAGTTGAATAATAAACACTTTAATTATTTATTAAACCTTAACGCTTAAACCAACATGACGAAGAATGTACTAAGTAATTTATTTAGATGGCAATTTTTCGTCATTAAGGCTCCGTTTTAATCATAAGCGTTTAGTTTTTATTTGATTAATGTTCGACGAATAAGATGGATTAGGAAATTCGTTTAATCCCATGAAAAACTACCATATTTCTTAATACTTTTTCCCAAAATTTTGGCTCTTTTTGCTTTTTCACTTAAGACTAAAACTTTTGTACTTATTCGCAATCCAAAAATAGTTTCGTTGTGCATGAGCATGAGATCAACTCTAATTATTTACTACGATACCGACACGATCTTTTTAAACCTTGCCTTGTTTAAACAAGCCACGAGAAGTACATGTCCAATTTAATCTGACCGTTGCATAACAGCTCAGACACCTTATAAGATTCCGTAAGTTGGGTGATGAATAGGGGTTTTGTTAAATTGGTCAGTTAGCTAGGGTTGACTATGCACTTGGCAATCTTAGCCTGTGACACTAGAGATTAACCGAGGCAACGCTTGTGCTGTCAATCAATGCTCGCAGCCCTTGCATTGAGACGTGTTCACACATGCTTGAACTAAGAGGATTTTGGAATGCCAAAATGGCTGCCGGTATAATGAGAACATATGTGTTACAACAAATATGGTATGTTTTTATTTTTCTTGGGATTCCAAAACTTGTATAAGCTTCGTTTGAAGAGTTAATGAAGCTTTGAATGTTTTCGTAACTTGTCTCTGAAAGTGTTTAGGAAAAACAATATTGGTATAGATTTAAGATAAACTTTACAGTTTTATGGTTTATAACTGTACAAACATTTTGGGAAAGAGCAAATTAATTCCGAGGGCATTTTTTGTCAGTTATGTACCATATTATCACATTTTATAAAAAATCCACCAAAAAATACTATTTAAGTACTTATAAACATACTTACAAATTCATATTTAGAATTTTATATGCAAAATACCGAAATCTAGTTCTTTCACATATTCGCGTAGTTATTACACATATGCTCGTACATTAACGAAACAGCCCCATACTCTCAATTTAGGTCGAAGGGCCCTTGCACAATGGCGATGTAATAAAAACACACTCTTTACTCATTAATCGTATGAGAAGTCTTCCCTTATACGTCTAAGTTATGCAAACTTTGAAAGCTTGTAATCCGTATAAAGAAACGTGTGCTTTTAAAAATTATATTAAGATGGCCAATTGTGGTGACAGATACTAATGTGTGAGTTGAAGGCATTCATTTAAAGCTTAAGGACCGATTGTGAACCATTCTCGTGGTCAATGGACATTCGTCAATGTCTTCATATTTAAAGCCGGTAAAAACTCATAACAAATTGATTTTGGTTGCGTTCGAAGTTCTATTATAACGAGTAAGTTCAAAAAATAGTTGAAAATTGATTAAGTACTTTGAAAAAGAAAACTTATGATGTTACTATCAAAGTTCATTGTTAATTTTTAATTGTAAGGTTCGACATTTTTTGTTAAGATTGTTTCATTGACGGAGTCTTTAGTGACAATAATATTAAATACAAAGACTATGAGATGTTCGACATTTTTTGTTAAGATTGTTTCATTGACGGAGTCTTTAGTGATAATAATATTAAATACAAAGACTATGAGATGGTCGAAACGACTTTCAACTTTAATATAATATATTTGATGTTGCAATCACTATTAATCATTGATTTTTAGATTTTTAGTAAGTACTATTGGCCCATATCATAGAACGCGGTGCATGGAAAAGCTAATTGTAAACATTTCTATTAAACTCTATCAAAGGCGTAAGTCTAAACTATTATTTTCTAAACTAATTAAATTTAATAGAACTTACTTGTATATTTACGTTCAATAGGAGTTTCGAAAGTTTAATAACGTTCAAAATCGAATCGTTTAAGATACTATCAGTTATATACTTGACAGAACAAATGATAAATCAATAAGTTGCTGATTGAACTTATTTCGAAAAAACATTATGTTAATCAACTCTTTATACAATAGCATGGAGTAACAATATCGTGAAAACGGTACCTACGTTATTTTTATACCGACCAATTCTGTGTAGGCGAGACTTTGATCGATTCAAACCTATGTACACGGAGCAATACTTGATATTTATGTATAAATATCTATGTAGATAGATAGCTTAGCTGTACACTTTATGACTGCAGTGCCTGCCTACTGTTTAACGGTAATTCTTTCAATGATTGCTAATAAAAACGTGGCACCGAAAGTAGAAAGAAACGGTGTTCGTTTTTTATTGATGTCTCTGAAACTTGTTGATCGTTAAAAAAGAAAATGAATTGATAAACAGAGCAGAAATGATAGTGAACTCTTTTGTTTTTAAAAATAAAACTTATATTATAGAATACTTTAAAGTTAGACAAAACGAAAGGTAATACGTAATGAAGATTTTTATTCATTTCGAATTTGGTCTTTTTCATATTTATATATCTGTTCGGACGCATCTTGTATTATGACGTCTTCTTGTTATTTTTGCTCGTTATTATCTGTTCTAATCAGACCAACAGTTTTGATGAACAAAAGTTAAAAACCTATGAATAGTTGAAACAAGATATGTACTTACTTAAAATCTTGGACAAACCAGCGGGCATTTATCACAAAAGTGTGTCCGGACATATCGCAACGCATCCGAAGCACCCGCTCCCTCACTAATGCCACTCCTGTTTCTGTTTTCAGAATTCGGCTTAAATTTACTAGACTTTTTTGTTGGAACAGTCGGACGATAACGGTGGACAGCTGGTTGTCTGAATTAAAATCTCGCTGAGAGCGTTTGTACGAAAAATGTGTCACTATTTTAAGGGCAATTAAGTTTGTAGTTTCTATAATTTCTTTGAATAATATTGATCTAGGTTATCGTAAGCTGTTTAACATATATATGGACTTTGAATGAAGATCGTTTAAGGGCCAATTTTAGCAACAATTTTAGCGTAATACTTTCGAATTACCAAAATGTGTTTTAAATCGGTTGTAAGAAAAAGGCTGGTCCTATATAAAATCCATTATAAATTATTCAAAGTCAACGTTTTATTCGCATTTTTCTTGAAAATTCTTGAGCTTGCTTATAAATAAGCTTAAAGATGATATTGTTATCTCTATAAACAAGCCTTGAATTACTAGATGCTTTTATCGCAGATCCATATGCAATATTAACATAATATCTACAATCATTTTTAAGAAAACGCCTCAAATATTTTTACGAAATTGCGCATTAAACTAAAACTTAAAAGACATTACAATATATTCTGCTCGGCTCTTTTTGTTACCAATTCAAAACACGTTAAGGTTTCCATGAGTGATAATTTGATCCCATAAACGTTAAAACCTAACCAAAATCGTGAACACCGTCAAAAGTTGAGGCCTCCAGCGAGGCGTTCCGCTTCATCTCCCAAACGCGATAATTCATTCAAAATTATGGACTGACAAGAGCCATCCCATTAAACAATATCATACGGGCTACTCCCAAAATTGTGTGTCCCTTACGTACACACCTATGTATTGCTCTATTTTTCCCTACTAATTAATATTTGTTCATATTTAGCTGGTATTTTGCGAACTTTTCCTCAAACGATCAACGATATATGTATTGAGCTGAATATGTCTTGGTAATTAATTTTACAACTGGAATTTAGAGTTTGAATTGTAAATGTGAAGATTAGATGCATTGTAATTACGATAAAGAAAATGTTTGTTTCGATTATTTTGTTTGTCCCCGTCAGAGTATTTTTTACTCCTTTTTTTTAGACAACACCCGCATTAGGAATATACATTCCTGTATCACGAGGATATTTATAAACATACATGAAATAGACACAAAGTACATCCAGACTTTGAACAACAATTTATGGATCACACAAAGTGTTGTTCCATGTAGGATTTTAACCCACAACACTTGGTGCAGTAGGAAGCGGTGTGGCGATCACTTACACCGCTAGGCCAACCGTGTAATCACAAAATTAATTTATATAAAACAACGACACGTAATCGTAACGAAAGACCGTTTAACCTGTCTATAGTCCTCTTAAGTCAAAAGTCAATCTCATCTTCCAAGCTTTTATTATTGCCAATATTATTTGGGATCAGCTACTAGTTCATACGGTTTTGCCTGAAAAACCAGAAATTAACAGTATATCTAAAACCTTATATCCAACCTATATAGTAACGGAGGCTTTTGATCACCCATCCAGGTACCGACCGCAACTTCATTGCTTACCCTCGGTGATTGGTTATCTAAACACCGAGTGCAACTGAGCTACGAATGCCAGAGGCTTTAAGCCAAATGAAATAAAGTTTATGTGACAGCTGTTTGGTTTTAGCTATTAATTATATGAATTAGTTGATTATATTATTTGCATGGTATATAAAACTAAACGCGAAACTAGACAAGCAAAAGATGCTACATAGTATTCCAAAAGCGTAGCATGTAATATTTCTTGGCTTAGTCAAAACTAGGTGTTCCTTACATTTATGATGACTAAGCAAATTTAGTTCTCATGTCGATTAAACCAACTCTAGTTTTGATTAATTTTGTTGCGGATTCCAAGAGAGGGTAACTTTGACGGGAACTTGCATAGCGTGCTCGATATTTGTGAGTCTCTGAAATTGGTTTTAGCATTCGGCTGAAAGTACATAGTCCTATGAAAACCAAACAGGTTCAAACTATCAAAATTTAGTTCCTAATTAGATATGATATATATTAATAGTTTTATAGTTAAGTCGAACTAATTGCTTTAACGTTTAATGCTACTATCACTTGGATACTTACAGCAAGCTTTATTTCCCTATCTTTTAATCCAAATACTGGCTGATTTATTTTACATTTTTTGGTAAGACACAGAAGAGATGTCACAATTCTGTTATTGATCTATAGAAGAGAACAAAAATGTCTAACAATTAAATTATGAACTCTAAAGTCAGCCTTGCCGATGTACGCGGTCATTACTCCGACACAGACCCTTTAAAATGAAGCTAAAATCATTTCATGTCATATGAAATTCAAAACACTTCAAGTGACTCAATCGGTGACAGTTAACAAGGCTATGTCTATATGTCATATGAAGCGAGTATTAAACCAAGACAAACTGACAAAGTAAGCCGTAAGGCTTTGAAAACAAATTTCGCGAGGAATATTCGAGACATTAGCTCATTACTGCAGTCTAATTATGTTATTGTGATGAACACACGGTTCGTACGAACGGTAAACTTGCTAAATGCTTTGTTGGATCATAAAATAAAGACGTGAATTGGTAGCGTGGTAATCTTTTATTTTGTTAACGTGTTAATTAAATTACACGAATTGTTATTGTAGCATGTGTCATTCATAAGTTGGTTTTAATGTATGTTGATTAAAGAATGAAAAATCGAAAGTTTTTTTAAAGACAGACTGAAAATATTTATATTCATACTAAAAAAAATCTAATTAGAGCACTCTTGTGGAATACTTTTTTACTGCTGATAATAAAACTAAGTATAGCTGGGATTACTTACGTGTTTTATTTTAGATTAAAATGTAAACATTCTAGTATTAGATTAAATGCCAACTGGGTCTCAGAAATTGATACTACACTATTTCTATGTCCCATCCCTTAAATTGCACCTAAGTTAGGATGTTCTTTTAATTGTTCTTATTTAACATTACTATATTTAACACTATTTCATTACTTTAAATTAAAATTTTAAATAACAAGTAACTCATGGAATCACTCCACTTAAACAACAACACACTATTTGACTATTTAACTGTCGTGATCAAACATTTATGTACGTTCGCTTATCTTAAAAGCCGTGAGTCCGTATAACGCAACGCGACTTAAAATAATAATGTAACAACTTTGCGTGTGTAAGACTGCTGTAGGCTTAAAGTTCTTAAACTTACGTTGTTTATACGTGTATGTTTGTATTTATGTACTATCGCGGGTGTTTCGTGTAACTAAATAACAAGTTATCGCTACTTAAGCAAATAAGTCTCATTTCAAGAGTGTTCAGACAGATCGATATGAACATAGACGTTCATGTGAACAGTTTTGATATGAATTCATAGGTTTTTAATAACAATTTGCGGTTATGATTACTTTTACTGAATAATCAAGCAAAAATCCTAAAAGAGTCGTGTTTCGGTACATTTTTTTTTATGTACCTAATATATACGAGCATACGTATCACTTGATGGCAAGCGATAACCGCCGCCTATGAACACCCGTAACACCAGAGGCGTCACAAGTGCGTTGCCGACCTTGGGGGATGGAAAGGGGGATGAGGGGAAGAGTTGGATAATGGGCCTCTGGTATCCTCACTCACTCAGAGAGACACAGCGCAGGCGCTGTTTTACACCGGTTTTCGGTGAGGCCATGGTATCATTGCGGTCGAGCCGGCCCATGCATGACGAAGCGTGGCTCTCCCTCTGTTAAAGGCTCGGCTGGAGTAATACCATGGCCTAATAGTGAACCGATGTGAAATTTAACTGGTTTTAAACTTTTACTACTTTTACACATACAATAGAATAGAATAGAATAGAATACACTTTATTGTACAACAGATATAACAGTTTACATAATACATCAATATGTATTATGTAAACTATATATTTGTACTATATAATAGTCCCTACCAGTGACCACGAACGATATGATCCTTTCGAAATGTCTATAAATAGAAGTTTTTGTAACTTTTTAAATATTTTAACGGCGAGTAAATCCCGTTTTTTTTAACAAAAACGGTATATATTACATTTCGTATTTTCACAGCTTTTCACCAAACAAATTTGTTTCGAAGTTTGCGTTTTGCGAAGTTTTCATAAAAAGTATTTTTATATTTATATCAGTTGTCTAATACCCATAACACGAGCTCTGATTAGCTTGGAACTAGATGGCGTTGTGTTATAGATATCCGAAATATTATTTATTTATAATACGACCTAAACGTTCAAATACATCATGCACCACAATTATCAGGAACCACCCATTTACCCAGTACTCAGTAACAACCATTAAAGCTTAAGAAACCAGAACCCACTTTCAGTCATTATTTCACTAAGGATTAAGTGGTTTCCGAGGGTACAGCACAGCTGTCGGCGTCCATCAAGAACTCGGGCCATCGTCGCGAATTTCCAAAAGGGCTTTTAAGATTTTTGCCCCTTATTTATTTTAGTGAAATCCTTAGGCAAAGGAAGCTCGGGTGTCGGTATAATGATAACCATTGAAAAGTCGATCGCAATTGTTTGGTTGACCGAAATAATCCGAATTCATTTACTTTTTTAATTAAGTTCTAGCAATTATATTACATAAGGCGGACTTAATGCGGATGGTATTATCTTCCAGTCAATCTTTGGGTAGTGCAGAGCTGTGTGTAGCAGGTGTATTATTAGATCAAGTGAGAATTATTGTTTATATTACATAAAGGTACTATTATGTAACATAGATATCATGAATACAAT
Organism: Hyphantria cunea; assembly: GCA_003709505.1. Taxonomy (NCBI): domain Eukaryota; kingdom Metazoa; phylum Arthropoda; class Insecta; order Lepidoptera; family Erebidae; genus Hyphantria; species Hyphantria cunea. The sequence continues at coordinate 539,728 of PKRV01001403.1, forward strand.
CATCAGCATATACATATATATATATGTATATATAAAATAGTATACTCGCTTACCGGTGAGTGTTGTCCGATTCTGAGACCTACCCAAAATGCACATAAAATTTCGTGAGAACCGGTCAAGCCGTTTCGGAGGAGTTTAACTACAAATAACAATAATTAGATAAGATATGGAAATCCTTTACTTTTCAAGTTTATATTGTAATTTTTATATATTTTAATTATAAGTTATTCTGGGTATAATAACCTGACCTAACCTGAGCCCCGCGGTAGTTGTTTAACCTTCACAACACCAACCACGGGTAACGCCGCGAGGTGAATCTAATCTAAAAAAGGTCACTTAAGTTACTCCTTTATCATCAGTGGTCTACCAATAAAAGTCCCGTCAAAATCGATGCAGCTGTTTCAGAGATTAGCAAGGACAAATAGACAAACCGACAGGTAAACAAGGTTTAATTTTTTATTCTAGTACTGTTTATCCTTTCATATCCATCTAGTGAAAAGCTGATAATTTGAAATTGTAAAAGACACTTAAATGTTATTTATATACATATAGATATGCTCATAGATCAATTCTTGCTACATATAATTATTTGTACTCGATGGAATAGAACCTACGACAGTAGTAATAATATTACGATAATATTGCATAATATTACAACGGTATAAGATTTCCATTATGTAATACAATTCTTATCTTTTAAACTAAATTTATTTACCAAAGATAACGATTAAACAGTATTAGTTTACTAAACATTACTTGTCTACAATAAATTATCATTAACATTAACGATTACACTTTAGGCCCATTAAACTGTTCCTTTTAATTGGAAGGTTAAATCGCGTTATTAAAGATAATTTGCGATTTAGTATCCAAATCTGATAATAAATAATAAGATGGTTGATGAGACGTCAGAGAATTTTAATAATATATGACTTTATCTATCACTGCTACCCGCAGTAAATTAAACTAAGTCACTTTAACTATCGAATGCAAGCAATTAGTAATCCATCAATTAAACAAAATAGCATCTAATTGATCTCAACATGTTCTATGTCTAAATTGACCTAATTAACAATTGGCGGCTAATTGTCTAATCATCTGCAATAGATCATGTTTTATTCTTTTAGATGACAGCAGTTGTTTCATTCCATACTTTTGTATATTACTTTAATATACCTAGTTCTATATAGGTACTGTAATTTAATATATCTATTAGCTTTTGCACGCGTTTGTATGTTGGTTATCGCGGTGAAAAGTGGCCTATTTCCTTCCTGAAAAATGAAAGTATATCCATACCAAATTTCGCTAAAATCAGTGCAGCAGCTTAACCGTGAAAACGTAATATACAGACAGACTTTGTCGGTGCATATACTTCAGTCGAAAATATAAAATATACCTTGCTAACACACTTTTAGATATATTACATTTATTCAATTATAATCGATCTAATGGGAAAGATCTTAGGGTTTAATATCCTTTGGAACACAGGTACATCAAAAACGAAATATCTTTAAAAGAAAATCTGAATAATACCATAAGGTACTAAATAAAAAAATAAATCTTCAATTAGCAGTTCCTGGTTTTACCTCAAAATTAGTAGTTCATAATAGCAGCTAAAGCTAAACAAAAAGACTAAACGGCTTTTTACTTCATTCTCTTTTTTTAATATCTCTAAGTGTCACTTCCACGCAAAAGTTTCAGTGCCGTAAAATTTTTATCCACTCTCAAACAGAATACGCGTCTAAGTAATAATTAAACAACGTCGCCATACCTTAACCCTTTTAATACTTTAAAAGCAAGCAATCATCACAGCCACGGGCGAGATGTGAAACAAAAATAAAATATTTATTACAACATGATGTGACTCATTAAATTTGGCCTCATTTGTACTGTACATTATTAAAGTGAATTTTAGATAAGTATAATTACTTACATATCAATATATGATACCTTTCGTATACTAATTATAGAATTTAACTTCGTTAGTTATGAACTAGATAACAAAATGAACTAACAATTTCCGACATCTAACACACAACGCCATCTAGTCCCAAGCTAAGGAGAGCGTGTTAATGGGTACTAGATAACAACAACCCATAATGTCCCACTGCTGGGCTCGGGTCTCCTCTCAGGAGAGGGTTAAGGCCATACGTCCCCACGCTGGCCAAGTGCGGGTTGGGGACTGGCAAGAATACGTTGTGGCTACGTAAATCTTGCCGTTGGATGTTTTTAAAAACCGCCCGAAGGCCTCCAACTAAGCTTCACGACTGTTATCGTATGATAACAACCGGGACCGACTGCTTAACGTGACCTCCGAATCACGGAGACGCTCATGGTAACATGCCACCACCGGTCACCCATCCAGGTACTGACCGCGCCATCGTTGCTTACCCTCGATGATTGTTTCTAATCACCGAGTGCAACTGGGCTATGAGCGCCTTATGGGTACTAGATAACTGGTATAAATTCGTATTTACTTTTTTTTGTAAACACACACATATTACACATAGAAAACATCCAAACTTTGATACAAATATTTGCAGATCATACAAATTTTGGTCCGAGCTGGGAATCGAATCCGTTACTTCAAGCACAACAGTCGCATATGCTACCACTACGCCACTGAGGCAGTTAAATTCATATTTTATTTTACAAAACTATGATCTTGTAAAACAAAACTTAAACGTTCTTTTTGCTTGAATGGTTTGTTACACTGAGTGAAAAAGGTTTTGATTTTTTGATATAAGTACCGTATTTCCTTTCCTATAGTGTAAAACGGGGGTTTTCGAAACTACAAACAGGCTCTTCAATTTATTTTTTTGTTAAGATTACAATTCTCTATAATATTTCTATTCAAGTCAAACGTTGAATATGGCGCTAATAGAAACATGTACACAATATTTACAATGGATATATTAAGTAGATTATTATTTTAACGAAATATTGTAAGTAAATTCGAATAACACAAATGTAATTAGAAGTGCTACCTAAAACCATTTTAATTATCGTTCTAATTGGCAAGCATATTGAGCGAATATTGAGGGAAGATTTGTTCAATGGCGCCGATAAATTGATTCTGTGCGTTAATTAGTGAATAATATTATATTTCACATTTGGAAGGAGTTCGTGGCGTCGATCAGGGTATGATATGAATATTAATTTAAAGTGCCTTTGAGATATTGGTCTAAAAATTCATTCTATTACATAACAATGGGGTCGGTTCATGTTTACTTGTACTTATAAGATTACTGAATATCGACTGTTTTGAATTTATTTTTTATTATATTGGTCATAATTGTCATTGTATTTTCTTCTATTTTGTTTGCGTATTTTAATGATCTACATTGTAGACTTGCAGTGGCACTAGATGGCGCTTATTTCAATTCTGACAAAACTTGTAATAAGTAGTATCTGTAATCTGGTATATAGATATAGAATTTTCGGTATCAATGAGAGGTAATGTTAAAAGTATATGGAATAGTGTGAAATAGATAACAGGATTTTTTCTGAAAAGTAAAATTTAATTCGGAGAAAACGAAATTTGAGTGTGGTGCAAGATAAGACCTGATGACTTGTATATTTTACTTTGGAACGCACATCTGTTGAACATCTATCAAAGTGAGTATTTAATTAGTTAAATTTTAATAAAACAATAAAAGGGTGGATAACAATGGGTTAATGAAACGTCATAGTTTTTATAAATATATTGGCTGTATTGAAATTAAACCAAAAAACAAATAAAATAGGGTATCATTAAACTCTACTTTAACGTGCTATGACGAAACTAGTTTCAATAATAATAACCAAAGACTAATAGTTTTCAACTATCGGAAACTGATAAATCCGATTTTAACTTCTACCACGAATACCATAGGTACCTTTTAACTACATTCTAGAATAAAATTCACTTGTATTTATTCCACTTTTTTATTTGTATATATATATACACCTGACCGGTTTCATCGATGACATAAGGCGAAACCGGTCAGGTGTAAACATTAAAAAAATAGTAGAATAAGTACAAGTGGATTTAATTCTAGAATGTATTGCAACAAGTTCCATCAGGTGCCGACAATCGAGAGTATAAATTACCTTTTTACCAATAAAAAAAAAGAAATGCATATAATTTAATAAATCTAACAGAAGCCATAACTTTAACTTGTTTAAAGAGAATCTTTAGGATCGAAAAGCAACGACTGGGTATTAACCCGTCACCACTCGTCCCAGTAACACTTAAACTCCAAGTTTTATAGCGCTCACGTGAGAGCTAAGCTGAGCGGAGCTTATTACTTAAGCCGTATCGTAAAAGCTTACCATAGTAAAGTACACAACTTACCCTCCAGTGTACCGTAAATTTACGATGCATGCGCCCGTGAGAATTGTGTTATGCCTTAACCGACTGTGGATTCGGTGCAACGATTTTTACAACTGCAGTTTTAGGGTTAGTAGGGTTGCCAAAAGAATTGTTTTGATGCAATAAAGTGCAGTAAACGAGGACGTTGGTAACCGTTGCGTTGTTTTGTTAGTTTGGCCAAGTTGTAACATGTTAGTTGTGTTATGCTCAGCTGAGTGTGAGTTTGTGCAACAGTTATTTCTAGTCTAGTTTTGGAATTGTTAGGGTTGTTAACAAATTTTTACATTAATATAATAATGTAGGTAAATAATTAAAATGTGATTTTAGATATATAAGTTTGTTCTGTGAAACATTATTAGAAAAAAACGTTAAGTATATAATAGATTTATAATATTTAAGCCATAAATTGTAATTACCTAGTAATAATTTTCGGAAGTTACTTCATAAAAAACGTTTTATCATCTACTCTAACGTATAAAACTCACTTGTTACAAATATCATCACCATCTACTTATTGCAGTCCACTGCTGGACAGGGGCCTCTCCAAATGCACGCCACTTAGTTCGAACCTCGGCTCCTCGCATCCAGGGCATTCCTACGCATCCTTGATTTGCGCAAGACGACTGGCAGGAGCTAGACGCGATAAGCAAATTTCAAATCGAAAATAGTACACTGAAAATACACCTACCAAAGAAAATCTTTACCGAACCGAGTTGAATATACTTAATCCAAAGTCACGTTACGTAAGCATAAAACCAGGTACGAGGTTGAAGCCTTATAATCCCAGATATTTGTGCTCGTGTGCAGACATTCAGATTAAAGTGGACACGTCTCGCACTTGCTAGAGTGCCAGTGATGCCTTCCAATCGGTTTTTGACATACAAAGGGAACTTCTGATGAGAGCACGTACTGCGTCACTGACTATTGTGACTCTTTAAGAGTGTATTTTACAAAGGTTTCTTAGCATTGTACGATTTTACACTTTATTCCTCATATAATGTGCTAGAAATCCTTTGCACAAACAGAACAACGTGTAAACATTGAAAGTAGTTCGTTTGATAACAGTTTCAATTTTGAAATTCATTCAAACATGTGTTTGTTCTTCAGCTGTCTTATATGTGTTGAGTTTGTGTGTGTACACTTCAATTTCTGAATCAATTCAACTCAAATTTTGACTCGAAAATAACCCTTTTCAAATAATGTTATATCTATTTTTTGAGTTGGTTTTCTTTCTCGTTTCTCATCCATGACTCCCCTATAGCGAGAAATAAATAGTGAATCTTTGCAAGGTACAAATACCTTCCGTTTCCTGAATAATAAATACCTAAGTATAAAATCTTTCTCCTGGCTCATACTACGAAACCGTATTTGATATATTCGGTAAAACGGGGAACAGTGCTCAACAGTGAGATTAAATAAAAGTATTGCAACTCTAGAGATAATTAAAGTTATATTACAGATTTAAATTATGACCCAGAAGGACATAAGTTTCAAATGCGAACATTATACCTTGGGTCTAATTTAGTTTAATATTCTCAGTAAGTATAGTTTCAACAGCTATTACTGAGAAAATCTTATGAACTTAGGTCCACGCAATTTCTCGCACGTGTCTGCACCACTTAATATACATTCAGTGTTGAAGTGTTGAATACTCGGCTCTTACTTTCCAAGTGGAACCGTTTGTGACGTCTTGGTATGAAATTATAATAGAAGCTCAATATGGAGATATTTAAAAATGTGATTTTCTTGTAATGTTACTAGTATAAAATATGTATGTATAGTTTTAATATGAGATAAAATTACATGTCGTTTTATGTGTATGTTTACAAACTGAACGATGTCACTGCCGAAAAGAAAACTAACGTAAAGCAATTTTTGTTGTTTTTCACCAACTGGGTGAGGTTCTTGGAGCACAAACTGCCATTTTTTATAGCGTAGGGTCAAACGAGCAGACCTATCATGTGCTGCGATACCGCCCGCTTATAGAAACTTGCAACGCCAGGGGCGTCACAAATTCGTTGCCGGCCGGTTGGGATTTGGCCCTCCTGTGTCCTCGCTCACTCGCTGAAATACAAGCGCTGTTTCACACTGGTTTTTTGTGAGGCCATGATATCACTTCGGTCGTGCCTGGTCATTCATGCCGAAGCGTGGCCCTCCCACGGTAACGTAGCTCTGCCATGACATTCGGACGCGAAGAAAGGACCCTAACGACTAAAACTCTTTAGTAAAATGTGTTTAGTAACTACTAACAAAATTAATAATAATTTCACAAAAAATAACAAAATATGTAATTTCATTACAGTTAAAGAATCAAACTTTCAGGCGAAATAATAAAAAAAAATATATACACAAACGAAGCCGCACCAGGCACAGCGATAAACAGTATTACATAAACTTGTCGTTTACCAAAACAATTTCTTTAATTTAGCCGCACAATGAAAGCGGTGTCAAGCAGGAAAACATTCAATTTTTCAGTTCTCAGAACATACTGAGAAACATTTTTATTTCCATTTTTCTCTCTCTTGAATTTCGTATTCTAGGATAATGACATCCTTATTCTGGGGTAAGCTCTAGTGTTGCCTCCAGCAACATTTTAATTTCACAATTTCTCCGTCAAAGGGGACAGTTTTTTCTCCCTCTGTAACGCTTCGACCATGACCCAGATTTGAAGAAAAAGTTAGATTCGGTTGACATTCCAATGAAATAGGATATTGGATTTATTAATATGTCTTTGTCGCCATTTTTTTAATCACTGTAGATTTCAATTAACTGGACTAAATAAAGCTGTATTCTAATTTTACAATACAAGCATTATGTTATACTGTTATACTGTAAAATGTAACTAAAATTTCAGAGGCGATTATATACGTTATTTATTTTTATATGACAAATAATATTGATAAACTTACTCTTAATATAATTGCGAAAGTCTGTATGGTTTGGACTGTGCCTATTTTTAACTATAATGCGATGATTATAGAGGTGCCTATGCATCTTTATTCAAAGAAATGAACATGTTTATTTCATAATAGTACATATTAACCTTGACACATAAATATTCATTCGTTTCAAGTAACAGTATTTTATTTTTAAGCTTTCCTTAAAGTTCCCTTAGTTAACTGAAATTAAATTTAATATACCATCAATGGTTTTGAATTCCCTGGGAAAGCCACGTTTCGATACGAATGGGCCGACTCGACCGGAGTGATACCACGGCTTCACAGAAAACCGGTGCGAAACAGCTCTTCCGCTGTGTTTCACCGAGTGAGTAAGGATTCAGGAGGTCCATACTCTAACTCCATGTTTTATACACGGACGTTATATATAGAATAATACCAAAAACCACATTAATATTAAGCACCAACAAAATACCTGCTTTCCTTAGTTCACTGCTGTCACGTTCCAGATACCATTGTGATGCTACAAGTTATACATTTTTTGTTTATTTATAACTAAGTTGTCGTTCCAAGTCTGCGAAATGTGTGTGATGGAGCGCCCCAGCTCGCTGTTACTTGACATTGCTTTCGTGACCTATTTATAAAAAAGGACCAACAATTTTATCTCAGCGTTTCTGTATACATCCGCCTTACTTCTCTTGGCTTGTTTACACTTTACTATGAGAAATATATCAAGATATATTTACTGTATTCGGTTCCTTTTAATATAACTGCTTAGAGGAAACATTATATATGAATCGTAAGTAAGTAATTTGTGTATTTTTCCAAGTAGTGAAACTAAAAACAATTTCACCTAACTACGTTTATTTGAAACCAAGCTAGACGATTTGCCTATAGTATGGCAAGTGAACTGCTGACAAGCTGAACATAATCAAAAATTGTTTATTTAATAGTTGATACAGCCATTTATATTTAGTTTCCTTCATTTAGTTTTGAAATATATAAGTACTTAATTATTATAACATAATAGATATTGTTACAAAAATTCGGTATAGATGAAAATTACCATAACCATTTATTCATTCGCTATGTCATTCATTCAAATACCATAAACATTAAATCTAACCAGGTGTGTTGTAAGTTACAACACAGAGAGAGTAACAGAGGCGTTAAGAATTTATCGAATATTGTAGCCTATGTGCATGTACTAGTGATCCCGGTATGTTGAATGTACATACCTCTATGTTAGTATACAGAGCAAGGTTCAAGGCGCTTTCAATCGGGCCCTGACCGTCGAAAATCGACGGCTATCCCTAAAGCGTGACTTTTGCCCCCGGAATTGACGCGAAACGCGGGTGCCAGTGTGGGGTATTGATCGCGAATGCTCGTGCCCACTTCGGACTCCCTCGGCAAAGTTCGACTGACTTCGGCTTTACTTAAGGGCCGTCATACTTGGTGCAACCGCACGCCGCCGACTGTTTGGTCAGTCGTCGTGTCAACTTTACAAGCATTGAGTTGATTGGAACTTTAATTAGGACAAGGTTAACGGATTTTGGGCCAATATTGGTTCAATGTTTGGTTTTAATTACAGCTAATATCGAATATTTAAAATAAAGATATTTTCCTGAAGTTTATTAAAATATTATGTTGTTTAGTTTATCTATTCCAATGCTAGTTAGTAGATATGTGTTTTGAGTTGTAATTGGTATTGTCTTCATTGGCTTGATATCGTTTTTGGTTCAGTTAAAGTTATTAAAAGGGATGTTCAATGTTTGTTGGAATGCTCAACTGAAATTTTGTTTAGAATTATTAATGGTTTTGGTTATGTTTTAGTAGAGCCAATTAGGTATATAATATTTGGAGTACTTTTTGCTTTAAGTATATAATTTAGTTCTACGATTTCGCAATTTGTCCAATAAAAAAATGAATAAATGGGCACTAAAAGCATTTTTATCATAAAACCCAGTTCTTCGAATGAATAGTAATAAAACATACAGGAATAAAATACGGAAGTATTAACACAAATTCTCAGAAAGGTAGTGTAACAAGCCGATATTTCTGCCACCTAAGCGTACAGCCTCCAATATTCGAAAGCTTATTTATGCCGAAGCCCCGGAGACAACCAAACACAATTTAGGACTGAATGACGGAGAATTGTGCGTTGATAAGCTCAAATATAAGAAGATTGGTATGTCAAGTCATGCAAATATATTGTCGGGTAGGTAGCTTGCAGACAATTCCATCTAAGAAAGTTCCAGATGAATTGACGTTTCGATGCGACCTTTTTTTATAGAGATAAGAAAATTTGGTATCTACTGTGTTTAAGTGAGGTTTTTGGCTGACGTGACAACCCTATCTATAAATGAATAAAGTGTTTTGTGACGTCATTTATTTTTATTTAAGTCTTTGATGCTCTTAGTAAATCTCGGGGTCATTTGCATTATTAGGTCTTGTCAAAGATTCATCATCAGGAACGAGGTGATCCGACAAAGAACCAGGGTCATCGACATAGCCCACAGGATTAGCAAGCAGAAGTGGCAGTGGGCTGGCTACATTTGCCGAAGAACCGATAACCGTTGGGGTAAACGATTTCTTGAGTGGAGACCGCGTCTCGGCAAACGTAGTGTGGGACGTCCACAGGCCAGGTGGAGCGATGATTTGCGCGGGACGGCTGGTAGGATCTGGATGCGCGAAGCCATAGATCGCACTAAGTGGCGTGAAATTGGAGAGGCCTATGTCCAGCAGTGGACTGCGATAGGCTGATGAAGATGATGATGATGATGATGATGTCAAAGATTCATGAAGGCTTCACATACATTTCTAATAGTACTATATATATTCTCTCATTAAATAAAGGCATGTATATTAATATATTAAATATTAATTCATATATTTATATATTAATTGATAAATATTCTCTCTCATCAAACAAAGGCATTTATTACATATATTAGTTACTAGTTTATGCCAGCGGCACCGCCCGAGTATGTGTCGGTTATCGCGGCAAACAGTAGCCTATGTGTTATTCTGGTGTATCAGCTCTATTACTGGAAAATTTTATCCAAATCAGTTGAATAGTTTTTACGTGAAAAAGTAACAAACATCCATTCATACAAACTTTCGCGTTTATAATATTAACTAGTTTATGCCCACGGCTCCGCCCGCGTATGCCTATGTGTTATTCTGATATATCAGCTATATTACTGTAAAGTTTCATCCTAATCCGTTCAGTACCTTTTGCGTGAAAGAGTTACAAACATCCTCACAAACTTTCACATTTATAATACTAGAATAGATAGAATATGTGCTTAAAATTTTTATTTATTTATGTTGAACCAAGAGAACCCCTAAGGATTACGAATTTGGCATGGAGATATACATGAATACAAAGCACTCGTATATATTATTTACAATATTCAAAGAAATACCTACCACATCATGATGTTCTTTCTCTTCGCATACATTACACGCGTAATTCTTATTACTTGCACGACTTTTTTCCTAATAGTAGTAAAAAAAAACATCTTGAAACATTAAAAATAAAATAAATAACAATTTAAATGGCCGCTTTGTGACAGCCCTCCGCCGTATGCATCGCTAGAAAGATTATTCTCTAAAAATAACAGATTGTCTTGTAATGTGTGGTCTCTACAAATAGACAGGGTTCACTTCCCGCGTCAGACAATCAACAATGACGAACCGATGAGATAATAATGATCATTTATTATTTCTTAGAGTTAGTTAATTTCAAAGTAAATACGGGATAAACAATAAATTGTATGTATAAAAAAGCTGTGTTCGTAACAATATTTATTACTCAAGGACGGCTAAACCGATTTGGCTGAAATTATTGGGGAGGTGGCTTAGAACCAGGAGACGGACATAGGATCCTTTTTAATAGGTTTATTTTACTATGTGCCGAGGCATTAAACGCAATTGTTGTTGTACTGCGAGTAAAACCTCGGGTTTAGCTTTTATATTATAAGTAACCATGTCGTTAAGTAATTATAAGTAACAGATAGCTGCTAACAATATGTTTCTACTTTGTACTTAGTATATATTAAAAGAATGTTTTTTTTTTATTTAAAGCAATAAAACGACAAATAAAGTTTTTAAATTGTAAGATGTAACACGGAAGATCAAAAGTTAAATTATGTATATACCTATATATATTAATTTATTTAAAATTTTATTATAATAAAAATATAATTTGATAAATAATAGCATACTCACAGAAAAAATACTTTCAAATCAAGTCAAAAATAACTTAACACACAATGCAAAATTAATTAATAAAACTTCGATCAAAAGCATAATTGAAGCATTAATCGATATTTGTGGAAAAATAAAGATTCCAAAACGGCCAACAGCCTTATTTTGTATCGTGTAAGAATTCTAACAATATTCTATGGATACATTTAAATCTCTTCAGCTATTTATAAGTTATAATCTAATAGAGATACTAACATACATGCTCTATTGTGTTTATACTCCCATTCTCGTCGTGTTGAAAGAGATCACTCCACAAGTGGACATTTTAAAAACAAAAGCCAAGTATCGTCGAATCAAACTATTTTCGAACTGAAGTTTTTATTTTTCTTTTTATTATTCCGCACGAATAGCACCACAAAACGTTTTCATTTCGGCAACGCACCGGCGCGTGCCGGTCAGAAACGGTTCAATCCGGTCAGAGGCGGTTGGCTCCGGATATAGGTCAAAATGACCCCAGTGGATCACATTCGGTTAATTGGAAAAGTTGAATCGGCCATTTTTGCAATATCATTTCAAAATTTCCTTGGCTCGATTGGCATAACCGTCTATTGACTAGATTGAGTATCTTCAGTATAAATTAATTTAATGAATTCATAGCTACAAGCTGGATGCGAGAAGCCGAAAATCGAACAATGTGGCATAAGACTAGAGAGGCCTATGTCCAGCTATGGACTGCGATAGGTTAATCATGATGGTTACGTTTTAAACAATTAAACTAATATGAGTTGTGCTGTGCTGTTGAGCATCCGGCTCGAAAGACCAGCGTTTTGGTCCCTGAAGTGTAACCCAATTCTCCACAAGTACTACTAAGGAAAAAGTAACTATTTTCCGTTAATATTTATATACATTTCAATACGAATTAATCTGAAATCCAGGAATTTCTTATGGCTTTTATTTACTATTCATTCTCTAATAACTGCAGGGCATAAACAATTTGTTTACTTCTACGAAGCGACCGACTCAATTGGGTCAAGTGAAACTAAAGAAAAAAAAAAGAGAGATTTCTAAAAAAAAATTTGACTTTTTAATTAACCCTATCATTCTTATTCCTACAGGGGTATAAATAAATACCTCACAGGTATAGTCACTCGCGGGACTAGAAGAATACACATATTGCCTATCTTCCATTAGCGAGTAACAATATCTTGTCTTCTTTTATTACCAATACAATAAAACTTATTTTTTAATATCCACGATAAACCGTCTTTCTCACCTTTATCCACAATTTGTTTGTCACATATCCCACACATTTTATTCACAACAATTTTTTAAAGTTCTCACATAAAGGGATAACCAGTACATTGAAGTTGTTTTTTTGAGTAAACAAACTAACAATACACAGGTCGACACAAAAGCAACAAATACTAAATAATGACAATGGCAGATAATATAACCTGTCAACACTAAAATATATGATATGGGTCAAATGTACCCCCGCGATTCTTTGGTACGGTGTTTATTGGAAAACTTAGTATTTTATGTTGTTGATATTAGTGAATGGGGTAAACATGTCATAAATTAACTGTGCGTGGACACTGTTGATAGATTGACGACTATGTAAACAAGGAAATAAACAAGACAGTAAAGATAAATTAGTGAACTGCTGTCAGTTGGAATGTCATATCTGCCTATCACAGTCCACTGCGGGCCATAGTAAGTCTGTCAGTTGCAATATGTTTTAGTTTAATTTTTGTCTTCTTTTTTTCTCATTTTTATTGGTATTTTAAGTTGTATATCAATTGTCGAGGTAGTAAGTGAGTGAAATTATTGGAACCTAATACCCCATCCCCTTTTTCTAATTCTACGAGGACACAACAATTGAATACACACAAATATGGACGAAACATTTGTGACTCTTCAATTGAGGAGTCTATATGTAGCGGCAATCATTTACCATCAGGTGATCTTTCTTCAGTTTTACCCCCTATTCCATGAAGATAAACAAGAGATTCAGCTTTCAGATTAACATACACTGCGAAGAACATTACATACAGAGCGTGACATTTTCCATGTTTTTTTGCGCTTAATATTTAATAATACAGTTTTAGTACTTATATATCGAATGTTCGGTCCCCTAGTACCACGAACAGCACTTTAGGGTTAAGAGCAAATTGTAAAACCGTGAATTTTACAACACCATAAAGTAATCATTCAGTTTATGGGATGTTAAGTTAATTGCAATAAAACGACTCGGCATGTGTCGTTAACTTTTATATTAATATGGAGATTGTGTTTATGTGAAATGCATTTAACGTATAAAAGTGTAAACACACTGAGTGGGAAGATGCTCTGCTTTGATGCAGCTGAGGGAATTGCTAAGTGGCCAATTCGAGGTTATTTGGTATTCTTGTTAAGTTCTTTAACTGGATGGGGTTAAGAGTGAACTATCGTCATACTGTACTGGCTCGTGTTAAAACTTTTCTTTCTGACAATGATTAACGATACTCTTTGGTGTAAGTGCCAATAATATTAAGCCATGATTTGCATAAATCATGGCTTAATATTATTGACATTAAATAATATTTGTTTAAAAAAGAAAGAAAATACTACCGACTATCAGGGTAAATCAGCAAATTTAAGATTTCTCCAGAAAAGTAAAAAAAGTTTTAACAACAAATCGAAAGCTTCTGAAAAATCTAACAGAAACGGAACAGAACATTCAGGGAATATTAAGTAGCCGACACAATTAGTTCGCTCAAAGGGTAGTCCAATTTTTACTACCCAAACTTCATTATTTTTTTTATGATCTTTTTATTTGAATTTGAAAAGCGGTTCAATGGGTCTCATTAAAACTCTTAGACATACTAAAAGGAGTTCATGAAAGGAATTCTCGGGAAAGCGGTTCGTTTATTTGTTCCGTTCATTACTTAATATTTAATTTTTCTCCGAAATGAGGGCGTTTTCAAAGACCGAACGCTTTATCGAAGGAATTTTCCAATAATCGCCGCATTATTGAATAAGCAACTCGGTTTTATAATAAAGAATTTGATGATTAAAACTTATTTAACGATCGCTCTCCTTCTCATTCGTTTTTTCTATTTATTGGAAGACCCAAAGAGTTCGAGCATAAACGAAAACAACTCCTTTTAAATGTGTATACTTATTAATACTTTGTGTAATATTTTGCCTTTCTGCATTAACGGTTACGGCTCGTTCTAAAGTTTTTCAATTTGTTTAACTTACTTTTTTAACGAGTTTCAATACTCCAAGGCGGCATAAATAACGTTCAATGAACATGGTTTTTTTATAGATTATCTAGATTTCAGCTAGACAGGCGTTATGAAAAATTTAAAATGTCAGTAAGTAATTTTATTGGTAAAGAATATCTTTATATAACATTTCAAATGTTCTGTCTATCTGTCGGATGAATTTCCAGACAGCGACTCCCCAGACACGACGATTCGAGTGAAATATCAATTTCCTATCCGATGGCCGCACAGACCCCGTTCATTTATCAGAAAGCAGTGCACGATTTAAATAAAGTATAAAAATTCTATGGATACAAACACTTATACGTTACATATTTCGGCGTGAATTATAAAGAACAACGATTTTTTATCATATTTCTTGCGTATTTATGATGATTAATTAAGATCAACAGATTATCAGTGATTTCACCTGATCAACTTGGAAGTTATAAGACAAAAAAGAGGAAGACATCAATTTCAAAACGGATTTATTCAATTTATATGAGATTATAGAGCATCGTGTATGTTATTCTAAAGTAGCATGTAATTTGTGAAGCCTATTTACCTAGGAGTGGACTAGAATAAGCCGATGATAACAAATTAGATAACATCTTTAACAAATGAGATTAAGAATAACTATATTGTTCGCTGTTTATTAGACCTCTAGAATATATGACTCGTCAAGCAAAAACAGTTCAATACTCATAAGCGGCGTTATTCCCTAACAAAAGGTTCCTACCCTTTTGGACGTGTCTAATTCAATCAAAAATCTACTGTGCCCTACATTATTACAACTCAGACCCGTATTTAGTACTTTACTAGTAATGCGTCTAGTATGTTATGGTTTTTATTGTAAAATATTCTTCATGGAATCACGAAATCGATTCCTTGCTTCCATACGGATAACTAAAGCCAATTTTACCAGTGTACAGTAATTAAGGTTATGCCATACTTCACATTCAAGCTGTAGGAGCCATTATTAATTTCCTGTTAAAAAAACTCTCATGGTTATATTACTCGGCAATGCAACTAGAAACCTTTGAAAACAGTTGTAAAAGAATACACTTGAAAGGCGCTTGCTGCTTTTTCTTCTTAGAAGCAATAAATACGATTCTCCAAAAATAACAATGGTTTTTTTTCTGCGAATAATAGGCAAACTAGCAAACGGCTACTAATAGCGAGCTCACAAGAGTCACATTTAAAATAATCCGTCTCTGTCCATCACTTTATATAAGCTCATCACAACGAAAAAGTTGAAAAGCGTCAGGTAATGAAATTTAAATCATGTCAGCTACTTCTACACAGGAATTTTTACTTCTACACAACGGCTATATTGACTGCATGGGTCGCGTAGTGTTTTAAGCGGCCATTCCTTTCAACTACTCTTAGTATCATGGGTCCGAACCCAACTTGGGACAACACTTTATGTGAACCACAAATAGTTGTTCTGTGTCTGGGTGTTCTTCTTGTCCTTTTCATGTATATTTGTGGATTCCCTCGAGACGCAGTTTATATTTCTAGTATACTATATAACTATATAACAGTAATCTGGTGCTAATGAAAGTTTCTAATACTGCAAAAGCAATACGTAAATACTTTCTGTAATGTTTATAACCAAAAACAATATCATTTTACCCTTGCTAAATTACCCTACTAAATAACATATATATCGAGAGAAAAACTAAAACACAGAACTATACACAACGGGGAGTCGCTTCGCAATACATTTTTAGTCTTTATCTATTAACAGTTCCGACAATATAACTATTTGTTATCGTTGCTTCCACTTTCGTTTCCAGAGCCATTTGGGACGACTGTAGTTTTAGCGATGTTGTTATTGCTACGCTTCGATTTTCATTTTCTCATCTTTTTTTTCCTCAATTGTATTTTGTGTGCTCCCTTTTCTTATGTGATACTGTGAGTTGTTACCCGTAATACGCAGTTTATGAATATGATAGGAATTCTCTGGAAATATTGCTAGATATGTTACTTCGATAGAAATTTTGATATGGGAAGTCATGAAACTATGACTAGACATAGCTCGAACTTAGAGATTTATTATTAAAATATATTATACACTCGATTGTTGGCATTTGATGGAACTTGTTGCAATACATTAAAAAATCAAACACACCACTTGTACGTATTCCACTTTATAAATTACATTTACGCGTATTAATCAAATTTTCGCACTTAACCGGTCAGGTTTAAATATAATTAACTAGTTTATGCCCGCGGCTCCTCCTGCGTATGTCAGTTATCGCGGTAAATAGCTTATGTGTTATTCTGATGTTTAACCTATATTATTGTAGTTTCATTGAAATCCATACAGTAGTTTCTACGTGAAAGAGTAACAAACGTCCATACAATATTAGTAGGATATAATGGAATAAGTACAAGTGTGCTTGATTTCAGAATATTGTTTATGGGTTCAACTTCAACCATAGAAAAAAATCGTGTTATGACAACGATAAAGTTTTTTATGTAAATATTTTCTATTGCGCAAAGTTTCACCGAGTGAGTGAGAATACCGGAGGACCATACCCCAACCCCTCCCCCCATCCTCCAAAGGAGGGCAGCGCACTTGTGACGTATCTGGTGTCCATGGGCGGCGGTAATCGCTTACCATCAGGCGATACACTTGCTCGTTTACCCCCTATTCCATAAAAAAAGTACGACTGGTTAACAAAGAAAAAGAAGAAAGGTTCCATTTTATTGTAAAAAAGTGTTCTATTTTGAAATAAATATAGTATTATATAAATATATATATNTTGCAGAATGTAAAAACAAATACCATGAAATTAAGGCATTAATCTTCCAAAGTCTTGTCATAATCAAAACTTAAATAAGGATAGTTAACGCTACGTCACCAGCTTACTTTAAAAGCTATACGTTGGTGCAAGCGAGCTTAATAATTTTAGCTTAAAAGCTCGTCTCAGTGCAGCTTACGTGTGAAAGGTTTTGGAACTTAACTCCACTTGCCTTTCATCCAATTTTTGACTTTAAATTTACTGCAGTTTAACTAAATTTAGTTTATTATAGGACTCCACTTTTGCTATCAGTAACTATCAAGTTTGAAACTTACACTATAATTTAAAAGAAGTAATAAGTAGGTTAAAGTTTTATAGAACATGAACTTTGCGTTGAGTCGCGGGTTTGTTTCTCGGATAAAATATGTTTTAAAATGTATGTTATATTAGTCAGTATGATCCCATGTTAGATATTTAGTTGTGTGTTAGATATTTCAGATATCTAACACACAACGCCATGTAGTCCCAAACTAAGCAGAGCTTTTATTATGGGTACTAGATAACTAATATATATACACTTTTTTGTAAATATATACATATTTTAAATGCAAAACGTTAAGTCCGAATCAAATATTTGCAGATAATACAAACAGCTCGCTCCGGTTGGGCCAACCCGAGACCTCAAGCACAGCAGTTGCATACGCTACCACTGTGCCACAGTGGCAGTCCAAATTGTATATTCCTTTCGTTTTGAATTTCTTTGCTAAGTATTTAATAGGGTAGTTTACAAAAAAAAAATTAAAAAAATGATATCGTGTATTTTCCACCACGAAAAGCCTTTAAAGAAACGCGTTTTCAGCTCAACTATAAAACTAAATTAATTTGCTACGTAGATGTATATAAATTAAAGTCCATTCAGTAAAAAACTGTATTGTTAAGTAAACACAGAACGACCTCCAAAAAATAATTAATGCTATTATTGAAAATTGGGCTTTTCCAACAAGAATAATTTTCTTAAAAGCACTCTGGAGAAGGAAAACGGGTTTACTATTTTACCTTTTAATTTATCAATAAGCTTTTTACTTTAAAGAATATTCTAAGTGATATTGTCAGTTTTTTTTTAAATTTATATAAGAAACTTTATACATGATTTTTGTTACTCCATTGTTTACTAGTAGCTTGATATCTATCATACATCCTTATTTTCCTTATATAGTATACATCACCCTCGCAACTTCTTGCTTGCCGAGTGAACGCGCAGACGTATCGCCTGATGGTAAGCGATTACCGCCGCCCATGGACACCCATAACACCAGAGGCGTCACAAATGCGTTGCCAGCCTTTGGAGAGTGCGGATGGGGAAGGACTTGGGATATGGGCATCCGATATCCTCACTCACTCGGTGAAACATAGCGCAAGCGCAACAGGTTTTCTATGAGGCCGTGCTATCACTCTTGTTGAGCTGGCCTAATCATGCCGAAGCGTGACTCTCCTACCTAAGTGTGATGTTAATTGGCGTGTCTAAAATAAGATATTTTAGGTACCTGAAACTAGGTTTCATAGTTTCGGAGTTCAGCATGAGTAACAACGGGACACAAGAATTTTATGTAATAAATATTTGAGATAACTCACCCCTCACAGAAGAAGTATGGCACAATAGATATGTTGGCAAGCTGAGGGTATGCAATATTATTAAATAGTAGAGAAAAGAACATATTATTGTGATTCAGACTGCCAGGGGGGCAATCGTCTCTGGCGTAGTGTTATCATTAAGCTCGTGTTGTTCGCGCTTCGTTTGTCGACACTGAATATCATATTTACAACTTGGGAAATTCCAGTAGGTGTTCAAACCAATATTATAAATTCGAAATTTATTTTGTCTGTGTGTTTTTCATGTTTAAACCGCTCAATCGATTTAGAGGAAATTTACAATAAAGATCCTTTGATTCTTAAAGAAGGACATAGGATACTTTTTATCGCGATAACCGATACACACGCTGGTAAAGACGCTGGCAAATGTTAGTATGTATTTAAAAATAAAAAAAAAGACTGTTTCAATATACTATATTATTACTAAATGAAGTGAAACTGAATTGGATGATCCAGGTTATATAGGCGAATGTCGTGTTCACTGAATCTGTAAAATTAATAGGTATGAAGGCTTTAGTTACAATGTTATTTGTATCATACTGAATTGCTATTAGATGGTTTGGAAAATAGGGTTTTAAGCAAAATGTATTGATATAATCAAATTCGTGTCATTGATATTTCACTTTGATGTCTAACGTTTAGTTATATTTACTTGTCGAAATGTCGAATTTGTCATTGAATTTCCGAAATGAGAGTGCCATTTGTAATATTTCATTTTTAGATTTATTAGCAGTACTGGATTTTTTATAATACCCTTCTTAATAATTATATTAGTATGATTTTAAATTGAAATGTTGTATAGATCTTCAGTTTTTATGTTCTTCTTTCAAAATTAATATTCAAAATCAAAGTGTTAGACTTTCATTCTTAAATAATAATTTAAAATATGAATAAATGAATTTCGTCTGATAACAACGAACCCAAAAGGTTGCCACATTTGAGAAAAACTAAAAAGTATATCTAATATTTTATATCGGCCTTCCTTTTAATAATAAAAGAAAAAGCGAGAAAATATATAAAAACAATGTGTCCCGATAATACCTATAACATGGGAAAAGAATATACATTAAACGGCTGTCCCACTCGGAAGTCGAGGCACTAAATCACAGATCGCTTCAGCCCATGTATAATTCAGGAGGCTGAAAGCGACATCTAACATACACCAATATTTCGCCCAAACGCCGAAGAAGATACGTATACAGAACTACGTTGACCGTACCGAACAATTTTCCGGTCTACTGCACCGACCGGCCGATTCAATTTCGGCTAAAATTTTATTCGTCCGAATTCAAGCGGTCAAGTCCAATTCTATCGATAGAGAACGCCCCTCCCTTGACGGTTTCTAGTGGCCTTTGGTTCGATCGTTAGTAGACCATCAATTGGACTCCTTTGATCAGTCGTTTCTTCTATTCGTTAGCGCTTTTTTGATGGTGCGTTAATTTACTGGTTAGATGTGTTTTCTTAAGGAAATAAACGACCTTAGTAGATTTATAAGTATGACTCAACATTATAGTTTATTAGCTTTTAGTTTTCATATGTAGCACTAAATTTTGAACGTATAAATATTAATTTAAGTACCATTATTATAAGTATAGTGTAGAAAAACTGTTGTTGTTGCACAAGACTAAGATCTATTTCTGTGCCAAAATATGTCGGGATTCCTTAAGCCATTCGAGTGAGTAAGAGCTATCCAAACTTTCACATTTCTGTGAGCAGTCCAATTAAAGGAACAGATATTAAGTGATCAAATTAATTAATATCTTCATTTATCATAAAAAATATTTATCATATCATAATGATCGAGTTCCATTTCAAACACCATACAATACATATTCTTTCATCATTAATATATATGAGTTATTCAGAGTGTCGCGACACCGTTAAAAAATTTTAATTAATGAAATGTAAAAAAAAACATTAAAAAAAAATTACACTGGGGAGAACTCAGGCTCCTTTCTAGAATACGTTAGGGTGTCGTCAAGATATGTGAAATTATTTCGTCCCCATTTCGACCCATTAATCAAATGTCGAAGCCCATTGAATGGGGTGGCAAAAGATGCAAAGCAATAGCTTGTGTCTCCGAACCGAATTTATCGTACAGAACAATGGTTTCCAAACTTATTGTCTGTTAAAAATAAAAAAATAAATAAAGAGATATTAGACCCTTTGGGAAATTACAATAAATTCTGTTTTATGTTCTAATATTTTAGTGAGTGAAGACAAGTTTTAAACATTATACTAATTCTCTCGGGATCAGAATTTAACGAATATTTATGAGTTTCAATGTAAATATAATTGTAACTCCTATTGAAACCGTTAGGAGAGTCATACTTACTTATATATAGGTCTATGGGAGTTACAGATATCCATGGGCGTCGGTGGCCACTTGCCATCATAAGGCATGGATCAGCCCACACATCTCAAAAAATAAGTCATAAAACTTTTAAAAACAGATCGTTGACTTATCAAAGGTCATCGACCTACTTTTTAAAAGTTACACTTAGTAAATACATAAATATACTAAACAGTTTTGGCAGTTTATTTACGTACATATATTTTTTTATTAAATGGGGGTGAACGAGCAGTCGCCGAATGGTGAGCGGCGGCAACACCAAGAAGGAGGGAGAGGTTGGGGTATGGGCCTCCGGTATCCTCACTTACTCAGTGAAACACAGCGCAGGCGTTATTTGACACAGGTTTTCTGTGAGCCCCTGGTATCACTCCGGTCAAGCAACAACTATTCGTGCCAAAGCGTGGCTCTCCCACGGTATATTTGTATGTTCCACCGCAATTTTTTAAGTCACAATAAATTAAGAAGCTATTGAAAATAGACTCGACACTCACTGTGCAGAGTAGTGATTATGACAATTACACGTGCACAATTACATCACTAATTATAACCTTACACGTGCCCTTGTTTTTTAACGGGGAGAAATCCTCATGGATGTCCTCCGCTCTGGGGAGAGAGCGAAGGGGTCTGTCAGACTTTTGCTGACTAAAACCCCCGGTTTTCCGTCTCTCTCCTACACCAAGGATCACGGGAACTTAAAAGGCATCTGCAATCCCCGACTGGTGCCGGCCCGCTGCTGCGGACCACATCTCAGGGAGGCCGGTGGAGGTCAGCGTATGCCCTCCTCCGACGCCCGGTGCGCCTTCTGCGGACTGAGAGAGAGGTCAGGATCTCCCTCTCCCTTTCCGCAGCCTCCTTCTGCGAGATGACGGTTTCGCAGAAGGACACCACCGCGTCCCAGGACTCCTCGCCGTCGACCATAGAACGAACTACGGCCGGCAGCGAGAGGTCACTGCCTACTACAGAGATGAGGGTACGGCGCGGCCCCTCCCAAGCGGCACACTCTGCCAGCGTATGCCACGCCGTGTCCTTCCGACAGTCGACGCAGTGGTGACACCGACCGAGCGTCCGGCTCCCTGCCTATGCGACACAGGAACCTCCCGAAGCAGCCATGCCCCAAAAGGATCTGCGTCAGACGGAACGAGAGTGAGACATGCCTTCTCCCGAGCCACAGGTCGAGCACTGGCCGAATGGCCTAGACAGTGACTACCTGTCCCGCCATTCCGCCACCAGGACCTCGCGTAGCGGTGACTGACGCAGCTCGATAACTCGCTACGTCAGTCCTTCACCGCAGGCCCGCGCGTCCTCACGCCACCAATGTAACGACGCGAGGACTTTTGCCTCCAGGTCCCAGGGCGAAGATCCGGCCAGCACACAAGCCGCCTCATAGGAGATCGTGCGATAACCCCTAATGACTCTGACGGCCATCACCCTCTGCGGCTTCCGCAGAACGGTTATTGAACCGGCCGTCAGGTCAGCCGCCCAAATCGGGGCCCCATACAGGGTCATCGACCGCACGATCCCCTCATACAACCGCCTGCAGGCGGCGTTTGGGTCCAACCCATTGGGAAGCAGCGTTGATAGCGCCCCAACCGCGCCCAACAACTTGGGTGCTAGCTGCCGGAAGTGGGGGTCGAAATCCCACCGGCTATCGAGCAANCACAAGCCGCCTCATAGGAGATCGTGCGATAACCCCTAATGACTCTGACGGCCATCACCCTCTGCGGCTTCCGCAGAACGGTTATTGAACCGGCCGTCAGGTCAGCCGCCCAAATCGGGGCCCCATACAGGGTCATCGACCGCCCGATCCCCTCATACAACCGCCTGCAGGCGGCGTTTGGGTCCAACCCATTGGGAAGCAGCGTTGATAGCGCCCCAACCGCGCCCAACAACTTGGGTGCTAGCTGCCGGAAGTGGGGGTCGAAATCCCACCGGCTATCGAGCAACAGTCCCAAATATTTAAGGGTGAGCTCGACAGCGATACGAACCCCCCCAACCACCACGTGCGAACCCGGTGGCGGCGCCCGTCGGGGGCCATGAAAAGCTATGGCCTCCGACTTGTTGAGGGCCACCTCTAGGCCGAGGCGCCGTATGCGGCTCACCACCTGTGAGACCGCCGCCGTCGCTAGCAACGCTGCCTCCCTGTATGAGCTTCCTCGGGCAGTGACCAGCGTGTCGTCAGCGTAACACGTCAGGTTCACACCCGGTTGGAGCTCGCCCCTCAACCTTACACGTGCCTAGTGTATAATTGACACATCAATGTAGGCGTACGTAGCTTACTGTCGGTTGTGAATTATAATAGTGCAACGTAATTTGAATAATCAATATGGTATGCAAATAGTTCAATGGCTATTTAATCAAGTGTGGGGATTATCCGAGACAGGGCAAGTTGCAGTTCTATTCTGTTACTGTTCCACTTAGTGACTATTATTAAACGATAAAGAAAGAAAACGATATCTATCCGCGCATGTCTCTGTATCTGCCTGTTTCTCTCTGTCTGGAATGCGATAAAAATCAATTGAAACTGTCATATAATTTGACAAAAATAAATAAAGTTCGCCCTTTCAACTTGAAAGTTATGTAACAATACTCAACAATATATTGTTTCAAACAAATAATTACATTCACAATGTCATTAATTTGCTCATAGACTCGATATTAGAATGGTCCTCTTTGTAAGGTTTTCACTATTGTTTTATTTTGCTAAACTTTACTCTATATGAAATCGCAAATTTATTTACTAATAAAGCACCGGTGACACAAATAACGACAGACAAATTATTCAATGAAAGGTATAATTTATAGCAAAAAACCAAACGCTCCAACCTAACAAAACTTTCATATTTCTTACTAAATACGTTGTACATTTATCGGCCAAAGTCACTGAACCGCAGCGACAGAATGCTTAAATACTTGACATTCCCATTTAAATACTGTTACTATACTGATGATAGTAACTTGTAGTTGGGTAGTAATAAAAATGTTTAATGGTAGATTTATTTTATGACAGTACGGTTAACGTATCAACCCAAGTAAGTTATTATAAGAAAATTTAGTTACTTTGTTAGGAAGCGTAGAATTAGATTACTAAAGTTTTACATAAAAAATGATAAGATTAGTTAATACATGGCTTTGTTATTAGTATAAGTACTGGTTACCGGTCAAAAGAAGCTTGCGATACTTTAATCTAAAGTAAAAACTGTAATGGATATTTCCATCCAGCAAGGATGTTGTTACAAAATATTTAATAGTTTCATAATGTACTTTTTTTTCTTTTTAAAAAGACAACTCCCGCATTAGGAATATACATTCCTGTGTCGCGGGGATCTTTACAAACATACATGAAACGAACACAAAGTACACCCAAATTTAGAACAACAATTTAATGCAATATGTTATATGGCAACACCTGGCAGAAGGATATTTAAATTTTAGAATTCGAACAGAGTTCTGTCAGACTTTAAAATGATTTTATTACTTAATGAAATTTAACAATTCTAAAACTTTAACTTCGAGAGTTGCCAGATTTAAAAAAATAAAATTCTTCTCTATTCATTTACTCTGGATAAATTTGGCAACCGCTGGTTAATAACCTCTATACAAGATACAATATATTCTGCGCCCCACTCAGTACCAACAAATGTCGCCCCTCGTAATTTAGTTTTGTTTGAAGACACGCATCATGAAACAAGGGCAGTTTGTTTTAGTTATGACTTTGATTTGTAGATGCACGGTTTGGTATACACATCCTTGTTTATTATAATTATTACGTTTGTTTATAATTCTATATGTATTATAATTGTAGTTATATTTTTTTCATCCTTATCCTATGTCTAATAGTGTGATGACCTTGAAGGATTCTGCAGAGGTTGGCTGGAATTGGACGAAATGTGTCGAAGGTGTAGAATTTGCAGGGGGTATCCAATAGTGGTGCAGTTTACGACAGGGTAAAAATTAAATTGAATAACTTCTTATTGAATTAATGATTCATAAACCTTAAAAATACGTAGTGATAGAATGTTCGAGGTGGAATTGTATAGTCACAGTAGTTCAAATACTGTCATCACCCCATTAGTTTTGCTTCGTAAAAACAAGAGCAGAGCTGAATAGAACTCCGACAACCCAACTCACTAGACGCATTTTTTAATATTACTAGTAGATACTTTTTAGTGGTGTTTAAACAAAGAGTCTGTTTACACAACAACTGTCTCTGTCTGTGTTTCTCAAAAGGAATAAAACGTTTTGTTTAGCTGGATTTCTACGATTATTTCAGGACCAAAATTATCCAAATTGATCCAGCGATTTTAGAGTTTAAGTAAGACTAACGAACATATTCATTTTAGATATAAGAAATGTAGGTATTAAGATGCAAAGAGCATCTTAATATATTATGTTTATCGCTGTACAAGCTAAACTTAGCAAATAAATCTCAACTCCGATACCGAATTACATTTGAAAAAAAAAATACATTAATCTACCTGGCTTTAGTATAGTACAGTTACAAAACCACTAAAACATTTTTACAGAGAAAAACCTTTAACACATTAATTCACTTAGATTTTTTTAAATTCATAAAAAAATATACCAGAAATTTCATTACTCTCCATTGTTTAAAGGGCTAAGCCCACAGGCTTTTGTTATAAAGATTTAGTCTTGTTTAATACACCATGTGGCACCCTAAGGTCATAATTTCTCTTATTTTGGGTAAAAGGGTTACCCGAGTTATTTATAAAGCAATTAAAACGTTACTGGGACATGCAGATAAGGAGATCGATTGAACACCCTTTTGAATTTTAGTTTGCAGACGATTTTTGGAACGAATGAATTTGTTGTATCGTTTATTTTTTGAGATATTAAATACACTAATAGCTAGATATATGAATAAAACGAATAATGAAATCTTACGGATCGCCGTCCATGGACATACGCAACACCAGGGTCATCACAAGAGCGTTGCCGACCTTTGGGGGATACGGCGGTTTGCCTCACTCACTCGGTGTGAAACAGCGCAAACGCTGTTTCACACCGGTTTTCTGTGAGGCAGTAATATCACTTCGGTCGAGCAGGCCCATTCATGCCAAAACGTGGCTCTCCCACGGTAAATATAATGCATAAACACCCAGACACAGAAATAATGATTGTACTCATCATATGATCGTATGGGCTGGGTGGCAATCGAAGCTATGACTTTGGCTTTGCAGTCGATATATTACAGACTGTGAGAATAGAACAGTCAAGTTTGTAAGTTATCAAGTTCACACGAACTTATGAAAGAACGTTATGAATTTTAGTTACTGTACTTTGTACATAACTTCGTTAACAATAACGACGATTCTCCACACTGAAGACTTGCGTCTGAAATCCCGAAAGGTGGATGCGCGGATGCCTATTAACCAACCACATTTTTTTTATTTAACTAACAACTATTTTGTTTACTATAAAGGCAAACTATTGGGTGATATAAAAATCTTTTTCACTACACATAGTATTGTCTAAGATTAAGTATTAAGAAATCAATAGTGTATTATTATAGATTAGAAAGGAGGGATTCTCAACAGGCTACCTTTTTTACTGTAAAAAATTAAAAACATAAAAATGGTTGAATGAATTTATATGGATGAATGTATCTTTAAGATTATATTAAAACTAAACCCTATGTAAAAATATCAAAATTATAATAAAATAATTAATGTAACAACTGTTTAAACTGCAGGTAAAAACATAATCGAAGGCTGTAAATCTCAACGCAAATCTGCTGCCAAAACGTCAGAACTCATAATGTCACCGATTAGTCGTGACGGGGTTGCCAGCAAAAAACAGTCGGCCATAACTGATGCGCGCATCTCTCATACGCACAATGATTAAGAGCGCCATTTATATGTAAGGGACAGAGGCTTATTGCACACACTTATTATAATAGCATTTGGGATTATCATTTGTACCTGTTTTTGGATAAGTGCGAACCGGCGACGTCATCCGTTATGAGCATAGATCACTAGTAATCTAGGTACGTTTATTAAATTCTTCCATCATACTTACATTTCTGAGGCCAACCGCATGTATGGCTTAATAATAATTTACAAGTGGTTACCCAGTGATCGAAAGTCTTTTAATAATTCTTTCATTATCAGCCAATCGCAGTCCACTGCTAGACATACGCCTCTCATATTTGCACGCCACTTAGTTCTATCCTCGGCTTCTTGCCTCCTACCATCCGTCTTGCTCAGATCATCACTGCATCTGATCAATGGACGTCCTATACAACGTTTAACAATATGCGGCCTCTACACAAGAACCCGCTCATCCCAACGGTTATCAGTTCTGTGACTAACATGGCTTAGTAATTTTTTATTTAATTTAATTTCGTATAATTGACCCGAATGTTATACTCCACCGTTGGTATAATTTTCGTAAATATAAAAAGGAGTACAAAGTTTTCGTTTCACGTATTATTATATAGATATGGATGATCTGATTTGTACTTGTGCACAGTGTTATGCGTGTGCAGTGTATACATTTATATAAATATATTTTCTGTTATTTACATCTCTACTTAGTACACTAACAAATACTACTAATTTTAGTCACTAAATCCATCCCAAAGATGTCTGGTTGAAATTGCTTTTAGTGCTAAGATCGCAAACAAGTGAAGGAAAAACAAAATTAGAACAAGGTTAATTGATGTAAACATTTTGTTATCAATCCTGACAATCTGAGAGGAATAAAAGGAACGCATGTTTTTCATAATCCTCTTTCTTCATTCATAAATATCAATAGATTTTATGAACATTTTATGAAAGAAAATTTCTATGCAAGATATGGCAGGTATGCTACGACCCTTCGTAGCAATAGCCCACGGCGTCGTAGCGCTTGAGTATTAAACGCTACGAAGTTCGAATTTGTCCTTAGGCCATGTCAGACAAGTTACATTGATATCAATTGTGGTTTAGTATTTTTTAGTTATTTTTTAGTTTGAAAGATTGTCTTCTAGCTTTTACTTACATCTCCGCTAATGTGTTTCTTCTCTATACCATAATATATCTAATGAAGGTAACAAAAATTTAAATAAAGTCTGATACGCAGTATAACAGAGTAACACTTATAATATAACACAACCAATATAAGTTGGTGTACTATGGCTAACAGGAATAACACAAACTGAGGCTCACAGTCCAAAGTACCGTTGTAGAGCCACGCTACGGCATGCATGGGCCAGCTCAACCGGAGTGATATCACGGCCTCACAGAAAACCGGTGTGAAACAGCGCCTGCGCTGTGTTTCACCGAGTGACCGAGGATACCGGAGGCCCATAATCCAACCCTTCCTCTCATCCCCCTTCCCGTCCCCCAAGGCTGGCAACGCACTTGTGACGCCTCTGGTGTTGCGGGTGTCGCTTACCATCAGGCGATATGTCTGCTCGTTTGTCAAAAAAGTATAGGCATAATGTTTTGATATTTTTTTTTATTATTGGCGTTGAATAATGGATTTTCAAAGAATAATATAAATGAGGTTGCTGTGTATTGATGCCGTTCAACAGATAAGCTTACACGTGTACTGCCTCTATAGAAAGAACCTCTTTATGATGTTTATCTGTAAACATTAAATTATAGAAGATAATCCATCCAAATTTTCTGAAAGTTACTATTTTCCCCACCTGTCTTTATTATGAATAAATATTTCATTTAATTTTCCAAGAAAATACTGTTATTTTATATTCCAAAAAACCAATGTTGGACTTAAAAGTAACTGACAAGATACGGACGGTATTTAAAGACGATATTATCTTTATATTCGCTTACTCTATCTTGAATCAGGTGTTCATGTCAATTAAGTGAATTGTCAGATATATAGGTGGGTGTTTATTGCACACCATAATATGAAAGATACAATGTAGAAAGTAAACAAATAGAAACAATGAAACAATGGGCCTCCTTATCGAGAATATGAGACGTGAATGAGGTTGCGTGGATCAACTAGTTATAGAAATAATATTTCGAACTCTTCATGTTTCTTGTGATTAATGTCGTTCCCGGATCCAAGGCAGTTTAATTTTTCCCAGGACTTCTCGAGTATCAAAATTACGTTTGTCGGTCACTGCTGTTATTGCTTGAGTACCGGAGTTACAGTGGTGAACGTAATAAGTTCCAGTAACGGAGGCTTGCTCCACGTTATGAGAAATTATAGTCACTAAAATATGTGTTTCGAGGCGCGGTCTTTTGGGTATTTAAGCGTCAGTTATACATACATAATACATACATACACAATACATAATAAATACAATCTTATCATTTATTTAATACATATTATTACGACGTATGGCCTTAACCCTCTCCTGAGAGGAGACCCAAGCCCAGCAGTGGGACATTACGGGTTGTTGATGATTGATGATTGATGATGACATAGTCTTAAATCAGTAAATATGATAACTTTGTGATTTAAATTTGAAAGAACAATAAAAAATATTCTATCTTTTTTTAATTGAATTAGTGGGCGTGACGTGTATCGCCTGATGGTAAGCAATAAGATGCGTAGATAAGGCGCAAACGCTGTTTCACACAGGTTTTCTGTGAGGCCGTGGTATCACTCCGGTTGAACTGGCTTATTCATGCCGAAGCGTGGCCCTATCTAGCATTTACTTTACTTAAAAGAATCTAATTTTTAAACAAAACTTAGAACTTAACTTACCTTAAGTTAACTTACTAGTTTTAAAGCTTTCAGTTAGGTTCGATTCTATAGAAACTAAATATTTTCTGTGTACCAGCATTCTCCATATTATTTACGACCAATAAACTATTTATTGCTCTAATTTAAAAGAAATGCTCCGTAGCGCACTGTATAAAGCATAGCAGGGTTATTTTTCTAGAAATTTCTAGAGTTTTCTTGAACTTACTTGTAGGTGAGGTAAAATTTATTGGTACTATGAAAGTTAGAGCTTGTGTAACTCATATTACATAGGTTTATTTTTCGGTTCTCTATCTGATGTCAATTTTTAAAAACTTTAACGATATACCTTTCTATTGTATTAATATATTTAATCCTCTCCCCTTTCAAACTCCATTTCTGTGCTTTTGGATAAGGGGTACTAAGTTCGTGGTATTATTCTGATGGTTGAGTCTCACCATTTGTGAAGAAGTTTCTCTCACGATGAAAAGCAAAAAGAAAACGGTAGAAGAGTCAACGAAAAATCACTTGGAAGAGACTCATGACGCATGAATGTGTTTATAGGTTATATAAATGGTCTCCCTTATACAATATCTTAAGCTCCTTATTTGTGTTGAGAGTATGTGTTAGACAAAGTTTGGCACGATTACACTGAACTAGCGTCCCATTTACTACAAGGTGGCCGTAGTCTACTGGAATATTAGTTTATAGACAGATAGAAGATTTCAAGTCTACGTCTGCGTTAGTATTAAGCCAGTTATTATTTCTTATTAATAATCAGCTGGCCCACGTAACCTCGTTTGAGTCTCCTCTTGCCCGTCGCTTGATAACGTTTCTCCTGTTTCGTAAAAAATTCTTTATTAGTGCTCTGCTCCTATTGATGTTCTCCTAGCCGATTACGGTCACGGTGGCCAGTCTCAACGGAGACCAGCCAACTACGCAGGAGATATTATAGTGCACAAGTGTGTGCGCAAACTCAGGTGCACTCTCTGTTCCCTCTTTCTTTGAGACTGGCCGCCGTGGCCGTAATCAGCTAGGAGAAAATCAAGTATGGAAAATCATTCTTTAAAAGGCTATGTTAACTGAATAGTCGGAAAAACTTGCGGCTTTTCATCATTTATCATCAAACCCAAAATATTTATGGTCAAATGTGTATATATGTGTTGTAAATGAGCAGTAGAGTGTGACCCACATCTAGGGTGCATGGCGACCGTAGGCGACAATAAATCGAACAGTCGCAATCGTAACATTGCCCGATGCGTTGTCAGCTTAACACATACTGTTCGAGCCACGAAAACAGCATTTTCGAAGTTCAATTCTTGTGATCCGTGGTAATATCCATATTAATAAATAACATTTGAGTGTTTGTTTGTTATATTAAAATGACCGCTTTTTACTAAATGCATGCGTATATACACGGTACATAAATCAAAATAACATTTTTTAAAATTTTTGTCTGTTTGTTCTGGCTACTCTTTAGAACGGGTGGACTGATTTTGACGCGATTTGCACTGACTGATAGCTGATGTAATAAGGAGTAACCTAGGCAAACTCTTTACAGACTAGCTTTGCTGAGCGACGTTACCTGCGGCTGTCGTCGTGCCGCAGGTATCACTGCAGGGGACTCAACTAGTATAAAATATTTTTTCAAAATTTAATTTAGATAAGACTATTAAATATTCTGATTCAACTTTCACTCGGTTGTGGAGAAACGGGTGTCATGTCCCTCCAACACAAAGGGAGGATCCTCTGACCAGGCGAGGTGATCATGCCTGGCGGGCCACTGCCCAACGGTTTATGTTTATATATATATATATATATAAAATAAGTATATATGTTAATCGGCGCGAGAACTTCTACTGCGCCATTTAGGATTGGTAGTTTCTTAGTTTCCTTCGTTACTCTGTAGTTCGACCTATCTTCGGTAGATGGCGCTGTAGCGTATTTCTGTTGTTGCGTTGTATGTGGAAGTNATAAAATAAGTATATATGTTAATCGGCGCGAGAACTTCTACTGCGCCATTTAGGATTGGTAGTTTCTTAGTTTCCTTCGTTACTCTGTAGTTCGACCTATCTTCGGTAGATGGCGCTGTAGCGTATTTCTGTTGTTGCGTTGTATGTGGAAGTCGCCACACGGTAAACAATACAATCATATAACGATTAATATGAAATGTTTAGTAATTTACTACTAAAATGTAAGTTATGACGTTTGTGAAGTCAAAATTATATCGAAAATGATTTTTGAATGAGAACGATTTTTATTACCAAATTTCATTTTGTGATCGCAAAGAAAAACAATCAATATTTTTGACCTTAAATTTCTGACAGTTCAGTATCAATTCTTACTCGTAATTTATAGTTTTAATTGAAGACCCACCAATTCCCCGTACAATTTAAACTTTTAGGATGGATAGTTAATCCAATCATCAAGTTTAAATGATGGAAAATACCTGTTGCTTCTTTCGTAAAGTTTTGGAAGAAAGTTACAGTTAATATAATTAAAATGATTTGACAGGTCAGTCCAGTAGTTAGGGATGCCTGTCTGTTAAGTGAAAAATTGTAAATTCGGTTCTAACTAATATGCGTGTATTGAAAATATTTAGGATCTTTTTTCAATAGTGTGTCTATGTTTCTGTAGCACAGGTTCCATGCACATTCTCTGTATATTCCATGTGTGTGTATGTGTCTCTGCCTGGGTGCTCTCACCGCCGATTTTGTGGACACACATCTCCCGTTCTGACAATGGCTTGTCGCTCTGATGTATCAGAATGGCTCTTTGTCGCAGTAGGAAGCTGCAATGCAGTGAGACTATGACAAATTGTGTTGCGAATTAGTCTGCCGGCATGTTTCAGCATTCGGACTTGCGCTCTCTCCTTTTTATTAAAACGGTCCTTAGTGGTACGTTACTGCGAACTACATAATTAATTAGAGAATAATATAATGGCTGCTCCAGTCTCCGAATTTAACGGTGGAAAGAGTTTTAATCAGGGTACAGTCGCTTGAAGCCCCTAGATGTAGTCAGTCGCTAGTTAAGTTGAAATTGCATGTTTTTTTTATGTTTGTATGTTTAAAAATATTTCATTCATCAAAACATTAAAATTCTAACGAATTTCAAGCACAGTTGCAAAATCTAAGCATCATTTCCTTTTTAACGCAGAAGAAAGAAAAAATAAACCACAAACCGTCAAGAAACTCCCAAAAAGCATAAAATCGCTTTATAGCCTTGAATTTCAGCGCTGAAGACAAACTTGAGGCTTACGGCCTCCGTATCGTGTAATTAACCGCCCTGAAAACGCTTCAGAATCTCCTTTGAAAAGCTCAAAAGATCCTTTACATAATATAGTCCACGGTCGGCCATTCACGTCGTGATTACTACTGCTGTCGAGACGGCGCAGTTCGTTATTTTTGTGTAGGCAACCGTATGTAACTTATATTCGACGCCAATTTTCATTTGCAGCTCAACCAAAGCGTAATATGCCATAAACAAACGCGCTAAGGTCCTTTTTAACTCTCGCGAATTCGATGCAGAAGTACGCGAGCGAAATTTGCACGCGTCGAGGCAATATTTCAAAGAATTTTAGACCGTATTGCGACGGTGTGAAAAAATTGCCGTCGAATCCGTAACGTTACTCCAGTCGTGCGAATGTAGTTGTATGAATGGGCTCCTTTATTTTAATGTAGTGTGCGGGATACGGTTTTTATTCATTCTAAATGTGATATTTGGTTTCTCATGTATCCTGACTCCTACCAAGCATGGTCATTACAGCGATAAGTCTGAACATTTGTTGTGCACATTTACACTAGTAGTTAAAAATGTACTTATACATATTTATTTACGTATAATGTAAGTACCTGTTACTTTAAATCTAGAAAGCGATAGTTACATTTGTTTTATTTATTAAACAAATAGTTAATTGCAATTTCACTAGGACACTGGTTTTGGTGATCATCTTTGCAATACCAAAATCTAAAAGAGAATCAAAATAATTTTAATGATAATTCATACTTAATGATTTCGTGTTTTTTCTAATTCGTACGTCAGACTTTATTCTAGTCCACTATGACAAAGGGCTCTCTTTTAAAAGGTTTTGGCCTACTATAAATATATATTATCAATTTTGAGTTTCATTTTCAGCAAATATGTAAAGGCTACCAATATTTATACTCTGTCTGTATTTAAGTTCGTACTTAGTCAGGTTTTTTCAATTAATGTGCGTATTTTGGGCATAATACGGCTAGATGAATCAAGTTAGAATCGTTAGCTTAGGATTGTTTCAAATACTTTACCTTTGTATTACTAAAACGTAAGTAAAGTATTTGATTTCCATCAAAATTAATACTGAGTTGGATATTTAGTGTAGTAGTTATAAATTAGTGAATAAATTAATTGAAATAGAAATTTTAGTTTTAAGCAACTATTTTCGTTAATAATTCCAGCAAAACGTATTTGCTTTAAGTCGAAACAAGTATACGATTAAGGACAGAATCCACTCTTACATATGCTGGTTATTAAAAAGTTATTTTATCAGTCAATGTAAGAGTATGTTTTGGTAAGCACGCGTTTGTACGTGAAAATGCGTATACTTTTCAGTATCGTATCGTAGTCGTATAAATCTTTCTATCCATAATTTGTGATTAGATCTTTTTTAGCTTCATTATATGTATGAGGTATGTTATTAACTTTCTTCAAATCATTACTACGGCACTTAGAGTCAATATGAAACCTATTAAAGCTGTCTTTTTGGTTAGGCAAGCAAAGGTTGCTACCTAAAAAATTGTGGGACGTCGTGCACTGAAACGCACGAGTGATTCCCCGTCAGGCACCCACAAAACGATCATTTTGTATGGAGAGTGATTGTGTGGTTTATTTAGATGATTGCCTCTGAAATGGTTGGAACATTGAGAAATTGGTTTCTAAATTTCAACAATTTATAGAAGCTGCTACATTTGTTTTAGATTCTACATAGTTTAAAAATGACTGCACATTACTGATCTCAGCTTAAAATATATTATATCTTAAGATCTTTTAGAAAATGGTCAAAGCTGTTGCCCTATAAGTAGTATATAGAGAAACTATGATCGCATATAATTGATACTAAAATGCGATGCTCATAAACTTGGTGCGTTGAAATTGTGATTGAAGTTCATCTTGAAAGTCTAATCTAAAACAAAAAGGAATCAGAAATTACTCATAATCACATATAACGATTTATTTTCATAGAAATTACATATTACTTAGATCACTTTTTTTGAGGATGTGAGGGATATCAGGAAAAGAAAGATCAATTTTGGCAACAAAGTTGTTAAAAAAAACGTCGTACTTAATATTCAAAACTGACCTGAAATATTTTAATTTCGTTGGTATTAACACACCGACAGCTATATAACCTCCGCTAAGCCTGGATCTTATACGCTTTAAAGAAGGCTATTCAGCTACCCTCCTTTGATAGCAAATTAAGTGTCAGGCGCGAAATATTCCCGTCATTAGGAGAACTCGGCAGCTAGATTCGTAATCGTAGACGCCCCCCGCTTTTTGCTTCGGACTGAGTGTCGTTAAAATATAATATTCTCAACAACTTTATACCTAGTAAAATATATAAAAACTACCAATAAAATTTAACAACAGATTTTACATTTTAACACTGAATAAAACATTACTAAAATACTGTTTTTATATACCCGAATTCGAACTTGGCCCGTAAATGTTATACGAGTAGATATAGAATCATGACCTACTTGCGATTCTGCTAACGTTCGCTCTGCACAAGCAATATGTTTTTCCTACTGTTGCCTTCTCTTGTTATCTACCTCTCATGGCGTTGTGTCAGATATCCCAAAATATTACTATTTGGTCTTTTAAAATCAAAATTCCGGTATTACAATGAAAAACTCGGGCCTAGGCCAAGTGATGTGTGTGTGGTATTCATATAACAAAATTTTGCCTTACCTTATTATAAGGCGGGATATTCAAAAAAGGGCTCTGCACTTCTGACTCTTGAGTTGCGTATAACCATAGACGATGGTTGTGACTTAACATCAGGTCATCCGTCTGCGAGCTTACCCTCTACACCTAGAGGTCTTTCAAATATAATATCATTATAGTACCACATCTACCCCGACTACTCTATTATACATATCATACTTCTAAATTGTTCCCTGCTGGTACACACCTGCACCTTTCCATTAAGAACAAGTCGTGATGATGCATACACAGATAATATAAATAAAAAAGTGTTCCCATGATATTGAGTGTGTGGTGCTCTTCAAGCGACTAAACAATAGTCCCGTATTTTTTGGCTTCCCGTCCTCAATACTGTTTTGGCATTATAGAGTTTTGATGGCAATTTTATATTGTGTGGTGTTCTCATCTTCTTAATTTGTTTTCAATCATAGGTATATTTTTATATAGTGAAGTTATCGTGAGATATGATTTTATAAAATTTAATTTTAGAGTTCGCAACACTATTATAAGAAGTCAAATGCTACAAAACAGGACTTTGAAGTTTGATTTGTAAAGATTAAGGTTAGAAAATAGGATTAGATTTTGTAGTCTTTTTTATTTTGTTGGTATTAAGGTATAAATAAAGTAAAAATCTTACAAATGTCATAATGTAGGTGGAGTCTAAGGGGAACAGAATTATAATAAAAATACAATATATTTCTAAACACATATATAACATATCTTAGCTACCATACAGCTATTTTTCCTGGGCTAGGAATCGAACCAGTTGATCGATTGGGTGTCTCGATGACAGAAAAAAATATGCAATATATCACCTCAGCCTTTATACTTATTCTTTCTTAAAACATAGTTGAAAGATCGTTTTCTTATTGACCTCACTAAATTTGAGCCGAAACGTCGATGTGAAGAAATAAAAAAGAAGCTCAAAGACACATCATAGCAGCACCGTCCTTAGTCGACCTCTTTACGACTTTTAAAGGGACCTTTCTCCTAATATGCGTACGTGAGAGCACCCACAATGGGCGCGATAAAGAACAGTCCCCCCTCTGTCCTCATACCCTGCCCCCATGAGGACAGCGTGGTCAAAAATATAAAGAGCCAAAATGAAATTCCTAGCGGCCCATAAAGTATTGAGTTACGTCATTACAGAAGAAAGGACGACTGTCGATTTTGTGCCAAAAGTTT
This sequence comes from Hyphantria cunea, assembly GCA_003709505.1. Taxonomy (NCBI): domain Eukaryota; kingdom Metazoa; phylum Arthropoda; class Insecta; order Lepidoptera; family Erebidae; genus Hyphantria; species Hyphantria cunea. The sequence goes on from PKRV01001403.1 coordinate 576,996, forward strand.
CAACCTTTTTGTCATATGATATGTATTAGCGATACCTTTGAAAACTGACAATGTTATTTTTTTCGTGGTTCATGAGATCGCACAACGAATCTGACCTCTATTTTGAGGTTTACTTAAAAATGTATATTTTTGGGATCTATTTTGTTCTCATATTATCACAAAGCTAAATTTCTATATCTAAACAATACCTAAGAAAATATTTGATTATGTAACACATATTACTTGTGTAATGATATGCTAAAATATTTTGTTGTACTGGATATTAATTCCTATTTCAATAGGTTATTATTATAAGTATGTATATATATGGTGGGTACATTAGCTTGTATAAATTTGTGTATGAGATTTTATAAATTAATGTTATTAAAGAAAAACTTATTTTTCCAGACACACAAGAATTATTTTGCCGTTATCTTCGGTAGAAGAGAGGCTCTTTTCGTCTTGTTAGTATTTAGGAAAAAAAAAGTAATAGAAAACTAAATAATAGATTATGTTAAAAGAGAATTAAACATATTGGCGGTAATTAAGTATTGAATGAAATATATTTGTTCGATAACCATTCATTGTATTTAGAACAACATCTGACATTTTTTACAAATTTGTTAGCAATGAGATAGAGATAGCGAAAGAGATAGTTGATGTGGCAAAGTAACCAGTAAGTTCAGCTGTATCGTGTTATCACCTACTATATTCTAAAACAAGCGATCAACTAGAAAATTATATGATTTTAAACAAATCAATACACTATAAATAAACTAAAAAAGTAATTGTTAGAAAAAAATGATTTCCAACCTTGATCGTAAATAATAAGTCACTAATTTAAGCATTCATTCACAATTCAATGACTAGAAATGTTATTAAAAAAACCTTAAACAAAGCAAACGGCAGACATCATTACGACATTTTAAGGAGTTCCAGATTCATATCTAATGTCGCGTGACGATGCTATATACTTTGACGTGACATTATGACGTTTAGAAAGTACATTTCTATTTATAACCTTAAAGAAATAGGAATAGAATCCAATCTTGAAAGATAAATATGACAAAACGAGGTCTATTCCTGTAGATTACCAAAACCGAAAGTTGTGCGATTTTGAGTGTTGTTCTTTGGGAAATAAAGTTGACAATTCCATGTGAAATCATAAATCATTTGAGAATGAACTTTTCAAATGAAGTATACTTATATGTTTAGATGTTTAAACATGTTTATTCTTTTACGTGACGTCACGACTTGTTAATGGACGTGAATGAATATGTTTATACAGTCCGACAAAGTTTCGTTTTGCGGTTGTCGAACAGTGTTGACCTCCAAATGTTTTGTTGACCCCAATTCACACAAGAGAATAATATAATGTATTTTTGATGAATGAACATCCCTTGTCTCCATTGAGTGTATGTATTTATTATCTCCATTGATTTTACTTATCTCTGGTTATCTTTCTTTGACAGGTGAGTCGCAACAACATGGAGATGAATGCAGCTATAGTTATATAAGTGAGTATTTAATCATTTTTTAGTTTTGTTGATATCGTCAAATATTTAGTTTTTATTTATTTATCTTCATTGCGTACATATTACAAAAATACTGAATAAAATGAGTGACAATATTCTTAATTCTTAAAAGCTTATTTGAGACAGGAAGACTTTTGGAATCTATACTAAAGTTATAAAGCTGATGAGTGTTTAATAGAATGAACGCGCTAATCTCAGTACTGTTCCGATCAAAAAGAATCTTTCAATATAAACATTTTACGAAAATGATGTAAAATTATTGAAGAGCTTCGATTGCGAGCGCTGCGTAAACGGTTTTAAAGTTTTACAAAAATTTGAATTTTCAGAAAAAGTCCACAACAGCATACGTAGGTTTATCCTTCAAGGTAGTATTTCATATAATTGTATAAAAATTGCTACCTATTTACTTATTTGTTATGTTGCTGTAAACCTCTAGAGCGATTCCCGCATTTATATAAAAACGAAACTGATTGATATTTCTGATTGTAATATCAATCAGTTCCGTTTATAGTTTGATAGTTTATATATTAATAAAAACAAATACTTCTCTGTTAGTATAAAACATAAATATACTTAATAAAAACATTTTTTTATAATATAGGAGGTAAACGAGCAGTCCTATCATCGTTTGCCTCCTATACCCTTATGCCTGATGGTAAGCGATTACCGCCGCCCATGGACACCTCTATCTAAAAAAAATGTAGCAGCTTCTATAAATTGTTGAAATTTAGCACCACCAGAGGCGTCACAAGTGCGTTGCCAGCCTTTTCAGAAGGAGTACGCTAATAATTTTAATGTCAAAATATTAAATTTGCAATATAAAAAAAACCATTTAAGATGTAAAAACTTTACAAACTTGCCGACATACGAATAGTTTATCGCACTACGTCATTTGCGAATAAACAAAGACTTATCCTAAACACCATTAGCCCTAATACTAATGGATTAATCGGACAAAATCAGCTTACATAAAACAGTCGACAATCCAATTAAAACCTTAAACACAGGTGAAAAGCCAGCTGACAGTTTATACTAGATACTTCATTCTGAATTTATAAAGGTGTGGAAGCAGGCCTCGAAACTACACCCAATAATTGAAACGCTTCGGTATTCTATAAATCGATAATGAATTCGATTTAAATTTGGATTTCAATTCGGACCTCTATTCGATGCAACTGCCTATTACGTTCATGTTGGAATACGTCTAATAGCAGCTTTCAATTACCTATCTTCAGTTTTAATAAGAGGTATTGAAAACGGTTTGATGTTACCTAAAAAATTTTCTTAAAACTGGTCAAATAAAGAAAAAAAAAATGATTTACTGATTGGGTATATTAAACACATTGAAAAAAATAATATCAACTATCTCCAGTTCTAACTACAAATAGGTTATTGAAAATTACAGTAAAAGGGGGCTGTTTATGGGCTGATATCCTTACTCACTCAGTGAAACACAGCACAAGCGCTGTTTCACACCGGTTTTCTGTGAAGCCGTGGTATCATTCCGGTCGAGCCGGCTCATTTGTGCGGAAGCATGGCTCTCCCACGGAACTCAAAATCCTTGATGGTATATTAAATTTAACTTCCGTTAACTAAGAGAACTTTAAGGAAAACTTAAACATAAATTACTGTTACATTAAAAGAATTAATATTAATATGTCAAGGTCAATATGTACTATTGTGGAATAAACATATTGATTTCTCTGAATAAAGATGGATAGGTACCTTTATAATCATCGCATCATAGTTAAAAATAGCAACAATCCCTAGTATTCATGATTACAAACATCAAAACATTGTCAATATACATCCATGACACACGACAGTGTAATAAATTTATACCTAAATATGGGAATAATATCTAATGTGTTTTGCGGTTGTTGATAGATTCCAAGAGGAAAATGAACACAAATTAAATTAAACGCTAAAAAAATACTTTATATTTAGAATTGATTACTTAGTTTTGATAGTGATATATTTTCATAAGGGAATTAAATATCAAATAAATTAATTAGTATAGTCTTGAATTAAAAGGTATTTGTAACTCGATTCGGCTCAGATTATTAATGCAAATCATATTTGGTGCTACCTTCTAGTATCCATAGCTACATAAATGAAATACCAATCAATCATATGTTTTGTCATAACATAATATAACAAAACCACAAAAAATACTTGTCATTTTAGGGAAATCCTTGTGAATAGACTTTTGCATTAATCAATTCAATATCAAACATTTAAAACTTTGAAAGATTAATTTGTATGCACATCTTGTTGATTATTATATATAGTAGTTTAATAACTTAAAAACTCGTACTCTTGTAGGATTAATATCCTTTTATTTCTATTTCTATTCTACACCTAAATTCTTCTGTAAAACGACTAGCAAATACCTTATTATGATAATCTATCGAGGTGCGATCGTCCAAAGTTTTTCCTGGATATAAGACGAAAAAATAAAAATGTGTAAAGTAACCTCAGACGTGAATATAATGTCTGCACTTTTAAAATATCCGAGGTCTACTTTAAAAACACGTTGAGTAAGTTGCTCCGCAATAATAAGATTGCCAGGCTAGCTCACTTCACCTCTAGGAATATTCCGTTAAAATTGTGAGGATTCTTTAGTTTGATTATACGCTAGCGTAAAAACAATCCACTTAGAATTTCAACAAGTTTGTTCGAATCTTCAATAACGTAATTAATGCTGGTCTGTATTCATTGCTGGACTTGTTTGTTTTTGTCTTAAGCGATGAGCAAAGCTAAGTTTACGTTTCAACGAAGCCTGCTCTTTATTATATTACTATCTGATGAGATATTTCAGGCGTTGCTTTTGTCTCCATAACGATTTGAGTGACACGTTGTAAAATGTGATGATGGACATTGAATGTTTGTATAATATTGTTAGTTTAAAAGTATATATCCGTTTGTAACAGAAATGTAAGGAGAAACGCAAACTAGGTCTGAAACTGCATCTAGGAGTCGCAATTCGCATTTACAATTCCACTCGCGTCTCAGACTGTCCGCATATCATCCTTCCTTTTCTGTTTACTAGTTTTTTTGTGTTTCTGTCTCTTTCGGTCGCATTGGATTGTAGAAAACCGATTTCAAAGGTACCATTCTCACGTTTGTTTCGAACAGGCCGTCGAGGTTTTGATTTTGAATGCCGCATATGGACGGAAGTTCGAAGAATTTTCTTTCGTATTAGTTTTTTCGTACGTTATTGCAATAAAACACATGTGGAATACAAAGCCTACTGACTTATTAAACTGTCACATATATCTGCAACACCTCGTATTCTTCTTTAAGCAATCCTTTATAATAAATTGCCGTATGCATTGTACTACCAATTTAATTAAACAGGAGAATAATTACTTATAAGGTACAAGAATCGCTATCTTTTTCTTTTCCTTGGGCCTTTCGTTAAAGGAACTTCCAACATCATATCTTCCATCTAGGACGACGATGAGGATAAAACCAAGAATTAGCTTGGTGATCAAGCGACCTTTTCATAGACCACTCACTAAATCCCATTAGAAATCTAAATAAAATAAGCATTTGTTATCCTTTAAAAATATTACTACTGTGGAGGAATGGATGGCTGTCCCTACAACGCAAAGGGAGGATCCTCCAATTAGGCAAGATGATAATTCCTGGTGGGCCACTGCCCAACGGTTGATATTGGGATGTTTTACATATGCTAATCGGCACGAAAAAAAATTCTACTACGCGATTCAGGATTGGTAGTTTCTTCGTTTCCTACATTACTCCGTAGTGGGACATATCATGGGTAGTAGGTGCGGTTGTGTGTTTTTGTTGTCTTTGTTACTCTAACTCGGATAAAAAGATGCTCAACCTTCTCTCTAAAGACAAACAGACTGACTATCATCTTGTAATCACTCTAAAGAAATTATTTCAATAATTACTAACGCCATTCTAGCTTAATTAGGGAGAAAACGGTAGGTACAACTCCGAGGTGCTAACTCTGATTAAAGTCTTCGTTCACACCTGACTCAAAATCAACGGTATCTCATCTCATCCATGTAAACGAACTCTTAAATTAGCCCCTACACTTTTCTAAATTACGTGAGATAAATTGTTAAAATAACATTTTAGGGAAATTTTGGGAACAGAGAAATATTCCATCTTATTTATTGATAAAAAGAAAATAGCGCGATAACTTCTACGAAAGGAGACTGGAGTTCTATATTTACAAAAACATTGACGTGTCATAAGTACAGAAGAACTAAATAATGAGAGTTCAAGGTTTAATGGTCAGTGACAAAACAAAACATGTTAAATTAATGAATTATGGTCGAAACACGAGCTCCAGACAATTCCTAGTACATATTTAATATACTCAAACCACCTTCCGACCTTCGCTTGTGGAATCGTCTCACGATTCTGATTCACTCATCAATTGTTTATTACATATAAAAATTCGACTCATATCGAAGGTCACGGTACTCTGAATACATAATAGGAGGTATGACCTCATGACCCTGAAGGATAATGCTGGCGTAATGGAATAATGGATAGAGGACGATTTAAGTGTTGGTCTAAATTTCGCATATAGTTTGCCACTTATTTTATGTTATATTACACTGATTAGTGGTTGCTCATTGAGTAGTAAAAAGAACAATGATATATAAAGAGAACATTCCGTTCTCCATACTTGCAATGCCTAAAACAACTTTATACTTAGTTTATTCAATATTTGGTAAGTTATAATATCTTGACAACATTGTAAAACAGTTTTGTAATCAATATCTGATGGTGGTTATTTAAAAAAAACATATGAAATTTAAAACATTATATACCATAAGCAACTGATGAATATTATCTGACACTATCAATTTATTCGAGTATAGAGTAAGTTACGGTTTAAATTTTAGTATCACTGCACAGAGCCCTGATAAACTTTTGTTGCGTGGTCTTCAATAAACTCGGCAATACTCTATTACGTATTCAAGAGCTTAGTAATATTAAAGACAATAAATAAGACCTATTCGCTAACTTAGAATTCAAAATAAGAAAACTTCTGTATTCGCATTAGTTCGTTAATAACTTATTAGCGTATAATAAATTAAGTCAGACATACCAAGTAAACTATTTGCTTTGTTTGATAGCAGCCTTACGTTATTAGAAGGTGATATGCTTTGAATTAAATTTATCAAAGTGGTTTCAAGTTAAGTTGTAATTGATATTATATTTATTAGACATTTGGGTAAATAAATAGAAACCCTGCTTAGATTTAAGGTCAGCTCATTGGGTGATACAGAAAGTTCTACATTGTTTTATTATTAACTAGCTGCCCCGTCAGACTTCGTTGTGTCGAGTCACTGACCTGTCGCAGTTCAATACAAAACAAATAAGTATTTTTTTACTATTTTCCTTGCAATTTTTCCGTTGTTTGCTTCATAAGAACCTTATTTGTGTTTAAACGAATATAATTTAAAAAATATACGAAGTGATGGTGCGGTTCTCGAGTTTTGCGCTTAGCAACACATTTGGCGATTCATTTTTTATATAGATTTTTCTACCTATTTCTATTACTAGTATTTTTATTATGGATCTTATTTAAAAAGGTTTTTCTATAAATATAGGAGATGATTGATTCCATTTTTACGTTTTTAAGGCAGAAGCGGTAAAGTAACCCGCTTAAATCACAAACCTATCGAGAGTCAATGTTAATTATATTATTAAAAAAACACATATGCAAATTACTTAAAAGGTATACCTTTGAATTAGCCAACATAATATAGATCAGTAAACATTAAAACCAAACAGTATTTGGCATGAAGGCAAGCATAATGTTTTAAATATTTATTTGATGTTATTTTTTTCTTCTAGCTGGACTGGATCCACGGAGATGATCTGACAGTGAAGGTACTGGTCTGTTTCACCACCTTGATCACTGCTTGAATCCAATACACAAAAGCACTCAGACCTGTACGTTTAGATAAACATAGTTACCTGTATATTATACTGCACGAGTATTTTAGCAACAAAACCAGTAGATTGGCCACTATTCCAAAGTATATCCAAACTAAAAATGAGGGCTTGATGCTTTACCTAACAAATCTGACATTAAAGCTTCCTACGTTGATTTAACACCCGAAACTTACGCACAAAAGCCTACCTTTATAAAAAACAGAAGCACATAAAACATGTAATTATATTTTCTCTCTCGCCTCTCGAAGGCAGGAGTCGTTTTCATTCCACACACCTTCGCAAAATATGGTCTTTCATAACTTCCCACAAAAAATCCTCTGTAATTTAATGCTTCCCCTGAAAATAATATGTAAAAATACGCGCGTCGAAGGGGCCACTTTCGGCCCGTTTCGGTCCATTTCGGCCCGGTGGCGTCCATTACGGGCACATCGTTGGCGCCGTTATCTTGGCCCTAAGAATAAATCAGGATATTATTTTACCCCGACAAAATATTATTCTTCATATCTAATCAGTGAGGCAAGAAATATGGATATGATGCGGACCGAAATTGTATTTATGTGTTATGGTTCTCATAAGTGGTAGCGCGCACACTACGTGCCTGGCTTGCTCACGATACATTGAGACCGTACCTTTACCCACTTCATCATTGAGGCCGTTGTCTTTAATGACTACAGGTCACATTTGACTTAATGAAAGCGTAGTTTAGATAATATTTTTTCTGGTACAGGAAGCGAACATGCCCGATCATGCATGATTAGTTGTTTCAACTTGGAATAAAGTCATGTATTTTTCCTTACATTTTTGTATTTTTTCTTAGTTTTATTTTGTCCTCTAGTATTTAACTTATTATTGTACATTGTCGCATATTTAGTGTTATTTGAGACAATATACAATAACAAGTAGTAAAATAAAAACAACTTTGTGACATTTTTTATTGTTCTTTAGTTTCTATGTTTTATTTAAAACTGCCATCTTGTCGCGCAGCAATTGTTGTGAAATCATAAGTCAAAAACTATCATCAGAAAATTATACATAATTGTATATTAACTATATACGTTAAATGTGACCCGCGGTGATTCGAAAAACTAAATAATCAAAGAATTTTCTAGTTAATATAAGTCGAATTTCTGACAGCAAATTTGCGTCATCATTTGATTGACAAACAAGCAAAGAGATACATATTAGAAAGTTATTAAAACATTTCTCAGTAACAATACGCGAACAATCTTTGGAAACATCAGCGAAAGTTTTCAAATTTCAATGAGCCCGGCCTGAATCAAAACAAGCACTTATATAGTGAGGACCGCAGTCACTACGCTCAGTCAGACATTTTAATCAAGAAATCTTCTCGTCTTTAATCAAAGAGAAACTTGAATACTTACCTAACACTTGTTAAATACGATGAATTAAAGCCTCCCATCTTCACGGCTTTGACACTTACTCATGTAGCTACAATTAATGGCAACTGTTCATGAATTGTGAGTCTATTAGTCCCTGATTGCTACGCCTAAGGTCTTCGGTTCGATTCCAGCAGAAGTAATCGTATGATACTATTGCACAGTCATTGTTTCTCTCTTTCGATGTAATTAACCAGATAGTCGGTGTGAGATGTGTGAAGATAGTATTAATCTTTAATTTGTACTGCTTAAAATTTACTCAATACTCTAATTAGCTTCTAGACCTTTGTATTCCAGATCACATTAATATTTCTTGAAAACGTTTGGATGAAGAAAACTTCGTATGAATTATTTGTAAACGTCCTTTTGTAGAAATTTAATAACTTCTACCAATGCCGAGAAATTGCTCAGAATATGAATATATTTATTTCAAATATTTTATCATATCATTCAAGATGTCTCTGTATCTGCACTACTTATATACGTATATTCATAAATTATTTGGAGTTCCGTACCCAAAGGGTAAAACGGGACCCTATTACTAAGATTTCGCTGACCTTCTGTCACCAGGTTGTATCTCATGAACCGTGATAATTACACAGTTGAAATATTCAGAGATGTGATATAATAAATGTGATGTAAACGCTTGAAATGTATAGATAATGGTACGGGACCCTTCCTGCACGATTCCGACTCGTACTTGGCCAATTTTATATATCCGCTTGCGTTAGAGTCGCTTATCGCCATAAAAAGTAGGCTATGTATACCTCACCAATGAAAGTTTCTCCTCGCCAAAATTGATTAAAATCGATGCAGCAGTTTAGTCGTGAACGAAACAAACAGACAGAATTTATAATATTAGTTTCAAAATATCCAGCTTCCATATATCTTCCCCTAGACCATGTCTTGTGACTAAAGTTTACTATGTTCTTAAAACCTAAAGTTCTTGAAGAAAAATTATGTTTATTTATAAAACTTTAAAATATTACGCAAGTGTATATTAAATCCTGTATTTCGAAACTCAACGACCGCAGTTTTCCATTCTGTCCCACATACACATTTCAGTATAATCTTATTTGAGGTTAAGTGATGTACAGTCGACAACGGATTTATACTCGTTATATAGAACAAGTTTCTAAAACGGTTACTCACCATCCATGTAATAACAACAATGTTATTCGAGTCATCGTCCTTTACTATCGATTATTTGTAATCGAATATCGAGTTACGTTTGTGGTTAGTGCGGTGACGCCGCACCAGCTAGTGTCTACAGTCGAGAAGTCGTTAAAAACACGTTAACGATTCTTGTAGTACTGTTGATACATGTTTAATACTGTAAATATGCCTTTGATAGAATGAGACTAATGGAGACTAAGTATGCAGTATCACTTACAATTGACTAGGTTTTTGATAATAGCAATCTTGACTTGCAACTAGCTGAGCTGAGATCATAGATCATAGCTATGTGGAGGAACGGGCCACATGCTCCTCCAACACAAAGGGAGGATCCTCCGACCAGGCGAGGTGATCATGCCTGGCGGGCCACTGCACAACGGTTGATGTTGGGAAGTTGTATATATGTTAATCGGCGTGAGAACTTCTATTGCGCGATGTAGGATTGGTAGTTTCTTAGTTTTCTTCGTTGCTCCGTAGTTCATTGTTTCTTCGGTAGATGGCGCTGTTATATATTTTATTTTATGTTGTTGCGCTGTATGTGGAAATCGCCACAGCTAGAACAAAGAACTCAGTGATGAGCACGAATATTTTGTTTTATTGCTAAGTGTAATTTATAAATTACTATAGATATTTAATAGTAAAATATGACTATTATTATTGGTAGTCTAATTCCCATAGTACAAGTTTTTTTAATATACGACCCTGCCGTAGTGTCTCTTCTCTACCTGATAGAAAGAATGGGCTAAATCCAAGAGTAGTGGCAACCATACTATATGTATATGTATGTGTACCTACTATGGCGGCCCATTGCGATACTTCTGCTTCAGTGGTTTCCTCGGTATCTATGGTTTGGTAGTAAACTGTTATTTTTTCTATAATTTTCTATTGATAATCATGAGATATGTTGTTTACGTTCAAATAACCGTCTACCAAAGGTATTATAAATTTGCTAACATATTTGCCTTTAAATTGTCAAGCTTTCATTACAATTTTCTTCTTAACTTGCAACTAAAAACTTAACCAAAGTAATGCAGGTAATAACAAAATTAGCAACTGACTACATTTTTAACAACACTAGTTAATTTCTTAAGACTCGTGTTCTGAGAATATAACTACTTTTGCTAAAAATAAAGTCGCTTATTGATTTTGTTATTACCTGCATTACTTCGGTTAAGTTTATGTAAATCATAGGTAAGTTTTACTAGTTAGTAACTCGTTATATTGTGTATTGTATAAACTGTACAGCAAGAACCAGTTAAATACAGTTAATAGTTTTAAGTCATAGCTTTTTCAAAGTTATAATTATGTTTATAACTTCACAAGTACCCTTACTTGTACTGTTGAAGAATTGTTTTCATTGTTCATGTTTGTTTCGTTTTAAAAGGCCAAAACTCGAAATTATGCTGACTGCACAAGGGCAAAAGTTAATGAGCTATCCTAATTTTGTGTAATTTTTCAGTGAAACAGTAAAAAATAAACATGCTTAAATTTACCTACTTTTTTAAAGTATATTTATTTCTTGTTACAGTGACTTGTAACGTTTAAGGAATTATCCAAAATACAGTATATCGAATCCAAAGCTATAATGTAATGTATAATAATCTCGCAATCTATAGATGTAAAAGCAAACAAACAAAAGCAATAAATCTCAAGTCCCATGAACCGGCACCTGAAAACTCAGAATTTGTCGAGTCATTTAGTCAGTGCTAATGCAAATCTGCCATAAATTGTCAAAAAGAGTGGGAGTGGGTAGGGTTAGTTTTCGATAGTCCCCGTTCGTTGGTGCGTGACGATTTATAGAGTAAGTTTTAGATGGAAAAAGTTGGTGATCCCTGTCTTCTTACTGACTCCCACGGGCAATCGTACTAATACATATTGTCAATTGGGTAAGTATGTATTTATGTCTATGTTAGAAGGAGATAATGTAAAATATCTTACATAAAGGATAAGTAAGATAATCGCTTGCATAATCTACCTGGCAGTTCTTGGGAAGAATGTGTATTATCACATTTAAAAAAGTTTATAAAGTAAGGAATTTTTCATTGAAATATTTGTTAAGCATGCGTCGTATAACGTTTGTCTAGATTTACGCTATGATGTCATAACTTACTAGTTAACCATAGTAAACATGATACGAAATAAATTTCATCTCTCAGCAAAGAACACTAAATAGGCTTCCAACAAATTACTTCTTGAGTCCCCGAAGTAACTTACATAATGCTGAAACAGTATACTTAAAATATTTGAATGTTGTCAAAGAAATATGAACTTTAGAATGAAAGTTGTAAGTCACAATGCCGCCTAATGTCTCCAGCGGCCGAGATAATCTTGTTGGGGAGTCATTTTTGACCAATTTCCCTCGGTATTGAAAATATTTTATTTTATGGAGGCCGACGTCGTGGTCACACAGGACCCAATAGGCTTTGTGTGGCCTAACAAAGTTATTGTGCGCGTTGTTTCTTATTTAAATGACAGAGTTGTGTAGAGAAAGCTTGTTACAGCTTCTATTTTGTATGAAAATCAATTTTACATCATAATATGCTGTAGTTTGCTCATTGAAAAGTCGACTTATTCATTATCATGGACTTTTAAATCAGTATATGATCTGTACTTACAATACTTCCAATTGTAAGACAGCCTGTTGTATCTTAACGTAATTATTGGAAAGCATTTCATTTTTAATTAGTTTGACAGGATTTTCTTTAAATTGCACAGTTCCGATCGAATTAACTTTCGTATCTTAGTCTTATATATCTAGTCTTATAAAAACGAAATTGAATTAAAATGTAAATAATTTTCTGTGAATAATAATCGGTATTTTTTTTGATTCTGTAAAATGAATATTTGTGGAATATTTTGATTTAATTTGAATTTTATCTGATTTTTTGGAAATATAAAAAATGAACACGATGAACAAACCAATACTATAAATTCAAATATTTCAATAATGTTCAATAATTTTCGGCATCATTTGGTACAATTGATATTATTTTAGACTGTATACTTAATTTAAAAATCTTTTCATACTAGTTTCGTAATTTTTATATTTCTATTTCTAGTTACTGTAAAAGACGATAAAGAATGTTGTGAATTGCTTATTAAATGAAGAAATTAGTCACACAGCATCTTGTTGCAAAATAAGCAGAGCTTTAGAGTTAGATTCACTGATGGAATGATGCTATATTATACTTTAAAAAAACTCTAACTTCGAAACAAATATCTGCAGATCATTGAAACGTTCGATTCGACCTGCGAATCAAACCAGATCTCAGAACAGCATACAATACTATTGCACCGTCGTAATCTATATAAGTAAATTAAATTGAAGTGTCTGTTTTGAATTTCAATTTAACAGATTTTTATTATATGCATATAAATAAAAATATGGTGTTTCTTTTAAATAATGACTATGTCTGTCCATCTTTCGGTCTGTCTGACTATCTGTTTGTGTCAGTTAATTTCTGGAACGGGTCTACCGATGTTGACGAGACTTTCAATTTCAGAATGCTGATGATATAATGAGTAATTTAGGCTATTTCAAACCCTTTTTTGAAAATTTTCTGTATTAACGAAAAACTTATTTTAGGAAGGTCGTGTTAACTTCCCGCAGGGCCGCAGTGTATACGACTAAGCTTACCAAGAAAATATGACACCTCCGGTTTTCCTATATTTTGCATTCAAACCTTGTCCCGACAACAACAAAGACATATAAAAGAATTATCCCATTTTGGTGCTGTCGATCGCAAGCTATGCGTGTTACATACATTTTTGTGATTCCTTTTTTTAATTAGACTTTATTCGCACCACGGTGTTACTCGTCGTAGCTATGTTAAAGTATAACAACAATTTAAACTAAAAGGCAGGGCATAGCTAGTTAAAAATATATTGTTATTTATGTATGTTATTTTCTATCTTGAGTGGGGGTGTATGCTTAAAAGAGTATTTCCATTATACTGCCTACTCTACTGTGTATGTGTGATGTAAGTGTTAATATTGAACGTATGTATATGTTAAATATTTGTTCACTTTCAAAGTTACGGCAACGATAATGTTTTTGGTTCTATAGTTATTTATTAAGTCGAATAAGATACACAACAGTGTAAACAGGGCTTGTGATATTATAAAGCATACATGTGAAAACAATTTCCTCAATATCGGTGATATTTCAGTCTATTTTTGTAGCCTTTGCCTGATGTTTCTATGATCTTAGAAAAATAGAGGAATGAAAGTAAGCAAATGAATAAACTTCAATTAAACTTTACTAAGGAGAAAATTGTATATCTTTTGTAATAAAAATATTTCGGACATCAACATACAATGTCATTTAGTTCCAAACTAAGCAGAGCTTGTATTAATAGTACTAGACAACTGATATGAAAACATATATATATTTTTGTATAAATACATACTTATTATACATAGAAAACAACCAAACTCCAAAACAAATATTTGCAGATCATACAAACATTTGGAACGACCCAAGAATCGAACGCGATACCTCAAGCAAATTTAATGCTTACTTTAATCAAGCATTTATCGATTTGTAATCTATTTCTGTGTTATATATGTCTATGTGTTACTTTATTATCTTCATAAACAAAATGTCCCATGAATAGGTGCCAACTCCTTTGAAAAAAAAAGATCTTCAAGGTTATCTTCCGATAAATCCTTCAAGTGACCAGATAGAAAAAATTAAGACGACGGAGTTATATAATTTGTACAAGTGCCGACACTTAGTGAAACTTGTTAATATACATTCTAGAATAAAACTCACGTGCACTCGATCCACTTAATTCCTAACTGGTTTCGCCCTATGGCTATTAATCTCTATTAACCATATAATAAAATAGTTTAATTCTAGATTGTAGACGGACTTGTTTTTTAAAAGTTACTCATTGAACACAAAAAAATGCGCCTTTTACCAACCAATGCATAAATAAATGGCCCAATTATTGAAATATCAAACTAAAAAGCATTTAGAAAGCTTGTTTGATGTGCTATTAACTAGTTCTGAACAAATATCCGTATTTTGTATTTATCAAATTTTCCTTTGGAAATATTAAATTTTCTAGCAAATTTAATTACTGTACAAAAGAAAATTATATAATTGAGTTTGGTATTTGTTAAGTTCAAAGATTGCCTTTTGTATATGTATAAGAAATACCTTCAAATCTCCAAGACAAGAGCTTACTCGTTAAAAGGACGACAACGCACTTGTGACGATTCTAGTGTTGCGGGTGTCCGTTGGCGCCGGTAATAGCTTACCATCAGGCGACATGTCTGCTCGTTTGCCTCCTCATCATCTTCCTAGCCTTTATTATTCCCAAGATTTAGGGTCGGCTACTAGTTCAACCGGTTTTACCAGAATATAAGTTTGTATATCAATATCAATACCTGTTGGTCCTGTTAGTGTGGTATGAATAACGAACGACCCCTATAATATACCTACACTAAGTATTAAGGGTAGTCCGTCTAACCAAGGACTACCCTTAATACTAATTAGGCCTATTTTATAATTAGGAGTCTAATTCTTATGTCTGACTGTTAACAACTATTGATTATTAATACTGTGTATATTTTAATCTATGTATGTTTATTATTTATATCTGATACATAAAGTATCTAAATGACAGAGCTTTGCTGACTATTTCCCTTTTGCTAAATTTTCTAAAATGAATACTAGCTAGATTGATTTATCGCCCCCGAAACCCCCTCCATACTCGATTTCATGTAAATCGCTGCAGACATTTCTGAGATTCAGAATATATTTACCTAGACAGAATATATATGACTGCCTCGGTGCCGCAGTGGTAGCGAATGCGACTGCTGTTCTTGAGGTCTCGAGTTCGATTCCCGAATCGGTTCAAACGTTTGTATGATCTGCAAATATTTGTTTCGGAGCTTGGGTGTTTCTTAGGTTTTAATAAAAAAAGTATATATGTAATTATATGAGTTGTCTAGTATCCATAGTACAAGTTTTGCTTAGTTTGGGACTAGATGGCGTTGTATGTTATGTCCGGGATATTTATTTATACAAGAATTGCTCCTTTAAAGGTAATAGAAAGAAATTAAAAACTTTCTTAAATACAATATTTTATCCGTTTACCTACCATCATATTTCTTCATCATCAGATTGACTGAAAGAGAATCCCTTAGGGTATACAGTCTGCCATTGTGCAACATGTGCAAACACTTTTGAATAAATTAATATAAAATTATGTTTAGCAGTAGTCTGTTCACTGAATCACAGTACAGACTGAGTAGTTTAGAGCCCCTTGTAAGGATCTAGTCATAAATTTAAAATATTACTACACCACCATAAGTCAGGCTAGTTTTAAACCCCCGTGTAACAAAAAAAGTCGGAAGTGTAAATCTAATTTAATGTCTTATTTTAGTTCTAAACAACTCTTAGACATGAAACTGTTTGAACAGTGGTGTCTTCACCTTGATGCTAAGGGGTAAACCATTATCAAGGTAGTAAAATTTCAAATTTCATCCTGAAATGAAATAAGTTACTATGGAATGGCCCCCTAGAGAACACTCATAGAGCTCATTCCCGATACTACACTGCATCTTTCCCTTGATATAAGGAACATTACTTTTATTGCCTAGGTGACTAGTAACTATTGCGGCATAACATAGATGTACAAAATTGTAGGTACTTACTATGGTAATATCTTTATAGTTTATACCAAAAATTTATGTTTCTGAAAATTTATTTTTTTATTGTTGTCGAAGAACCGACCCGAATGGGGTAAACGAGTTCATGAGTGGAGACCGCGTCTCGGCAAAAGTAGTGTAGGACGTCCACAGCCCAGGTGGAGCGATGATTTTCGTGAGACGGCTGGCAGGAGCTGGATGCGAGAAGCCATAGATTGAACTAAGCGGCGTGAAATTAGAGAGGCCTATGTCCAGCAGTGGACTGCGATAGGCTGATAATGATGATGATGATGTATGTTACTATGCACAAATTACCTTACCCTGTGGTCTAAAACCTCACGATGTGCCACTGAGCGCCTGAGACAGGAGGGGTCCGGGAACCGCCCTTTCGTGCTGGACATATGCCACACCCAAGTTCTCCATAACAGCCGGTCTTATACTATGTTGTGTATTCTATGACAGATATATTGTATCTCGGGTACTCACTTTGTAAAATCGGACGGCCCATTTATCAGTATAAAAACTGCATTCCGATAAAAACATTCATTCAGTTTAGTAACTATGACCCTATTAGGGCAACAAATTACGCATCAACTTATCTTTAAAAGATTAAATAACAAATCTCTTTCTATTGTAAACTTGTAGCCACAGTTTCTATTGGATACGTTGCATAGTACATGGGTCCTTTCATTCGTTATTCAACGTTTAAACCGACGAACGTTGTGTTAGTCATACATATTACTAAAGAACAAAAAAGAATGGAGTTCACCCATCAATATAACGCGCACAAAGTGGGGCGACAAACAACGACCGTTGTTGTAGCTGAACAACAAACATATGGACGATATTTTTAAACTGTATAGAGACATTAAGATAAAGTTTACAGCATTTGAATGTTGTTCTAGTCACTCGTATATTTTGGTTTATTGTTTGAGAAGGAACAAAGGTTTTTTAGTGCGCTTTTAGGAGTGCTGCACTCTGCAATGATATAATATTTATGAGTTTTCGTCGCATTTGAATTTAGAATATATTTTTTTTGTTTTTGTTGTGTCGTCATTTTATTGTGCTCTTAATGAAATGCGTTTCTTTACGAACGCAGTCGAATAAAGACAAACTTGATTAATTTTAAAATGGAATGGAATGCAGATTATAATGTTCAAACAATTTTAACTTTTAAAAACAAAATGGAACAGATTATTTTACATAATGGTTTTAATTAATTTTCCATACCGATCCTTTTATTCTTTAGCACTGCGATAAAATATTAAGAAAGTTAAGCTTAGTAACCTTTCGCACTCACTCTTTTCGGATCGAAAGTCTTAGATTCCCTTAGACATGTGATCAACTAGCAGACGCCTGGCCATCTATATAAATACTATATCCAACAAATGCGTATATTGAAACAAAATATATCAAGCCAACTTATCGCTCTTCCTACACAAATACCAACCACTTTATCAAAACCTTATCTTAATAGGATGTAATGTCAGCTTATCGACAAAGTGAACAGATCAATCTGCGTTGGTCGATGTTTTTAGGATTCTGTAGCCCACTGACCCGTCGGCGTTGTACCGTTGTTAGATGTAATGACATCTGAGTCAGAGGGCATCAGTTTGATTCCTGCCTAAATAAAAATAGTTTTGTAGTGAGCAAGATCCTTTTTTGGCGTAGTTTATCCATAACTGCGATGTTAACCGCGTTATTACATCAACCGTAGGTGATGCTGCGAGTCGAAACTAGTCTTAAGAAGTAGCCCTTATATCATTAGTCATCACTGGCAGGTAGCCAGTGGAAGATTCGTCAAAATCGGTCCACCCTTCCCAGAGATTAGCCAAAAAAAGCGGACAGTCATTTTTTTTAGGAAAATATTATTTTGGTATAAGTACCGCGTATATATACATATACATTTAGTGAAAATCTGTTATTTTAATATTATAAACAGACACTCCATTGTATTTTTTAAACAGGGCGCAAATGAGCAGACGTATCGCCTGATGGTAAACGATTAACACCACCCATAGGCACTCGAAACACCAGAGATCACATGCACGTTGCCGGCCTTTGGGGGAAGGAGATGGGCGTAGAGGGTTGGGGCCGTTGGTATCCTCAGTCATTCGGTGAAACACAGCGGAAACACTGTTTGACACCGGCTTTCTGCGACGTTACTCCGGTCGAGCCAGACCATTCGTGTCGAAGCGCAGCTCTTCCAAGGACTCCCAATTATTAGTACTTCTAATTATCAGAAATCTGATTACCATTGTGCAGACTCGGTTCAGTTTGGGATTAAACACACCACATCAACAGCCTTTGACAGTCCACTGCTAGAATCAGAAATCATCATTGACTAGGTCATGACGACATCTTGGGTATTCGTCAAGAAACAAAGCCCTTTTAATGACACTATGACTCACCTACCAATTTTTTTTCTCTAAGCTTAAAAGCCAACGCTACTTAGTTTATTATCGGCCTTATAATATTGACACTTAAGTACCGCATCCCATGGGGTGAACTCACGATAGTATGGTATAGTTATCGCCTTTGATGGGGTCTTACGCGGATGTGGTGAGGCGTTAAATCACTTTCTTTCAATAAATATGCCGATCAATACAGATTGTACTATCTTCAAAATATACTATGAAATAACTGTTCTTAAACTTTCTCGACTTTTACGCTAACATAGTTTTTGTTAGCGATTTAAAATGTTATGATATTGTCTGACTGTGGCCAAAAGCGGTTTAACCCAAACGAAACGTCGCCGGCTAATAGAAGGTATCGTAACCTCGTAAATAATATTTTATTATTAAAAATATACCCAGGAACTCACAAAAAATCTTTATTAATCAATAACTGGTACTGTGCTTAAATTTATTATTTTTACGAAAGATAAGAAATTTTTTGTCAAAAATCGTCAAATTTAGTTACTTCAAAAGCATATTTTAAGGTGTTGAAACTTCATTGTATGTAGTAATTTTTAAAAATTGTTGATCTCAGCCAAGCAATAAAATTTTGTTATCATATTGATTCATTTCTATTATACCCTTACCCTTAATCTCTCATACTTATTTAATGGCTCGATGATTAGTTCATTTGGTAAAGTTATAACATACCCGAACCTCAACAAAATGTCGTTTAAAATTAACGACTTATCAGCGTTGTGTCTGATAGTTGGGAAGAAAATAAAAAGGTTTTTATCTTGTAAGAAATATTCAACATCTGTATTATATTGTTTTTTTCTATAATACAACCGGTAATAGACAGTGAGCTGTATTACCTAACTGTGCCATATAAATAGTTGCTGATACTTATAGCACAGGTTTTCCTTTTTAGGTATCAGCAGTGCATTATTTGTAATTATATGTGATACGACAACTGTGAATTGTTAGTGTAAATTTGTATTGTGAAAAATAAATACATTATTATTATTATTATAGCTAATGAAACTTTACTGTCATCACTTGTCGTACAATGGCGGCAAAATGTCAGAATCTTTATTATCTACATTAAGTACAACAGTTACATCATTGAGAATATTTTGGTCGGCTTGTAAATTGATAATGTGACTTTGGTCCGCATCCGATGATTAATTGACCCGTTTTGACCCAACAATTACTTCAATTATTTACCTCCGGTGTACTGTTCGATAGTTTCTTCTATAATTTGAATTATTTATAAGATTCTTCCTAATTGTAGATTAGTTCTTTGTATTGTTTTTTTTCTTTGTATGAGCTTGATTGAGGAGTAATTAATTAAGAATGAAGGTTCATTATTACTAAGAGAATCATAGATTACATGTTTTGTTTTTCTTTGTATTAGATACTACTCATTGAACTATCGAATTTCTTTGGCGTAGAATACATTTAAAGTACACTATTTAAATCGATTATAGATTGTTTACGTAATTAGCAATGTTCGACTTGAAATTAAATTTTTAACGTGAAATTTCTGATAATTCTCAAATCAACTAAGAGTTTTAAGTGACTTTGAGATCAATTTTCCAATTTGAACTAAAATAAAAAATGTTGGAGAAAAATCAAAAGGGCATCTCATCGTTAGTCGGATCAAAATAAATTGAATTTAGATTTCTCAATCACTATTCGGTAGGCTGAAGACAGGATCAGCAATAGGCAATTTCCATTAAGCATTTTTAAATTAGACACGGCTTTCAGTAATCAAAGAACACGAATATAAGATTTAAAACATCTACGAAGTTACTTTTGTATACAAGAAACAAATTCTCCTTTTCAAATAACAAAAACAAACTCTCAAACCAAAGTTACATGACAATTTAAACAAGCCAAGTGCTAGAAATACCAACTTCATTTTGGAGACGTATCATATAACTTACCTTCCATTCAAGTATACAACTCAATCAAATCTCAACGTTCCAAGATTATTTGCTCTTGTAAAACAAACAAAACGACATGGAGTGTATCTTACCCACTTGACCTCGTTCTACCCTAAACTGTACCTTCATACAGTCGATCAATACGCCGACAACGTAAATAAATCACTAAGTTTGAGTTCGCGATACGCCGTACAGCTTGAAGCGTAAAGCCGACGGATCC
This sequence comes from Hyphantria cunea, assembly GCA_003709505.1. Classification (NCBI taxonomy): domain Eukaryota; kingdom Metazoa; phylum Arthropoda; class Insecta; order Lepidoptera; family Erebidae; genus Hyphantria; species Hyphantria cunea. The sequence continues at coordinate 598,260 of PKRV01001403.1, forward strand.
AGTAATACAAGTTTGGATTACTCCCAAGTGTGTAATTGGTGGGATGGAATTGCAAGCGGTTCAGCAAAAAAGCCGGTGAAATATATGTTACGATGATACCACATGTTAAACGAATATAAATCGTTTTTTTTCGCTTACCTATAATACCCGTGTAAATATCATATATGCAAACATGGAAACCTTACGGTCTAGTCCATACTTCATCAATTTGCTCACCAGAGTCTCATACCTAATAAAAAAATATTGATATTTATCGTTCCCAAAAGAGATGAAGCGATAACTTTTTGTACCAGAAAAGCAGATTATTTCCGATCGGATTTTTATTGCCGTTCCACTTTACAAACATTGGAAACATCGAATAACAAACCTTTATACAACTTGTTTCTTATTTATATTATTTTAGAGTGCAAAGTTTTAGGATCCATGATTCAAATGAAATACATGCTAAAATTAAACATTTAAGAAACCCTTAGGCACTTAATCGAGTTGTCATATGCCAGAAACGCTTCACATAATTTTGGAAAAGGTCTGAAACAAAGCTAAGGACCAACGCAAGGAAACTGACAGACACAAACACACACCATCCGATAGACAGACATCGACGTCAAACTTATAATACCAGTCTTTTTGCGTCGGATGTTAAAAAGAAGATCAAAGTCTTTAATAATGAAAAAAAACTTTCTAAATTCAAATGCATTTATATTTATAATACATAAACACATTTATTACCATTTAACTTCTGTTTCATACTTAGTATGCACGGATTTTAGAGGCAGCTGTCTCCGGATATCTCTTTGATGTCAAATGATTATAAAGGTAAACAAGAAGCGTCTAATTGGTTGTACATGAACATAAGTCATTGATTTTCGGTTGGCGCTGACTAATCCACTAATTAAGTGACTTCCCTATTAATTTATTATGACTTTGATTCGCTACACTAATTGCGTACTTACATAGACATTAATGAATTCTCATAAGTAAATTTCACCATATTTATTCTCTGGTGTTCTTAATGAATTTATACTTATAAGACTTATTAGACCAGAAACGTTACAAGTGCGCTGCTGGCCTTTGGGGGATGGGGTGGAGAGATGGGGTAGGGGCTGGGTATGGGCCTCCGGTATCCTTACTCACTCGGTGAAACACAGCGCAAGCGCTGTTTCACACCGGTTTTCTGTGAGGTTGTGGTATCACTCCAATTGAGACGGTTCATTCAAAAGTGAAAAGTTCCTCTAGTAAGCTCTGGTATACTAATATATAATCAGAAATACGATACTATCAGATCTAAAGAGACTACTAATACATTACTAGAGTCATGATACTTTTATAATCTCTACAGAAATAGCATTTTTTAATGGTTCATTTTACTTAAGTACAAAACATAATATAATTTAAACAGAAAACTACGATGAATGTTATATGACAGTGATCGATTAAGCGATCCGTCAAATAAATTATGTATAAAGTAGCAAATAACCTGATTTTTAAATCTCGTCACAACCACGCTGTCCAATATAACAGTGAACGTCCCGTGGAGCAGTGCAGGCCAATTCTGGTCCCTCGAGTGGCATGCCGTCACTCTGCGTGGCCCGTTCGACGCCATATGTGACCACCCCAGTGACCAAATGTCCCATCCCAAATAATCATCACAAATAAATTCGAACTCTATTGCTAACATCCTAAAGTTAAAATTTCATAGAAGTCTGTACTCGAGGGTGGGTATGGGGTGAAATCCCAAAGGCGACGTACGGCACAGTGCTCATCATTTCCCCATTGTCTCGTTAGACAAAAATCAAAAACAAACACTCTGTGTAGGGATTTTCGGATCTAAGTTACGAATGACTCGCAATCATCGTGTGTTATATACCCGATTGGGCCTTTGGGATCAGATCTATAAGCTGTCAACATCGAATTCACTATAGTTAATAGACCTGTTATTGGTTACCCTTAAGTTGATCATACATTTAACTACCTAGAATTATTTTTAATTGTTTCATGCAGTTTTAACCATAACATTATTTCTAAAAAGAACCTATAGGAGGCCACCAGACCGTAGACAATATACATTCATGCGCAAATTCATGTTTATAACAAAAGTAAATCACAGATAAAAATGTGAAAGAAAATATACAGGATAAAAAAATAATGGACATAGAAAGTAAGTAACACAGGATAAAAAAATGCTTCCGTCATCACTACATCCGCACTCCGAGAAGCTCTGTCGGCACTCTTCGTACACAGAAATCTGGCTATCAGATTACTAGTTCATTGTTAGACCCGTATTATTTAAGTAGCGCAAACGACTAGGCTTCCTGGAGGTCAAAAGCAACATGTATCTATCATTGTATATAAATTATTTTCTTTCGATCGTATAAGCATTCAGTTCTGTAATTCGCACCAAAATTAAATTATTTTGTCTCTATGTGATACAATATAAGATAGCTAATAAAATATACACATAGTAAGGGGACTTACTGAATTCATATTTTGCTTGTTTGCATGAATCATGCGTTAGTACAATAAAAGTTCCTCACGAGATTTTCTTTACTATCTGTAGCTGAGATTTATGCAACTTCCCACCAAATTCAATCACTAAATCATAAAGTGTTCTGAATATGAATGTCATTCGTATGTGCGAATACTAGTCTATAAAGAATAATATGAGTCTCCACAATGACAGGTACTTTGAAAGCTTTTTCTCTACCCTCTATTCATCGAATGCATACATTGAATTACTCAAGATTTTGCCATGTTTTGGATAAATGTAATTCTTGCGTAGAAGATTGCGCCTGTGTCTACTGTCGCGTCTCCTACGTGACTACAATATCTAAGTCACAGTTGTCTCTAGCCACTCTGTTATATCTATCATTTATTGTTCCGATACGCAGACGTCAGCGTTTGACAAGTACACTTGATGTCGAATAAATTGTCGGTAAAATTGTTCGTGGAGTGAGTTACGGCTGTAGCCGGGCCCTTCGAATCCACTGTTTTGCTTCGGACCGACAGATTTATCATTGAGTTTGTTTTTAGAAATTTTCGCTTCCGCAAACATTTTCCCTTTCTATCAGAAACGTTTACTTTGATCTGCATTTATTTCTGTGATAGAAGAGCTGTCGTTAAATAGCTTTGACAATTTTGCGCTCTTAAACGTAGGAGTACTCGGCTACGTAAATTATACACCCCACATTGAAGATTATTTCTAATGCTCAAACTCGAGACGCAATAAACTAGCGCCATGATAATAAAAATGTTCAGCTTATCCCTCGTGTTCCCGTTGTAAATTTAAACGGCAATGCGCGAGCGATTCTAAACCTTAGCGCTTTTTATTAATGTCAGGATAGAACATTTTAATTTTAATAAAACTGAACATCGGCACGCCCGACCTATTTGTCAACCTTCTTTACTTTTGCTGGCATGAAATCATACAGTCTCACTTTGCGTAACTACAACACTAAACGTAGCGGACGTCGGTTGACAGAAAGCGTACTTTTTGATTAGAACGCTAAGATATAAATTCGCACGATAATCCACATCCGCTCTCGTATGAAATATGAAATTCCCGAAGGACGCCGCGCTGGATTTAAGCTTTTCTCTTTAAAGTAATAAAGGTGTGTTTTATTTGAACTGCGACGGTTTATATTTGGGATTTGGACGACGAAACACGTAGGCGAACCATCGCTCATGTGACAAATTTCTACGTTTGCCTTAACGCGGGCCACCGTGTTTAGAATATTATATCTGAAATAGGGACTTTGGGAACTTATATTGATTTACATAAAGAAAAAAGGATGTGGAATCCTATATAAATGAAACAAATCACGAGTGACAGGAATATTTGTGAAATATAAAAGAATAACCATTTTGAAATAAATTCTTGTATATTTTATTGAGCTATTTCACCCTTTTTAAATAAATGCAAACTTTATACCTTTAGCTTAGCTTACATATTCGAAAAGCTTCCTGAAGCATCTCGATTGGGTCGAGTACTTAGGCTTAAAATATACAATTTTGTTTCAAAATAAACAATACAATACATACGCTGAGTACAATGTAAAACTAATATTATTCTCGTAACTTTAAAAGTTTACTAGAAGAATTTTAAAGAATACTCCAGGGTATTATAAAGCTTCATTGGTTCTAAAAACATTATTCATTTCTAAAAATTAAACTAATTAGGTTCTAGTCTAAGTGTCGTTCCTTATATATTATAATACAACATTAACATAAGGTATAACTTAGATTTGACGTCTAAGTATAAACAAGTATTGGTATAAGATACCGTTTTGCAATCATTGCAAAATCCCAAAAACAGAACAAAATTCTGTTGTCTGATATCGCTGATTATATTAGTCGTATTGACGTACAGAAAAATATTGTTTTCAAATGTCATTAAAGATTATAAGTTCCAGGAAAAAATAAACTAAACTATCAAATATGTGCGCGAATTTAATTAATCAGTATTTATAGCATTATCAATATAGTTAACTTTGTTTTCTCTACACGATATTTTACTATGAAATTTTGGTAGAAAAAAAATGTTTTACATTTTTCTACATCGAGTGAGTTCAATTTTAGACCTCTTTGATATAAAATACCCACCCGTCACCTTCAAATTGACAACGAGCCTCTTTTCATTGACAGTTACAACTCCCCAAGAAATTGTCGTGGAACACAGCTGTTCATTATTTATATCAAGATTTATATCAAGTCCGGAAAACGTAAATTAAAATTATTTCATTATTTCGAAAATGCACTTAGCGTTTGTATTTGAATCAGTACGTGACGTCAATAGTCTCTAGGGTATGTCATGTGAATTGTCTACATGTCTCTTTTTTCCAACAATTGTAACCACGCACCCCTAGGGATGAGATTTGTCAGTTCGTTTATGCGACTTTGTCGAATTCAAATCGTAGTTTTCCCTTCTACTAGTAACGAACCGCTAACAATACGTGCGGAAAGAGGATCTTGTTTTATTTACTATATATTTTTTATCGTGTACATTGGGGCAGTCGACGTGATTTTGCTAGGTAAGGAACCCGCCAATTGTATATTTATGAGTTTACTATTCTTCTGTATAGAATTTTATTGTAATTTGTGAAGTTAAATCTTTCGGGATTAGTTGGTGGAAAATTGAAAATTGCCATTTATGAATCATTGTCGTGACTTAAACGCTTGCTTTGTGCGATAATCAAGAAACTTTGGCAAACTCTTGACTTTGAGGGAAACTGCATTCCAATTTTCAGAACTTAGGCAATTGAGTTATTGTTAGTCAACTATCTCCATTACTTTGTAAGATTTAACTTAATACCGTTAGTCGAGTAAAAATAAGTAGAATAGAAACTTAGTAAAAATATTTTCTAGTCTAAAACGATAGTTACTACAATAACTTATTCAGAAGTTTTCGATATCAATTTTGTTTTAAATAATTTCACGAAAACAAACATTTACTACGTCATGAGTTCCTGATTTTTTTTAATAGAAAACATTTACTGTTTTAGTACCACAGTGCTCGAACGAAATTATTTTTGGTATCAAAGTGATTCATCATACCTAGATTATTTAACAAAGATGTACATTTTAAACAAATATTCGTTTCATTAAAATTGACCGGTCAAGTATTATCACCGCGGACGTCCTGCACGGACCTCTTATCACTCATTTTATCACTGAAAGAGGAAACAGACGGTATTTTTATTTGTGTTAGTCCCCCGCCGCCTACGCCTGCATGTACTGAAGTCTAGAATAACCCTGATTTTATAAAGCGCTTTAGTTTTACAACGTTTTATCTGAAGGACGAACGTTCACAGTGATTTGCGGAATCAAATTGGATTTTAGTTTGTGTGCTAGTGCTTGATATTTCATTAAGAAAACCACACTTAAATTATCTTTTTGCTTAAGTCCAGAAATAAGTTTAATACCTACAGTAAGTCTTTAATTGGATTATCATCTTTTGACTCTTTTGTATCGAAGACTATAATGAATATCTACGGTAATTGTTATCGGGAATTCAGTGCCCTTATATATTATGACAAGTACTTCAAACTTCAAATGCAGTTTGCCCTCAGAATTGCGGAGGTGCGATGCTAGTCGCAGTGAGAATATTCTGAACTTTCAAACATCTGTTAGAGATGTTTGAAATTTCTACTATATGATTCATTACTACACTGTTTTTTCTATTAGCCTCTAAAATTATAAAAAGAGCACCATATTTATGATTCGGTAAATGTTTATTACCTTTTAAATACATTGTACGTTTTCAGTTTGCAATCGGTGACAATATCGATAGTGATTAATTAGAAGTACATTCTCAACGGAGACCAGCCAACAACGCAGGAGATATTATAGTGCACTAGTGTGTAGGCAAACACAGATGTTCTGTTACCTCTCTCTCATAATCCAATGGGACGGTTAACCGACTCGATCGAGGAGAGATCAGGCCCTGGACCGACAGTCTTATGAGCTCTCTGAGGGTTCAGAGTGCATGATATTTCATAACTTAAGATATAGATTAACAGTTTCTAAGTTTCCCTGGATTGCCAACGTTTTATTTCACTGAATAAAATATAGCCTGAATTCGAATTATAGGCCAACACTTTTTATAGTTGGTTGTTTGGCCACTAATTCATAAAATAATTCTCACTTTAAATACTCAAATTTTATTACTTTCAAAAACGCTTTAGCACATTAATAAATGTGCCTGGTAGAAGACAAAATGCTTGCTCCTTTTCCGTGATAAGAACCTTATATTATAGTCAGTAAAATGGGTGACTTTTAAATACATCTCTGTCTATGTCTTCTTAGATAAAGATGTAAATCTTTTCAAAATATGCAATGTAGTGTATCCCAATTAAAGTGCATGCAAAATTGTATGATTACCTAAAGAATGATTGGCAAGACATAAAGACATTATTATACAAATAAATATGGACTCAAACAAAAAGAATAAGCTTATATTATAACAATTATTACTTAATTGTTAATAAAACAAAAATGTATAGTTACAGTTGTGGTTTGCTGAAGTAAAAGACACACCAACAACTAACTATTCAGAAACATGACCAAAATCTCTGGAATGATATTAAACATCGAGATTAACACTTCTCTCCCGAGGACCATGTTAAGAACGTTTGTTCCCATCCCAAATATATAAGCAGATAGATATAAATAGCTTGGTTTTATAGAAGTTTTCTTACGTAATAACGTTTAGTACGAACATTTATTACTAGTAACTTATTATTAATAAATCCAGCCGGTTCTTAATAAGATGTTAATGGCGATACTCCAATTATTTCCTCTTTAGTTAATAATTGAGTAAGAAATTATTTGATATATATTTTCCTATTTTGTTACCGAAGTTGCGAACAAAAAATCAGAATACAACCGTTTACTAAGCTAGCTTTTACTTACGGCTTTGTTACAATATATTTCTTATTTATCACTTACGAACATCTGAGTGTCGGAATGATAGATACCCAATGTCCATTTCTATCCATACAGATATATTTTATAACATAAACATCATAAACATAAACGTCTTTCGTTTTTTTCTCCCAAGTGGGAGTGGCTATCAAAGGCCCAAGTCCGTTCATCTTCCTCCACCTCCCCTCTTATTCTGAGAGAAAAATTCAACGGCTATTCGTTATATACTATTAAGTTGCGAAAGTCCGTATGCAGCTGTACAACCCATATGTTTCATCATCATCATCAGGGAATCCATCTGTTTCTTTGCCCTCTATTACAAAAATTAAACAATTACGTCCGAAATGGTTACTATTTGTTAAATCTCTAACCGTACTAAAGACGAAGCAATTCCCCGAATCCCGTAATAGATTATGGATTTGTCTCTAAACAGAATCCTCGTAATAATATCAGCTACACTTGTGCTCCGAATATTTGTAGTTTTATTTTTTGTATGCACAACTTTGAGTTTTTATTATCTGGTTTTAAATAAATTATCTTATCTCAATAGTTCTACAAAAGTACCTACATACTACAAATAAAAATTCATTTCTCATTTTATTTCCAAATAAAAATTCATAAAACATTTTGTTTTGTACTCTTTGTGATGTTCGCAAGCCATATTATTCCTAATTATCTTTCCCTTTCCTTCTGAGGTTGTTATGTGGCTTCTTTTCCTTTTATTTATTGTCGATAGTATCTCCTTTATTCATACGTAATGTTAGGAGCCTCAGCCATGTTTTCCCAAAGTATCAAGTTATATCTTTCGTCTTATTGGTTTCCATTTGTTTATGTTTCTGTAAATACTTGTGATAAATCTTTTCAGAATTCATAACTGTTCACTTAAACATGTCATTTATTTGAGAAAAGTACTAAATATATTCTAAATTACCTAGGTATGATTATTACAATTCTAACATGTTTTAGTTTTGGGGACGCTTAGATTCAGAAACTGTAACAACATGTTTGACCTATAATAATTTTCTCTCATTACAAAAATCGTGTATACCAAGTTATAAGTAGTAGTAGTATAATAATTTCCTTATGAGGCTTATATAGCAATATAGCAACAATCGTTTGGCTCAGATTAGTTAATTTGTTAACCTTATACGGTTATCTGGTAAATCATAATTTTAAATGATAATTTATAAATGAAATCTAGCCTACGTTAGCTTTAAGAAACCACACTCTTTGCAACCCCAGAAATTGATGCAACAAATTCTATGCACACAAGAATAGTATTTTATCATCGTCATCATCATCATTGACAGCTCACTGCTGAACTTAGGCCTCTGATTAGGAAGGTTTTGCCCTACTGATTTTGAACAAGAAGTTGGTTTGTTTCGAGTCTTTTTGCAGTGATGTTTCACTGCGTTGTTTGTCCCTTATGTCGATTCTTACGACGCCCTCGGAATAAGGGATACCAGTGATAAACACGGGCAAGAATGGTATAATGTGGTACAATTTCAGGCCTGGGCCGGCTGCACCCGTACGGCTCGGGCAGCGGCAGCGGATCAAGCAGCGGCAGCGGGCGGCGGCGCGCGCGCAGCGGCCTCTCTGACTCGCCGACCGCGCCCGCCACGCCCACCTCGGCGTCCGACAACGCGTCCGACGCTACCCTTACAGACTCGGAGTTACCGCTCGCTAGGGACTCGACTCTACTGCATAACGGTGAGCAACATCTATAGTTCGCTTTATATGGAAAACTAATTATAAGCTGTAGTTGAAACCGTGAAAATGTGAACCTCTGTACGAAATAAAATATCTAGTACATAACTGTTTTTATTAATTCGAATTTATGTCAGTGAACAAGTTTTTTGAGAGGTGAAGAAATGATTATAGATAGCGAGAGGTTCAAGATTAGGATCTTGAACATCTCGCTTTTAGTTAGAAAATGTTAAAATGTTTATTTATCAGCACCTATACCTACATAATATATCTACATCAATTAACTAACTAGTTGTCTACAGAAGTTTGACCATGTGGTGGGCTTTGTAAGTTTCTTATTAATTGCCGAATGGGAATAAATTTAGTAGCTTCGAAAATGTTTGTCTCACTTCCTTAATTTCACAATTCACATATTTTATTAATCGTAATAACAATATAATCGTGTTAGCTACATAGACTATTGTCATCAAACATTCCTTATTTTTCAAAGTTACAACTGCGAATCTTCTGTGTATAATTCAAATTGCTCTTGGCTGGTTTATCCCGAGATAATTCCCTTTGTTGACATTTTTAATTAGGATAATGAAATAAGGTTTTATTAATTCATAACTTTTTTTAATGAATCACCTTCGTTGAATCCAATTTTTTGTACATTTTTTATTTATTATTTTATTTTTATTTCTTTAAAAGACAACTCCCGCATTAGGAATATACATTCTTGTGTCGCGGGGATCTTTACAAACATACATACATGAAACGGACACAAAGTACACCCAGACTTAGAACAACAATTTATGGATCACACAAAGTGTTGCCCCATGTAGGATTTGAACCCACAACACTTGGCGCAGTAGGAAGTGGTGTGGCGACCACTGAAATCACTAGGCCAACCGTGTAGTCAAATCAAGTCATATTGTAATAAATAAAGCTGAGGTGACATAAAGCAATATTTTATTGTTCCAATAACAATCAATTAATACTTACTAGGTACTATAACGTCTAAATATGTGCACTCTCAATAGCTCCACAAATTCCATCAGTTGCACAGATTATTTATTGGAACTTAAACGTAAAAGCCAAAGTGCTGGTTGCTAACGCAAAGGCTCTGAGGGTACGGTAAAAGTGTTTGCTAGAATGTAAAATGAACCATGTGATTGCTGCGGAATCACATTATAGCAACCCTGGATATCCACACTTGTGCTTCTAGAAACGTTATTTTTATTTTAGCTAGTAAAATGGGCTGCAACCATTTGAACTCTAAATTAAGTTGTTATTGATACTTTAAATACACTTTTTGCAAAGAATCTTAAAAAAATATTTTAAGCACGTTAATGTGTAATGTAATGTGTTAAAGATATTGTTTTGATTAACCAAGCAATCCCCTCGCTAGTTATTTAGTTAGTTAGTTTATTCTGCATTGAAGTTTTCTAGATGTGTTCTTATCTGAACATGTAAATGTTCAGATAAGAACACATCTAGAAAACTTCAATGCAGAATAATGGAACAGTGGATGATCGAATCATCTTTTAAAATTTGATATGTAATCTATCTACTGAGACTAGATCAGCACCAGTGGACTTAAGTGGACGTAGTGCACTAAAGTTAAATGTGTTATCAACAAACAAAACCAAGTTTCTTATGTTAATAGTATACATAGAAGCTAGCATTCATTACGACGCAATGACATAAGAGAATAAACTAAAGGCAAGATAAAGATACAGTGATAGTTATGTTAAAATATTTTAAGCAAAGTATTAATGTATTGAACTTTAATTCGCTATCTCTTCTAGTGGTACCTTAAATTCATTTAACAAAGCACTGTGACACATAGGCCTCTTGCGACGCTTTCCTAATGGATTTTTATCGTGTCGTACTCCATTAAAATTGAACAGGAAATCCTAGGGAGTTCCGGTTTTAATTTGCCAACCATTGGATTCTATAATCGTGCTAGATTTCATTGAAATGCAATTTAATTGGAATTCCCTCGGTGTGATTTGAATCGATCGCAATTGTGGGTCGTCAGTATTTTGCATTTTATTTTAAGCTACGTATGTATTTGTAGTTACCATTTATGTAAAACTATATGAAATGTGGTAGTTTGATTTGGCAGTACCACTGACAAGGGTGGAATAAGCAACTTGAAGATTTTTATAGTTGTTCACTTCTAAAGTTTTCTTAAAGCTTATACTTAATTAGTTTTCCCAAATGTATTTATATTACTTTTTATAAAAATACATTTTATGAAAGTAATATAAAAATTAAAATAAATTATTTGATTTATTTTTATTATTGTTACTTTTTTTTCTCTCGTTTGTTTCCTTTTTTATTTTATAAATTCTTATTGTAATAATTGTATTAATTGTGTATACTACTAAAAATCATACAACAATCTGATACCCATGATGTTTGTCTGGAAGAGATCGCCGTGAGCGATAAGACCGCCAATTTAGTATTTTGTAATGTGTTAATTAATAGTTGAAAGAAGCTTGATTTTAAAATATGAAATAATTACTATATTCTATTAGTAACTCATCATGTTATTTTACAAAGTGTTTTTCTTTTCTATAGAACGAAATAAGCTCAATATATAAAAACTAAGTATTTCCGAAATAAAAACCATCAAACCTTCGGTCTCCAATTGTTAATGTTTACCTGTTCCCATTTCAATGTTCACGTATTGCCTCTAATATTGTTAGTTATAACTTCTAAATACAATTATTACGTGCGTTACTGATGCCCACCGCCTGTTTCCAATGTTTCACTTTCGTCCCTCAAACTTTCAGTTGAAATTTGGGTCCAATGTTTGTTTACATACAGTTTTTGGGATCCCAATTTAATTTAAACTATCGTAGCTTTTATTTGTCGTTTAGTACAACATTTGTCGTTCCGCGGTTGGTTCGTGAACCTTTGTTTGCGGTTGTGAATTTATTCCGGCTGTGTTTTGCTTTCACCAAATACCGAGATAATTTGTCCGTACGTATTCCAGTATCCTCATTCACTCGGTGAAATACAGTGTAAACGCTGTTTCATACTGGTTTTCTATGAGGGGTTTGGGATCACTGCGGTTGAGTCGACCTATTCATGCCGAAGCGTGGCTCTCCTACGGTAAAATGGAAGTACGAATAGCCCCCATGTCACTACTATCTATATATCAAAATCATTCATTATATACTTTGTTTTGTAATAGTAGAATTCGAAAACTCATCGTGAAACATTGTCATTTGTAGATGGGTCAAACTCGAATTATACGGAGTAATTTTTAAACAACATAATCTTAACCAGAGCCTAAAAGAATACAGAATGAAAAAACATGGTTTTAGCGTCATCAGTCATCATCAACAACCCATAATGTCCCACTGCTGGGCTCGGGTCTCATCTCAGGAGAGGGTTAAGGCCATACGTCCCCACGCTATCCGAATGCGGATTTGGGACTGGCAAGAAACGTTGTGGCTACGTATCTTGCCGTTGGATGTTTTTAAGCCGCCGGAAGGCCTCCAACTAAGCTTCACAACTGTTATCGTATGATAACAACCCGGATCGACTGCTTAACGAGACCTCCGAATCACTGAGACGCCCATGGTAACATGCCACTAGCGGTCACCTAGTAGTAGTAGCTAGTAGCTAGTACCAGGATGGGTATCCTGGTACTGACCGCGCCGTCGTTACTTAACCTCGGTGATTGTTTCCAATCACCAAGTGCAACCGGGGTATGAGCGCCGCCGTTGATAGCATCTGATATTCAAAACTATAATTCTAATAACATCCTGTGGCTAATTAAAAATATGTATGATATAAAGAACATAAATTCCGTTAAAAGCAATCAACGAATGAATGTATGGAGAATAGTGGCGTTTCACTTATCGGGCGAATAGCCCCCATAAACACGCGACATGTCGTAAATGTGATCTCGCCGAACGAATGTGTTAAACAATTTGATACGCGGTAACAATGACGTTTTTATGTCGTGATATTTCGGTAAGCTTACCGAATGTCGCCTTTAATTGCCGCCATTAAACGCATGCTTGTGACGGATCGCCGAGCGATAGATGGATTTAAGTTTTTTTTACCGAACACAAACCACTGCTTATCCCATTCGCACTCAACAACAACTACTGTAACAGAAAGGGACGCACCCAGATAGTGTTTCAGTAAGCGTGGGATAATCATAATGAAAGCCGGAAATTCGTTAACGAATATGGCAGCGCTTCGTTAAATTTTATGTGTGTTTGTTTAATGAATGAATGCCTTTTTAAATTTCCATATGGTGCCGTCCTGTTTTAATGATCGACTCGAGAGTTGGACTTAACAAAACAAATGTGAACTGAGCGTTACGAAGGATCATTAATCTATTAGTAAATGTATAAGAATAGATGGCAAGACTATGACGGAATTAAGTTCGGTTCGGTGCTGCGTCTCTTTTACTATTTTATACCCAAATTGCGGAATTAATGTTTCCGTATTCATCCATCAAGGGGATACTGTGAAATTTCGTTCGCTCAAGACATCCCCTTAATCCTCAAGACGAATATCTCAAACTCACGAACGGAGCGGAATAATCGCGAGTTTGTGACGAGCTGAAAAAATTATATAATTCGTCACCTAATCCGAACATCTCGAGGGGTTAGTCAAACAAATACCTAGTATTAGTTGCGACAAACGTAGCCTTGCGTTTTATGTGATCAAAAGATACGTTACCTTTTTTGACATAGCTTTAAGAACAAGATTTCATACTGTCACACGGTTGGGGGCTTAACATGTGCCATTCACATTCTTTTTCTGGAACTTTTTATAGCTTACATTGTTATTGTTAGCTAACATAGATTTTTATGCAAAGGGCTAATGGTTATCCTTTGAAAGAATATTATCACTTTTAATTATGTACTCAGTGTCTTAGAAAAATGTACGATTATAAGGACAAAATAAGACATTAGTACCAAGTAACGGTACGACGGGTACAGTAGATTTTTACAGTACATTGAGCGTGAAAATTCACCCGAAAACGAGAGACGACTCAAGAAATACAGTGATGCGTAATGAACTGAGATCTTTTACTAAGTTTGTCTGAACTGAAATGAAATGAAAAACGTCGATGTCAACTGAATGTCAGTGTGGCCCGAGACTCGCTCTCTGAGGAACTCTATAAGCATCAGACAAAAAGTAAAACTATTTACTGTACTTCGCTCATCTCATCTAATATCGCCTCGCCAAAAATAAATCCGCTTGTAATTTGTACCAAAAGCTTTATGCGCAAAACCATGACACAAAGCTATAACCTTCTTAGTGTGGTCGAAAGCACAAAGGAGTTCGGCACCGACTCGCCAGACCCGAAAAGTACGAATCCTTTGAGAGACCAATCCTTTAATACTAATTGAATCATAATTTAGGAGACTGGAAGTTTCTTTTTATGTAAATCTTTTTTCTTCTGAAGTCTCAAAGGCTGGGAACGTAATAATCTTGAGTTTGAAAGGTTTAAAAAGCACTCGTATATTTGTAACTGAAATAAACGTATTTCATTTATATTCCTAAAGATTGTTATTGTACACTTTATATTTTTATGGTAAGAATTTTCGTAATAGCTTAGATTATTACCGTGTTATTAGTATTTAAGAATTAGTATATAAAAGTTCAAACGGTTTGTTCTTTTTTTGAACAACATTATCGTCAAAGACGTTGCGTCTTTGACGATAATCTTTAATTATGTATTCAAGAATTCTAACTGTGGTCTTTAAAATTAACTTTTTATAAAATTATTCTTGCATTTACACAATAAAGTTCTTAATAAAGAAATATAAGGGAACAGAATTCATTGAAGGTAGTATTAAGTTTTATTCGAACTTTGTTAAAAAAATATAAGTTCAATTTGATTCAAGCATCACTTTTGTGTATGTTCAAAGATTATAAGTTTTTGTGCGTTATATTTTTGTAGAAGTCCTATAGAAATTATGAGAAAAAATGTCTTCTCGAATAATTTTATTAAAGGTAATTAAAACGAATCTGATAAATAATTATTTACCGGATCGGACGATTTTTAAATAAACTATTTAAATTAGATCATTCAGCATAAAAAGCTCAATAAAGTATGAAATATTATTTTAATAAAAAAAATGTATGTGTGAGTATACAACAGAGCCAGCTTTAGCATGATATATATTTTTAAAAGTATTTATTAATACAGTAACTAGGTATTTTTTTTATTTGAATATTCAATTAAAAAATCATATCTTTTTAAAACAGGTTCATAATATTTAACTTCGTGTGTGCAACGTTCGTTGCAACCAATAACCGACATCAGAAAAGTGTGACAAGGATCAACTGTAACTTCAAATTGTGCACACCTTCATAACCCATCCAATGGCAGCATAATATCAAAAGACAATTTACCGTAGTACACGCGACAGCAGTGGCGGGTACGGCGATAAATCACCAAGACAATTTCCGAAATTTTTCTATCACAAAGATTTACACTCGACTCATCTTGGCAAAAGAAAATCGTACCTACAATCTTATTATCGATCCCTATTCCACTACAATTTGCGAGTTGCGAAGGCGAGCGCAAGCAATTTTCAAACTTAAATGAAAATATCGGTTGGGAGCTGAAAGACTGTAGGGAACGTTCTCTACATCTCCAGCTTGTCGATACTTCCCATCCCATCCTTTCCAGACATGATGCAGTCCGGGATATCCTTTGTGTCTATGTAGTTTACCTCCCTGTGTTTTGGCTGAATCGACTACTTCATAATCAATAATTTGACTGTTTGTCACTCTTTTTATGGGTCGAGTCGTTATTTTTATTTGTTGATTTAAATTATCTTAACATCAAGGAACATACTTATTGTTATTAACCACATTTCGTTATTTTAAGATGACAGAATATACCAAAATATCCTACGTTCTCTGTGACTAAGTTTCTAATAAACATTTGGTACAAATGATATCTGGTTTAGTACGATAGGTTGCAAGCTTTAACATCAAGACATACATTGGTTTTTAATGATGTAAAATTAAAACACTGTTATTAGCAGTTAGCATTGAAGAAGATATAAGGTGAGATTGAAATTTTAAGAAAGAAAAACAGTTAATCTAAATTCTTATTTTAACATATAACGTTACAAATACATAGATACCGGGGTGAACAGTCCCGGCACAACTGACTGTCCAATAACAGTTTATTACTTTACGTACCCTTAGCGCTACTATATCATTTATTTATATATCATCTGCTTATATTCACAATTCATATATCTTCATCGTCCATGTGTATTCATTAAATCAACAGCCACTCATTCGCACGTCCGATAAAGCTGAATAATGACTTCGATGTGTTGTTCCCGTACATTTTTAACTTTAAGAGCAATTTGGTTATCGTATCACATCATATTTTAAACAAAGACAAAAGCAGTAAGAGTAGTGTATAAGTAATAAAATATCCGCATTATTCGACGTTCGTTCCGATATAATCGAAAATTGGAAATTGTTGAATATTGTCGCAACAGTATTGAACATTGTATACTAACAGTTACTGAAATATTTTATATTCTAACCTTATTATCACACTGTTTACTGACGGAATAAATTTATTTTTTCCTTACGTATCTTCAGTAATATTGTTGTTAGTGTTCGTTGTAAGTTGGATATATAGAAAACATATGCAACTTATGTAAGTTGCATATATTTACAACGTACTCGTTAATGTATGTACATTAACGAGTACGTTGTACGTATCTTGAATATCATCGAATAATAAAATTCTCTTTTTCCTTACTTGCTTTACTTTAAAACTTTAAAATTCCAATAATTACACGTCAAGGTATGTGAGAAGAAATAACACGTTTAAAAAAGCACCTCTTGGCCGTTTAAAACGGAATATTTGATACAACGAAGCAACCGTCGACACAAGATGATGTAAACGAAAGTACTAATTTTGACGCCCTGTAAAAGCTTGTTTTATTTCCCCCATAAATTGCAATCATACTTATGCCGTTGCAATACAGTTCGTTTTTGAATATCAAAGTGATTCTGCGATTTTGTTAATGCAAAAAACACACCTTGTTCGTTCCTTTAGCTGAAACCTATCGGAAAAAATGTGCCTGTTGATATAATATGTTCAATTCACATTCAACTCACTAAGGTCATTTTTCTCCAGCCATATAAAATATAGTTAGTATCCGAATTCTTTATTTATTAGATTTGACTGTAACATTAATAATCCTGACACAGGGAATTGAGTAAGATATATTGTAATGTACGAACACATAATTGATTATTTGAGGAGCGTTAACCCTGGAGATAACAGAAGTACGAAAATAATGATTTATTATCGCGGTACTGGAATGCTCTTGAACTTTGCTGGAATCTATCACGAAAAACTTACCTAATCAAGTTGGTCACATTCTTGATAAAAGTAGGCCAGAATCTTTAGAATTATTTTTTCACATCATTAAATTACTGCTTTTAGATTTATCTATTTAATAAGCTATATGCAAAATCGAGTTAAGGTTAAAGTCGTCTGTCTATATACGTCCACCCCCAGTCAAAGTATCGACCAGGTTTTGCATGCAAATACTGTGGATTCTGTATATGCTTTCTGTGTGATCATCATCAGTTTATTGCAGTCCACTGATGGATGAGTCCACTCAAAGAATTGAATTGAAATCTTTATTCAAAAAATGGAGAGAAGACGGGGCTTAAACAATGGCAACGTATTTAGTCGGTAGGTAACTTGGCATTAGTGAAAAAGGGCTGAAGTAATTTTTATCTAAGATCCTTTTACGTACAAAAATTACTTAAAAAACAAGTTTATTCAAAATATTTTTAGTATATATAGCAACCAGCTAGCTAAAGATATACCATGAGTTACAAAAAAAACTCGAAAACAAAGTAAGTAGGTAAAAAGTATCATTACCTAAAAAAATATTTGTTCACTACGACAAAAGTTTGTTTGAGACCGTAATGTACCATCAAGCTGTAGGTGAAACATGAGACAAGAATAAGTTTTAAGGAAAGTTAGAAGACATGTTGCTGACGATAACAACAAAATCAAATTCTATCGCGACAATGTTGTACGTCAAGTAAAAATTTGTGGAAAGAAGTTGTTAACAAAAATACGGCGAGTCCCGCAATGCCTGCAGGGGCACGATAAGGTGCTAGGATCTGTAGTAAGCGACCGCCCGGGGAATCGCTCCTCTATGGGCTTATGGTATAAGATCTAGCGATATTTTTTATTTCTCAACTAAGTATTTAACGTTTATCTCTCATGGGTTAAGGCTGTTATTAGTTTAGTTTATTGTAAATCAATATTGTACACTACAATCAAATTTAATACTTCCAGTTAAACCTGTATGAATCTCTAGACATTCAACTAACATTACGAAAATATAAATATATATGCAATTTATACATGTAATAAAAATAACATTTTATTTTTGAGAGAGAATCAAAGAAATCGGTGGATGAAAGCCAGAGGTCGGCAAGCATGGTATCACTCCGGTCAAGCCAAAGCGTGGCTCTCCCATAGTAATTCGGTTTCCACCGGTCTCTTCATAATATTAGTGCATAGTTATATAATTAGAATATAACTACCAACGGTAAAGTATTTTAATAATAAAATCAGAACAAAAGATATTTTACATCTATAGTTTTAGGAGTAAAGTATTCTTAAAATCGCAACTGCGTTTAAGTTGTGACACGCACTATTCGGTACTTACAAGCGGTTCATGAAATAACCTGAAGATCTTCGCTTCCCGATGTTTTCAAACAAAATATATATTGATGAGTTAATTAAACTCTTTATTACACAAACGTTCGACCATTATAATTAATATTTTAATTAAGACTTAATTTATTTCGCTTCTGTTTTAATAATGAGATAGATATCACGTGGTTCTAAGTATTTTGTATTTCTATCCTAGCACTGAAAAGCTGAAAGATTTAAAGTTGTCATAAAGTGGCCGTGTTTCTTGTCCAGTTGTGAATGAGTATACAGACATATGTCGGATCAACACTGTACTTTACAAGTACACTCAGAACAACAAATTGTATATCACACAAAGTGTTGCCCAGTTAGGAATCGAACCCACAACACTCAGTGCAGTAGGAAGCAGCAAGGAGACCGCTTAAACCACTACGCAATGAGTACAGCCAACACGGTACAAAATATCGATGAAAATACTTTACACAGCATACCTTTTTATTCTTGTTCATTTCTTCCTGAGATAGATAGATAGATAGAAAACTCTTTATTTGCACCCTATAATATTACAGTTAGAAGAGAGTACATAAAATGTGAGACGGAGTACAAAGGGCGGCCTATTGCCAAAAGCAATCTCTTCCAGGAGGTTTGCGGACGCCCGATGCCAGTCGCTCCGTTTAAAAAATGACATTCAGGTAAAACCAGTTGAGCTCATAAACTACTCCAAATGAACTTAGGAATATAGCTTTAAAGATATATTTTTTACAAACCGAGATCTAGTCCCAAACAAAGCAGAGCTTGTATTATGGGTACTAGACAACTGATACTTTTTTTTTGTAAATACATACGCACCATACATAGAAAACACCCAAACTCCAAAACAAACAATTGTAGATCATACAAACATTTGATCCGACCCAGGCGCCACCGAGGCAGTTTAAAAGTATCCAGCATGTGAAATAAGCACATTGTATAAAAGTAATGTGTGAAGTTATCGATATGAAAAATGGTTTTTAATAAAACATATAACCAAATGTGTTTTTCCATAAAAATTACCAGTTCATTGTTTCGCCACGTACCCTCGCGGTGTAAAATCTTAGCCTATACATAATTCATGGAACAATACAAACCGATTTGCGTACTTTACTTCACCAAAATTCCATTAAAAATCTAAGCAAGTGCGTACCGGCTGTTTTTATACATTTTTTTTCATCACAAAAGAATATTCGTGGCCCCAAAAATTGAGTTAATCTTATAAATTTGTACACAAAAGTACAATGAGAGACAAAACAAATAAATGAAATTACACAAGATTCAGTAGATTGTCGCGATAACCCTCTGCAAATGTAATAATGCTGTTAGATTTTTAAGCTTAATTGAAACTCCTCGAAATAGAAGTTAACAAGAAATGCAATAGTCATTATGTAATAATTATTTTAAAAATAATACAAAACTAGTAATTGCTTTATGTTTGCTTAATATTTGTGCATTTCTATCTATATTTTCATTAATATAACATATTCTTCAAATTAACCTTGAAAATCGCTATTATTTATGACTTAATGTAATTTTAGTTTAGTACATTATCTATTAAATTAATAAGAAAAAATATATATTCTATTTGCTCAATGTTTTCATACTTATGGCAGACTGAGATCTTCCCGACTCGATGCCTTTTTGAAGTCAGATTGCTGACAGATACCCACACTTAGTCTTCGTATTGTCGTGCTGTCACTTTTTTGACGCATCATACTTACGACGTCAGTTGCATGCTGTTAAGTAACATGTTTCCTTTGACAGTTTGTCTTTCAAAAACATGACATTGGTAAAATTGTGGTCACAACATAGAGCCATTAAATCAAAAGTTGAAGTTGAAGTAACATGTACTCGCTTACGACAACGTGGGTTTATTACCATCTGGTATCTATCGATCAGGAAGATGGGATCGATAGGTAAAAATTAAGTTTATAACTGTTATCTAATTGTTAAACAAGTTTATATCTGAAAAGTATCCTCAACATTACTTTTACACACTTCAAAAGGTATCTTAAATATTCGCAGCTTAAACTTAAACTTAATATTAGCTAGTTTAGTCCATTAAAGGCACCGACTGCCTAAAAACGTAAACTCGTCGCATCACAAAGCACCCCTTACATGTGGGTGCAAGCTCCCCGGTTTGTGGGTGCATCGCCAAATGCGTCATTACGCCTGCCAGGCACAATGCACCCGTACGCGCGTGTATGTGACAAAACATTTGTTGCCGTGTGAATGATGTTCATAATCAATTTGGAAATTTATTTCAACACTTGAGGGTGGTAGTGTATTAATTTAATTTTTGCAGGTCATGGTGTTATATCAGATGTCTCAAATATGCCGATTTTTTAGTGACAGGAGTTTTTTGGCGTAACGGTTGAACATTTGGATTTAGTGTCTAATATCTTGGGCTTGAGTCTACCAGTTCTAAAATTAATTCAAAGATTTTCGCCAAGTTAGCTTGTATGGCAGCTTTTTGTTTGTCAAATTGTACTAATTTTAGTGGTTATTTTAATGTATAATAATATTCAAAATTACTGTTCTAAGTGATTCTGAGTTCTAATTGACGAAGAAATTATGAGAACATTTCTTTATCAACAAAAAGTCATCAACATAAAAATCCCTCCATCACCAGTCATATAATTATGAAATTGGATTTTTTATAAAAAAATCTCACTTATAACATCTATTACAGTACTTTTTCACTATTTTCCTCGATTTCACAATTAAATATAAAAATTAAGATATGATATACTTGGTATAATATAAATTGTATAATAATTGTAAGTTCTACATTATTTATAATTGAAATAGCGATCAATGTTTAGCAGAGTCACCTGGTTTGTGTTTTCGCTATAAAAATAATGTTTTCAATAAAGTATTTTGGATACGTATTCGATTTAACGTTGTATAAAATGTTCACCTCGCATTTTATACCTGACAATTTTCTAACAATATTTTTACTACAAATCATATTTGGTGAGGGAATATTTCCCTTTAAGTTGGTAGATATTATTCGATCAATGTTGTGCCTGAAGCTCGATCGCACACCGAAATCTTAAACCGATTCGTTCTCAATGTTGGGCCTGAAAAGCTCCCATAATATACCATTATCGCGAGAGTCAGCACACCCTTGAACTAACCATTATATTGTACAAATCCCTACTTACGTTGCTGTCAATCTCACACCTAAGGGCAAAGAACGAGAAATCTGGATGATCCCAAATTAGATACGCGGTAACGAGACGGCTTCCACAGCCACGATAATGGGTTTTCTTTGCTGAAGGGAAAAACCAATTTCGTAGCTAAAACATCAAAATATCTAAGTCAAGTTGAGGATAATCCTCGTGGTAGACGGTAAGTATCTTACATCTTGCTATTACTTTGTTTGTGCGGCGCGCGTATACGTGAATGTTTTTATGTTCTTAAGTTTGCACAATCGACGATATTGGAAAAGTTGGTGCATTTGCGTTGTATTTTAATACGCGGTGAAACAAATTATTACCGTTATTTTTATAATAAAGTCTCACGGCACAAGTTTGGTTATGTACATGATCTTATCGGCACGTCTTAAACGCTCCTTTTACCAACTGAAAATACATTTACTGAGGAACAAATAACTTGTTTTAAAAAAAAAACTTTCTCTGAGTACTTGATTTCAGTTATTTTCCGATTAAAATCAACAGAAAACATTCTATTGTCCTATTTTCTTTTTGCAAATTGGCTAAATAATTTTCTCTTACATACTTTGTATTATCCTTGCCGCTTTATCAAGTCCCATTGATTTGAGTTTCAGATATATTTTGTGTCTCTGAAACTGACTGATCCTTATCGTAGTCTCAATCTTCACTAGACCTATGTTAAGGTTGTATACAAAGGCAGACAACGCATTTTTTCGGAGTCAAAGATAACTATGGACTCGTGACTTACCTTCAGGTGTTCCGTTTTATTTGTCTCTAATGCCATAAACATACTAATTGTTAGTATAATGTGGTTTATCTTAGCAATCTAACAAATATTCATCACAAATTTGTCTCTAAAATCCATGTCAATTTTGTGGAAGATATTTAAAAATGTATCTGAAACTCAAAACCGTTGGTCGACAGTTGCATTATCGAAGGTTTATTCCGCCATACATTCATTAAAACACAGAGTGGATATTTCTAAAGTTTTGAATAAAACATCTTACTAGACAAACCCGCAACGAATATTACACGACCACTGCCTTTCTGAGGCGATTACAAACCGCTATAAAAACAAAAACATAACCCCTCTACAACACAAAAGAAGGAAAATAAACTCTAAACGGTGCATTATAGAGCTCAATTCATAATAGAAATTTATGTTAACAGCTCGTCCACAGGTGAAGCATCTGCTAGGTTATTTTGTGAAAATATAAAGTTTTCCCCAATAAATAATGCAATGTTGCTCTGAAAGCGAAAGGTATGGAAATATGTAGTAGAATATACGATGCTTTTGCTAGAGAATTATTATACGGATAAAACTAATTCCTCCCGCCATGATAATGTTTGAACAAGTTATAAAAATAGAGGGTTATGATGTATAATGTCGCAGATGTGACTTTGGAAGCATAAAACGTTACTGACAGAAGAGAAACGTCAAACTTTGGGAATGAAATGAAAACATTGTATGTCGGGTTTATTGTTTGTGACAATGTAAACAAGTTTTTTTATACTTAGTGTGAGCTAGCTTAATCTTAAAGGGATATACTATAGATACATTACCATCAAGTACTGCACTAAGTCCTGAAAACTCGAATACGGGCAAATTTTTTTTTTTTTTATTTATTTAAAATAGAACAACAACATACAATAACAGACATAAAACACTCATCAAACCTGTAGTGGTTTATCTTGGGTGTGAGTGTACAATCCTCATTTCATTCTTTTTTACTTTAATTACTACATGCACAATAAGAACAAAAAAACAGGTAAATATCTGAATTATACAAAATTGGTGGTAGCAATACAATAATTGATAGACACAAGGTAGGTAGACGAACAAATATTTCTAGCAACCGGTACATTTGTTTACGTACGATGAAGCTAATATTTTTTACCTAATGTTACGAGGCTCAGGGTCTATACAGGTGATTGGTAACTATTATGAGTTTTTTTGTACAGTAATTGTTATATTTATTATATTATGGTTTATGTTAGATGTTTTATTTATAGGCTTATGTTATATTACTGTTTGCTTTGGGTAAGTAGATATTTTTGACTATTCTTTTTAAGTTAGATGAATTAATTTTATTTCTTGTTATTACTGGTATTTCATTTATAAGTCTTGGTAAGAGGGAGTCAATAGTTCGCTTGCCGTAGTAGTTATTAACATGTGGAAGTAAATGGTATTAAAATATAGAAATTGGCATCACATGTATTAGATATGTGAGTTCTACAGTACGTAGGACAATTAGACTAGACGATTTATTCTACCATAAAGTGTACCTATTTTTTTTATGGTATAAGGGGCAAACGAGCAGCCGTATCGCCTGATGGTAAATGTCGCCCATGGACACCCGTAACACTAGAGGTGTCATAAGTGCGTTGCCGGCCTTGGATGGGGGATTGAATTGATTGAAGGGGGATGGGGACGGGGATAGAGGGAGGGATTGGAGTATGGGCCTCCGGTATCCTCACTCACTCGATGATAGCGCAAGCGCTGTTTGACATCGGTTTTCTGTGAGGCTGTGGTATCACTCCGGTCGAGCCGGCCTATTCATGCCGAAGCCCCCTAATGACTTCCTGAATGTTCACTTTGTCATTATTCCTACTAATATTATAAACTCGAAAGTTTGTTAGTATGGATAGATAGATAGGATGGATGTTTGTTTCTCTTTCACATAAAAACTACTGAATTGATTTTAATGAAACTTTACAATAATATAGCTTATACACCAGAATAACGCATAGACTACAATTAACAAAGAAAAAAAAAGGTGTTACATAAGGAACATGTACATCACTGGTATTTGAATAGTTACAAATCAATATACCGAAATATAATCACTTACTAATACTCGAGTTGTGTTCTTAACTCTCTACATCCCCAAAGGTTGGCTAGCAGAGAATGCCCTGGTCATTAAGTCTACTGATGTACACAAGTGTATGAAATTGTATGATAAAATAACACAAGATTAAGTAAAACAAAACAAAAAAAACAATTATCGCAAAATCCCCTCACCCTCTACCTCACCTCTCCCTCACCCCTAACCCTCCACTATGATATACAATCACACACATAATAGTCCTTTTACAATAAAATTTTCAGCATCGCAGTTCCAATCAATCAAAAACCATCCGTCACCGGTCGTGGCTCAATTTTATAAAAAACATGATACGTCCGCGATTTTTGGTGTACTAAAGTTATTAGACATACAAATCACAATGTCCTAGAGCTATGTTGTTTCGGAGGTTCTGTTTGCACACCTAACTCGATTGCTGCAGGGTACTCATTTATTCAAACCTTCACTCTGCCCTAGTTAAGCTAGCTTTTCGGATTTAAACATTTTACAGGTATACCCAACTTGTTTTGGTAAAGGTCTAATGTAAACGTTACCGTAAAGTATGTAAAGTTTTATAGTTATTTGCTCTCCTAAATCACTTTAGCATAATTTTTTATACGTAAAAACATATCTAGGACTGTTTATTAAATATTAAAACCCTTTTTCTTCGTTACAGGTAAGCATTTTTTAATTGGAACGATTAACATACTGCGAGACATACCAAAAAAATATCTCTGTAAGTATTGTTTAATAGCCTAAGACCTCGGCCAGTGCAACTTAGGCAAGACATCAGGTATTTAAAGGTACTATCAAGAAAGCATAAATTTACTTAAACATAATTTTATAGTATCTTAAATCATTTTAAAGCTACCATTTGTAATAATCTGCCTTAAAAGTGAAAAAAAAACACCATAATATGACTGTACCCAATAACCTACAACCTATTGCAAATATTGAAACTGTACCAACGGAAATTGAGACGTAATCCTGCACTAGTTCCGTAAGTCAGCGTCGCGGGTAAAACGGTTGGATGTTATCAAAAATCTGAGGTTAGCTTAACGGGAACGTGCCCGTTTTTACCTCCGCCTCTTGAGGATTCGCTGATTAAAATTCATAGATTTCGATCTCGTACGACAATGGTCGATCAATGCGCGTATTTACGAAATCCCCCTTTGTATGTATTGTACTGTGCATATGACAATATCAATTGTTAATTCGACATATCGCCATTGTGAGGAAAATTAAATTATTTTGGTTTACGCATTTTGTATTGTTTGCGAATAGACTGTTTTTGTTAGATATCCATTTTGAGATTTTATTTACACATTGTGTCATTGAATTTTATCGATAAATGAAATGTGAATGTTTGTACGCCATAGCATGTCAAAAGAATACATTTACAGTTAAACAATACCTACTTATAAATAATTTATTATTTCAATTAATGATTATTCTAAGAAAGAATCTCTAAACTTAAAAATGAAGGATAGAAACGAGGATGTTTATTAAAGAACTAAGTTATAATTAACGTTTGAACAGTAGAGAGTAAATACAAATAAATATCGTGAATAAGACACATCGCTTAATTAGTTAAACTTTTAAGATTGACTTTACAGTTCATAGAACTGATAGAAGTGAGTCGAGATTCAGAAACTTTTCCTTATTTCTTTATGTTGTGAACATGAAGTTGCAAGAAAATTGTTTTTAGTTTCATCGCGTGGAGCAAAATCCTTCAAACATAAACATTATAGTTAAATCAGTTACCCGCAATAATAAACCCCAAAAATGACGAGGAAATATGATGATTAATTTGTAAACAAATATAAATATTAAAAATGTAACTAAAAAAATACGGGCATTACTTTATTATTTTCGTCGCATAATACTTAAATAATATGAATCAATTTCTTTTAAAATTATTTCATACGATAAATGAACTTCAAATGTTCATTTTCTTAGAGAAAAAACCCTGGAAAGTAGTTGTGATTTAACGTTTTATATATTATGTATCTTTAGGGTTCCGTGCCTCAAAAGGAAAATAACACAATCCTTATATGATCACTTTATTGTCCGTCTATCTGTCAAGACCCTTTTTCTCAGAAACGCTTGGAGGTACCAAGCTGGAATTCATATCAAATACTCGAGATTACTGACCCTTGAAGCTATGAAAAATCTAACTTCTGGACGTCTGGGCTGCAAATTTCGACACTCGCAAGGGAATCAAAACCTACAGGGTACTTCCCGTGAACTTGGTAAAACGTCTTATAGCTCAGGTAAAAGAATAATTGCGAAAAGCATATTTTTTTAGTGAAATCATACAATTTACCGGTTTGTCCGAAATTGTCAATGCGCGAGTCCGTCTCATAATTGGTGGTTTTTTTTTCATAGCCTAGAATTCAATAAGCAGTTCATATTAAACTACTTTTTTATATTGATTGAAAAACTTTATGAACATTAGACTCAAGTACTACAATTTGGTTCAAAAACACTCGAAGTCGAAAAAATAACTTATATTTCGGTTGGCAAAATTCAAATCGGGATTTGAATGCAGTGGGCATATAATACCTAAATAATTTTATTTCAACACTGAAGTACTTAGACTAATTCCGTTTTTTAAAAATCACGAAGCGTAGTGCCCGGCGTTTAAGAAAAAAAAGCTTGACTTTTTAATTACTGTTCGGAGAGACATGCCACGCCATGCCCAGAGAACTGACCGACCTTTAATTATATGCTATAATTAGATTTCTTCAACATCAGAACCCTGGTATATTAGCTCGGAAAGTGACAGTTTATTAACCAGAAAACGTTGCCGTTGCAAATGCGTCCAATAATTAGATGAATATTGGAGTCACCAACCTGAAATATATTAGCTTCATTGAAATACTTTTTCGTCACTTTACACTACATTTGATGTTTCATTCTGTTGATACTTTCAACATTTTCCGCTCTATATATATTTATCTTTTTTACTTTTCATTCAATTCTTTAGATCTTCGATTCAAAATTTTATCATTTCTGTGATTCTATGAAAGTTTGTGATTATATAACAAAAACACACGCAAACCTTAGAAAACATTATGTTCTTTTAAGTAAAGCGTAGCGTCATAAGCTCATTTTAAAATTCTGTGAAACAGTGTAATTTTTAAATGGTATCAACTAACTTCTCTGGCTACAGTCGTAAGAGTATGTTTTTAATTAAAATAATGAATCTTCACTGGACATTTGTGGAACGTTTTGTTATTATGACGTATGTTAAATCTACTTATTCATACTTGAATAACTTAAAACAAATACCATTATTAGTCTGCTCTTTAAGTGTCTTTGTAAGCCACACGTATGTTTATTATTATACTCGTCCTTGGTTTATAACTTATGCCCATGAAAGTAAATATAATTATAACAAATCATAACTCAACATATGCTTCATAAGGCTGTCTTTACCTAAAATGGGTAACCACCTTGCTACGGTGTCTAGACTACAGATAAACATACTAATGTAAGTCTTAATACAAATAATTGTTAAAATATACACAGACACAGAACAAATATTTTTTTATCATCGAACACCGATTTAACAAGTCTAGATCTTTAACCACTATCTATTAAGAGGTCTGTTCAATTATAAATAAAGATATCTCTCTTCTCATAAAGACATGTGCAGAAATCTTTGATACGTTTAGGCGTAATTATTGTATTTTAAGAAGTTTTAAGAAGTGACCTCTTTAATGGCTTTTAACTTTCAAGGTGTTCATTTCCAGGATGATTATCGAGTATCTACTGTCGATAAGCACCATAAAAATACTAAAATATATAGTATATTAACCACATTTAGTCTAAGGCCACTGAGATAAACTATCAAATTTAATATCTTACTCGTAGACAACAGTTAAGAAGCCTGACTACTGAGACACTGATTTCTATTTGTAGATGTATGTACATTTAAGCGCTAGTTTTATTTATAAATGCATGTTGGACACATGTTGTATAAAAAGAAAATTAAAGAGCCCTACACAAACAATTAATCGAGTAATCGTGCGCCAAATATACCTTACATAATTTAGAAAAATAGGCTGATACTCTTACACTGCTGAATCGATATTCAAGAAGCAGTTAAGTACCACCGCTAGGAGACTGGCCTTCGAAGAAAAAAGCCGCATCAAAATCGATCCAACTGTTGAATAGCTACGATGCCGCGGACAGAAACACACACATTCATCGACGTCAAACTTATAACATCAGTCGGGGGTTCAAAATAGATAACTTTAACAATTAGATCATGACTTACTTATTAAACTTCAAAATGATCAAGTTTTTCCTATTATCAAATTCAGAATACCTGTGCGCCCATCCGTTTGTTTATGAGCATCTAAAACGGAACGACTACATGAGAAGCGTGTACCAGGCTATCATGGCCTCGCAGAGGTGTGCTGTGGTCGTTTACATTTTCAATTGCGTCTGGGCCGCGGCCTAGGGCGGTGCATTAACATAATTGCACCCACTATATTGATTGGCCAGCTTGCGGGCAAGCCTAGATGCTAGTATTACTCCATTGCTACAAATTGCGGTGGAGAGCTGCAATTATTGAATATTCTCTGGTGATCAGCTGTAATGGATTGTCTTTGTTTTCTTTTTTGTGCATTATGGTAGTTTAGTGTAGTTTACCTCATCCCCCAAAGGCAATAGTTACGTTCAGTGTGATTGATATTTTTTCTATTCCATAAATGACTTAAGAATCAAATGATTACTTATATCTGATACATTTTATTATTTTGACAACTTTTCAAAGGTCGTTTTAATTCATTTACCAATTTGCTAGTAAAAATTTTGAGGAAATAAAATTTAATAAAACACAATTTCCGATTGTATGTTAAAATATGACTCGGTAACTTTGGTGCCATTATTACAAAAAAAATAAATTTAATGCCAGGATTTTACCTTATATATTTTCTGTTAAATATATAATTTTCTCTTAAACAAACTAATTAAGGAGGCGTTTTTATTTAAATAGAAATACATGTTTTCAAATAAAATTTATTTAGAGCGACTCTATTCAATTTCCTGTTGGTTCACTTCGGTAGGCGGAACGTCAGTCAGTAGCGACCGGTGGCGGCGAGATATGATCACGACTAACATTATGTACGGCTTAACATAATGACCGCTTGGTCTTACGAGCCCGCGAAATTGAATGATTCCAGTATAGTTTAAAAGCATTCAATGTGGAACCATGCTCTAAACAAGTCTTAAAAAAATTATTTTCTGAGAAAAATTTAAAAAATGATTTATTTTCAGTTATTAATAGTGTAAGTCCTAGAAATATGGGGAGCGGGAAAATAATTTAAAAATTTAAGATTTAGAAAGTTAAAGCGTAGGCCGGCTTTAATCTGCTAATTTTCAGGTAAAGCACTCCTTAGTTAAGATTTAATATTATTTCTATAGTATTAGCTTTGGCGCGCGGCTCAGCCTGCGTGTTTGTTGTGTCTGTCAAATTTCATTAAAATTAGTAAAGCGGTTTGGCCTTGAAAGCAGGACAGATAAACAGAGTTACTTTATAATTTTCATTTATAATATAAGTATGGATGTACTTTTTTAATTGTGGAAGATCGTTATCATGTTTCAAATAGCATAGGAATAGAGCTTAACGCTAAGCTAAGCGTTTTGACATTTCATTTCCTTATGAATCAGATTTCAGAAATGAGAATTATAGAATTTGACTCGTAATTCAATAAATCAGCAACACTAATGTAAAAGTGGGAATAGACTTAACTAAACTTTGTTCGTTTAAACTATTGCACTGTCCGTCCCCTTCAAAGAGAGATCAATACATTGTTCCATCATCTAGTTTAGGTAAAGCGATTCCTGATTCCGTTTAGTCTTCATGTCTATCGAAGGCCAAAACAAGGGGCTGTGTCGTAAAACCGTAGGTACTTGTCATTCAAAAATGTCACGATATTGCTACACGTCTTAGGGTAGCAGTTTCAGTCCTCGAGTCAGTAGGGGACGCGGACGGAATCAGCAATTTTCTTTTTGTGATTTAAATTCTGTTGCTGTATTTGATGCATTTGTATGACAAATATTAGGACTGTAATATAAGTATTTGTTGACGTTTTCCGGTTGCGGTAAAGGAAATTTATGAGAGCTCTTTTAAGATTATTTAAACTGGCTGTTTAGTCCCTGAACATCTGTAAATTTATAGACTTTTATTATCTGACGACCAATGTTATTTTAATAGGTTCATCGTGAATCATATGTAACAATGTTTTTTTTTAAATATTAGCATGAAACGATAGAACAATCTCAGACAACTCGGTTACTAATATTTAATTTGCAGTGTCTGCTGAGTATCAATTCTTAAAATTAATTCAGAGATTCGTTACTATAGTTCATCTATGGATTTTTATTAAAATTTTAAGCGACTGCGATAAGGTTTTATTGAAAGTTAGTTAAAAATAGCGGTAATCCAAATTCTTTATAATTTACCTGTACTCTGTTGTAGTTTACCATTGATCAAACAACACACACTTTGTTAAGATTTAGTAGAGCTCGTCATGTATCTAAACAATTTTTTTGTGAAAAATACCAACTTCATGAACTGAACCAAATAGAAATGGAATCACACGAGAAGCATCAGCTTTCAAATAAAAAAGAATCATCAAAATCGGTTCATCCAGGCGAAAATTCTGAAGTACAAACTTAAAAAATACAGTCTAATTAAGAATCTCCTCCCTTTTTGAAGTCCGTAAGTAAATCAGAATGCCCCTCTGATTTATTATTATTCCCTTCAATGATAAAACGCACGTACATGTATTGACATTAAATCAGTTACACCGAGTGATTACAAACGCACCAATTTTAATATTGATTGACTAGAATCACCAAAGTTTTCCAATTCAAAATACCACCATGTTTGTCTGTGTCCAACATTGGGAATCCACCCCACGATATGCTAAAGATTGATTGGGACATCAGAAAGGGAAAATTAAGGTTTCGCTGGGTAATATTTTAAATTTATTTGCGTCTGCGATGCAAATTATGAAATAGAGATGGGGTGGATTCGCTTTTTATTTCCTTTGCTTTAATCGAATAGGGGAATCTTTTGTTAATATCTTAAGATCGAAAACTGTTTGCTTTGCAATCTCAAGGAGCGGTATCATCGACATTCGAAAGAGCTAATTCCGTAAAATTTTATTGGTCTTAAAATAATGGAAGTTCTAAAGGTTTCGTTTAATTTTTTAAATATTTTTTTACTTTTGTAGGTTTTTCGTTATTGAGTTTGGGTCGTTTCTATTTATAGAGTTTTTTTAATAAAAATGTTTTAGGATAACGTAATCTATAATAATAATCATAATGACTATTAAGTAATCAAATAACGACTTTATATACATATGATAGTTGTATTTAAATGACATTTTTATTATTTATGAGCCTGCCAAAAGACGTGAAGTGACTATTTTGAGTTTCTAGGTGCTTCCTAAATAGTTAATGATTTTGATTGCTTACCAGATACCGTTGGAGAGCAGAAAGAATCATTAGTTCTGCATTCTATGTGGTCTTATCACTACTATATCTAAAATACACTAGCAAGTGTTGACACGTTGACTAAACGTTCAGATCAACTTCAAATCGTTAGACTATAG
The DNA here is from genome assembly GCA_003709505.1 of Hyphantria cunea. Lineage (NCBI taxonomy): Eukaryota > Metazoa > Arthropoda > Insecta > Lepidoptera > Erebidae > Hyphantria > Hyphantria cunea. The sequence continues at coordinate 630,766 of PKRV01001403.1, forward strand.
AACTTCAGTTCTTAAATCTACAAATTTTAACACACAAGAGATACTGAACAAATGACAACAATTCAATTCCAAAACACAATACTCTCCCAGTAAACTAAAAAGAAATGTACATCAATAAGAAGTATAAGAACAAGAAATCAACAGTAAATAATGGAGTACGTCGATATTTCCAATAATAAGAGCGCGAGTTAATCTAACTGGCGCTCGTAAGATAACATAGGTCGGTCCCGCAGGGACGCCCGCTACTTAGTCGGTTTACAGCAGGCTATTAAGGTAGGTTCACATGGTGGTTTTTATCATGTTGTGTGTATGTATGGCCATGCCAAAATGACTCTATTCTGCCTGATGGAAAGCATGAGCAGAATCCAAGACGGTGGTCACCATACTCAATGCGAATACAGATCGTGCAACAATGCAGCATGTTGAACCGCACTATGGCAGCCTAGTGTTGCTTCTGCATCATTGGACCTCCGGTCTCGCACTCACCAACGAAATACAAAAATATTACTGGAAATTTATTGTTTTTAGTAAATTTAATTGAATCTGTTTAGCTTAATTTCAAATTTGACACTCAATTTAATCGGCCTCTTCTTTTCATGAAAAGATTGTAATAAAATTGATTCTTCCCTATTCCTGGTGACATTCAGTACATACACTTAAGACTTTTTTCATAACCATCGTTTACCCACTATTTTATATTCATGTCAATTATTTATTAGAATACGACTACGTTCTGTTGAATCTGTTATAGACGTTGTTAGTTATTTATCGATTGATCGAGTAGTTGAAACCCGGAACCATAATTTTCTCTTTAAAAAAATTACATTTGTAGTTATAATGGGCCCATAAATTGACAATCATATTGAGGCCAGCTTCAAAGCACATAAAACTCAATATATACATACAAGAAATCAGCAGGCTCACATACAAAAAAGAAAGATACCACATACTAAAAGCCATTGCATCGAACAAATCAGTTTATGTAACTAGACAATTATGTCGTCTACACAAATTGTCATGTCTTCACCAAAAAGCGACATAAATCCAGCAACATGTGACCTTATACTTACATTACAATTTAACGGGGACTTGCCCGTTCTAGTAGCTAATACAATGATATCCTTCAGAAAATAGGATCACGGCTAACTTTACCCCCGACAATTAAAAGACTGGATTAAACGACACACCAGAGATAGTTGAAACTATATTCGAAGCGTAGTAGCAGAAAATAGGGTAGGTTTTGATCATGATAGTACTTCACTGCGGTGCGGTGTCTTACACCCCAAGCTTATCACCCTCATGGAATACAGTTACCTTATAAACCTGTAAATTGAGTTATTTATTTATAACTAAACTGCTTATTTCAGGAGTACATTTAATTGCCCCTTAAACAAAATTGCTTTTCGTTATTGGTAACAATTGTTAACACAGATTATCAAAATATATTATAATTTCAAAAGGTCTTAAGTCTAATGTAAAAATCGCTAACAGTTAAACACCGCATGTATCTTTATCTAATTGAATAAAATTTCTCGAATGGGAAATATATTTTTTATAAATATATAGAACGCTTTTCACATGTTATAAGATATATTGAAAGATAAACGAAATTTAAGATGAACACTCTTAAAAAAACAATTTTAATTTGAAAGATTGTTTGATTAATGTGCTCATATTGTTGAACTTCAATAAGGTATGTTATTATTATGAAATAACATTAAAACGCTATTACCTCGGATGAGAATGAAGCATGAAAATGTGTAGGTATAAATTAATAGTAACATTTTGAAATGAAAAATCAATATAAAAAGAATTAAAATATTTTTTTGATAATTGGTACTATATGGTAATATCTTAACATAAAATTTAATTTTGTAGATTCCACAATATTTCGTGGTCAAAATATTTATAGTTTTTAAAATATTCACAACGACATATTTAATCATATTATAACAGTGATTCTTTTCCAGCCATTAAGTAACTGTCAAATTGTAAAAAAATGACAATTACTTAATAGTGATCTTGATATGACTTGACACTTTGTACTTGACTGATAACTGATAACTAGCGCACGCGGCTGCGATTTCGTGTTTGTCGGTTATCGCAACAAAGAGTACCCTATGTCTTTTCTCAAGAATCAGTATATGTATCTCTATGCCAAATTCCATTGAAATCGGTACAGCGTTTTGGCCATGAAAGACAGACACACAGAGTTACTTTCACATTCATAATATAAGTATGAATTAGTAACAATCTAAACAACTTGTACAATTTACTATGATAATAGCGTCTAACAGCTTCAAAAAGTATTATCATTATCATACTCATTATCTCAGAATTTCTCACAGAACAGAGAACTTGATAGAATAACCAAAAATACATTTAACTCGTTATTCGAATTAGTATTTCGTGGAAATCAATTCACTGACTCTTCTAGTTACATTGGAAAAGGTATACTTGTTAATAATGTTCTCTAACTTCCATTAATTGTATTCATGTGGAAACAATCACCAATTTGCTGAATTTGATGGATTGAAATGTGGAAAGCGAACGATGGGTAATTATTTCTTAGATAATCTATTTTTAGTTTGATTGTATAATAACAATTTGATTTTGACAAAATAGCTTTAGTTTTCAGGTCTTCTTGTAACAAAGAAATGAATTCAAGTAATAAATAACATGTATTTCCTTGACTCTGATGGCTGTTTTACTACTATAATGACTGCCTCGTTAGTCTAATGGTTGGCGTATACGACTGACGATCACGAGGTCTCGGGTTCGATTTTCGAGTCGGATCAAATGATTGTATCATCTGCAAATATTTGTTTCGAGTTCAGGTGTTTTCTATGTATAATATGTATTTACATAAAAAAAGTATTCCAATGTATATATACCAATTGTCTAGTGCCCATAACACAAGCTCTGCTTAGCTTGGGTAGATGGGGTTGTGTATAGGATGTCTGAAATATTTATTTATTTATTATATCAGCTATAAGACATCTACTACATGATATAGGGTTCTCCTAAGTCTTTCGACAATAACTGGTCCTGTGTGTGATTTATTAATAAAAATACAGCTATTACAGGAAATTATTATTTTCGCATCCTTTTCACAGGGTTCACAGAACAAGCTTCTTATTAAATAGAAAGTTCTGTAGAAGACTTGAAAAACATTCAATAAATATTTTCACGGGAATTAACGCGATAACTAACTCAATGGTACATACCTCTGATTTGCCTCTAATTTTACACTGGCTGTGGTCACAGGCTGACCACGGCCATCATGAAACGCGAAAGTTTAAAAGTTAGTACTGGAATAACATTCTTTAAAAAAATGTTAAAGAGTAATTTATTCAACAATTTCAAAAGGCTTTCGATGACTTTTATTGCCACAATATTGTAGCTCTTAAAGTACATCTTAACCTTTTAAGTATGAAAGCTACAAAGACAAAACAGACCCTCGGACAATGAGGGGTGAACCCTGTAATCTCAACAACGATCACCGACCTCATCTCTCCTTGAACACTCAGTTACACCACTTGCTGTTTGAACTTATACGGGAAATAATACTTTCTGATGTGTTATCTTTTTTTGATAAACTTACTGTATTTGTATGATATTCGTATATAAAAGCTATTTTTTTCTAAATCAGCATGTCTTAGAAAAGTTTATTTTTGGTTTTTGCTTTTATCGAATAGGGGGCAACGGGCAAAAGAATCGTCTAATGGTAATTACCCTCGCCCATGGATGCCAGCAATACTAGAGGCGTCACAAATGCGTTGCTGGCCTTTGGAGGGTGAGGAGGGGGGAAAGTGTTGGGCTATGGGCCTTCGGTTACCTTCACTGATTCGGTGAAATTTAGTTTTATATAACAATAAGTATAGTAAAAAGCTGTTTATTAAAAAACTTTTGTATAATTAATGAAATAGCTGTTCAAAACTGGTTCAGGTCTTTTTTTTGACCTTTCTTAATTTTATCTTCCTATTAATCATCATTTCATTAAAATTAAGTTTGTTAACCCCAAAATATTGTTTGGTAAACATTTAAGTTCTGTACAAAATGCTATCCATATTAACTCTGGGAAATGGCTCTTCTTCCGCATAAAAGGACCCTTCTGTAATCCTCAGCACCGATGGCCACGCACTTACATATACTTATATATCTTGAGTGGCAAGTCCATATTTCACCTCCTATTTTCATAATAAACCTTTTACTGATCATTTCATAAATTCATGAATATTTTCCGTGACTCTGAATCCTGATAAATCTTATATCAAATTGTACCCAAGCTCCGACAGTATACAGCTATGCTGAGTACTGGTAAAACAGCACTTCGTGACGGCCCGTCGTGATGTGCCGCCAATTTGAACAGCCTCATGACAGCGACTCACTCCTCATAATTACATATAAACTGTTGTGACAGTTATCCGTGAAAAGTATTAAATTTAAATTATAATATACCATTACGTTTTATAGATAATATATTTTAATTAGGACTTTAACCAATTCATTGTAGAAATAAATTCTCTTGTACTTATTCCACCATATTTTTTTTTACACCTGGCCGGTTTCGCCTTATGACATCATCAAAATTGTTTTGATAATGCGATAAGGCAAAAGTAAATATAAAAATGGATTAAGTACAAGTTAATTTAATTCTATAATGTATTGCAACAAGTTCCGTTAAGTGCCGACAGTCAAAAGTATAAATTACTTTAAACAATTCGTGACCTTTTGGGTCGCAAACGTACAGGTATAATAATGTAATTACATTTCACCTACATTTTTTTGTCTCGGTTTCAACTGGATTATATATTTAATTGCTCTCCTGTAAGATACAAAATGTAAAAATATCTTACCCCTCAACTCATAAAAATCAACGATTATTAAATGACAACGTTGTTCAGTAGTGACATGATTTGCGTGTTCTAGTTTCAAAACGATATGTTCTGCATTGATTGTCATACAGTCATGAATAATTATAAAATACTTGACTTTCGTAAGTCGAATCAGAATAGTCAGAAGACTTTAATGAAAATGTAACACTTTATACAGCTACTGCATTATTATAATTTCTTATTCTGCCAACAATTAAAGTGTTATAGAGCCAGAACCAATATCTTTCCTCCCCTATCGTTATACCAAGCAATATACATTATAATAAAGGTCTATATACAATACGCCAGGAGTTATAAATGTTAATATTATGCAATTACCAGACAGCCCCTATGGGATACAGGTAGTACCGAAACGCCCTTACCTCCCCCTAATTCGTGGAAGCTACTAGCACACCTGTGTCAGTAATGTTTGTTAGAAAATATGTTAATTTCAATGATAATTCTCATTTATCTGTGAGTTTAAATTAGAAGTACCAAAAGTCATTGAAGTAAAACTGTTACTTTGAAACATATTTTATATTATAGAAATCAAATATCGCTTACTTAGGACCCATCATATTTTATGCCCGATGTGCTGCCCTATTATAAGTTTTTAGTTTTAATTCATTTTGTCTTCCTTTTTTCTAAAGAGATAAGTGTTTTTTTTATAAATCTAAACCTTCCGGTTTTCTTCTCTTTAGTTTCGTTGCGGGTTCCAAGACGGTTTAGTTTTTCCTGGGACTTACCTAGTGTCGTAACTCGTGTGCTCTTGGGTCACTGCTGTTGATCCTTGAATACAAAGGCACATTGGTGAGCATGTGCGAGGGATTTGATAAAGCACCTTAGTTTATTAAAAGAAGAAAGCTATTATCAATAATGTGTCTTATCTGCGGCATTTTTATAATTTTTTTTCATAGAATAAAGACAATTTTGTCTGGACAAACGCTAAGTACTTTGATAATACATTTGAAATAAATTATTGTACACTATCATTTAAAACCCAAGTTTGCCAACTTGAGCTCTGCCCTATTTCTTATTAAAAACGTTTTAATAACATCAATCTTAATTAAAATATCTTTCTGACGTCTTTCTTATAATTAAGAAGAAAGTAATTAGTTTTATTTCTTTCGTTTATTTTAATTAATTGCTAGTTGAGAACAATTTCATAAGTAATCTGTCACAATACATCAAATAATTTTTACTTTGTGGCAGACAAATCTCTCAAAGCATAACTAAGACTTAGTTTTGTTTATACCTAAGGTAAATAAAACTTGAAGGAAAAATAAACAATACATTTCTATACATTATTTATACGTAATGTGATACCATACTTGTCATATAGTACTGAATACTAATTTTCCTGAGACCTCCCAAGTGTCATAACTTGGTGTGTTCCTGAGTGGCTACTATTGATCTTGGTGCGAAAGGGGTCACAGTTGTTAGCGTGTGGAACCTCTGGTGTTGAGAGTGTCCATGTGTAGCGGTAATCGCTTACCATCAAGCGATTCGTCTGCTCGTTTTCCCCATGTTCCATAAAAAAATAAAAGCAAAGAGCTTGTGCTACGGTAACAATATTGCTTATTTTAGATAAATTCCACCTGTTTCTAAATGACTAAATCTCCAACAGCTATTAAACAGAGTGTAACAATACTATACATAGATATATACGACAATACGTATATAGATTCTCAAATTCGTACTACATTTCCACATTCTGAAACTTAACAGCGACAAACGAATTTACATAACAACGCCTCTGTGTATGAACAAACAGTAAACAGTAGCTAAATCTTGAACGCCAACAAATTACGTAAACAGCGGGCGCCATGCTGGATGTGCGCGTTAATGAGATAATTGTATGAGAGCGAGACGTTTGCGCAGAACCCGCGTGTTTCCTATACTCATGAACGAACGCTTAATTTGTAAGGCTAATTGTTTTGTTACAGGAATCGAACTCTGTCGTGAATGTTTCGTTTAATCAAGAATCCTGTTTGTGTGATTTAACGGCATGTTAGAGAATTAGATCTAAAAGTACGTCTGAACGTTTACCGTTTCTTTACATTATTTGGTGTCGTAATCGTTGTCCATTCTACTGTAATCACAAATAGAGGTTGTAGGTCCGATTCCTTACCTAGTTAAATATTTTCATCGAAGTAGTATTCTGTAATTTATCTTAGAATGTTATCAATTTACGTTTAAAACAGACTTTGGCCTAGTATAGGAATCATTACTAGTACCTACGCTAACATAGTTATATTAACGATGTTCCTACTTTTAAATATAATGTTTTTATTGCTTTCTGTAATAAAGAAATATAATTACAATGAGTCGTCCTACTTATGAAAAATATAAAGTCTATACGGGTTGTTCTATTAGGATTTAATTGAACAGTTTTGTTATATGATTTGTAGTTTTATGCGGCAAAAACGACGCTATTAAAAAATATGTACCACAGTTTTGTGCATGCATAGATAGAGTTTTCTTTAATTTATGAGCACCAATACCATGTTACTGGTGTTAAACATGGTGTTACAACCTCTATACACAATGGCTTTTTTAACTAACAACACACATCTAAGGCTGCCTTTTAAAAGTATAATATCTTATCTATACCAAAAGGGCTGTGTCATTGTCAAATTGGCGATAGTTTCCGGGATGTCACGTGACAATCTGAGCTGTCATGTTCCAGGGGAACTTGAGCGAAGGGGTTTGTAACGTGGTTAGCAAAATGTTCGGTCTAAAGCCTCTGTCCACACCAGTCAACAATGATTTTATTACTTCAAAATGGTAGAAACCAAAGCTTTTTGTATAGGAATATGAAGATAGATATTTGGATATTTATTGCGACTCATTGAGCTTGAAATATGGTAATCATAAAATTCTAAAAGATTAATTTATGTTTATTGACTCGTAAAAAAATTACCCTATGCACCATTTTTATGGTGAAGAATACAAAATGCCAGTACCCCTATTCACCCCGTGGGTACTGTAAGAGCAACACACTTCAAGTAGAAGAGACGTTCGAAACGAACCTACTAGCCAGCGAAATAAAATGCGTCAAAACCTCCTTTCCAATGAAAACTTGTGTACCAAAAGTGACTAGTAGGCTTTTGACTTGTTAGAATTGAAGAAAAACAATCCAAAAAACTAATTCTTTAGAGTGAGTATGAAAAATGACTCTTTAATACGCACAAAACATTGGTTACAACTTGTCCTAAACACAAATAATAATAAAAAGAATAAAACGTATTTTAAATTAATAAATAAGTGTAATACTTGAATTCTCGGGTTCGATTTCCGAGTTGGATCTGCAAATAGGATCTGCAAATATTTGTTTCGGTGTTTTCTATGTATAAAATGTATGTATTTAAAAAAATATAAATGTGTTCGTATCAGTTGTCTAGCACCCATAATACAAGGTCTGCTTAGCTTGGGACTAGATGGCGTTGTGTGTTAGATAATCGAAATATTTATTATTTATTATTATTCTGTCAACATTTCTCTTCACTTTCAAGTAAATAATATACAAAGGATATGACTAAAGAGTTATTACTCACCTTCACAATTTTTATTAATAGCTCAAATATTAGAAATTGTTTTTTAAATCACGCTCAACCCCAAACACAACCACGGATCAATTTCGAAGGACGTGGACTCCATTTTTTCAATCAGCCGCATCGTTAATCAAAATAGGGGTGCGTTGAGGGTTAAAATTATTTAATATAATAGTTCAATGGCCTCAAAGATAGGACAAAATGAATGTCTCTGTAGGGAAATATAAAATATCCTCGATTTATTTTTATTCCTCGGATGACGTCACGTCTGCCTATAGAATAGTACCTCTATCGTATCTTCTCTCTGTTCAGAGCAAACACTATTCCTGGAGCAATTTTTATAAAAGACTACCTTTACAACTTGTGCCTTTATAACCACGGATAACACACTGCGGGACAAATCTTATTAAAGAAAATAGGCCTAAGTTACTCCTTTTTACGTTTGCTATCTGCCACTAAAAGTCCCGTCAATATCGGTCCGGCCGTTCTAGAGATTATCCGGAACAAACAGACAGACAGACCGACCGACGGACACAAAAAATTTAAAAAGTGGTTATTTTAATACTACAAACAGACACTCTAATTTTATTTATGTGTATAGATATAAGTATCAAGTATCAAATTCGTCACAAAGAATTGACTGTTAGGCATAGATCTCTGAAAATGTACTATATTTTGTTTAATTTTTATTGATAATATTTTGTAACACCAATGCAATAGTATCGCTCCTCTATCTCTTACTCTTCTAATATCTATTAATGTTCAATACACATTCAAAACGCGCACTGTGAATTGACATTGTAGTCACGGGGAACACCCGGAGATTTTTTTTCCGGGATTCCCTCATAAACGTTTATGTATTCACTTAAACACATGGGTAATCGTTGATTACATAATAAAATGTAAAAATTGAAACTATTTTAAATTTTTTACAATTCGATTTTTGCAGACTAATGTTTTTTTTTTTCTTTTTCAGGTAAGAAAGTGCAAAGTCTTCATAACCAAACTCATCACGAACCGGTACATAAATTCATTATCTAATGCTTGTTATATCTCGCTTAATAATGGAAAACCCGCGTTATACTTAGGGGATGTAAGATAAACAGAAGGGATCAACTTACCCTCCGCTAAAAGCAAAAATATTATCAGTCTTCTTTTTAAACTTGATTAGACAAAATGAACATAAAAATAATACAGGGTTTTCTGAAATTAAATTCGAACAAATTACGTTTGTCTAAATACTCAAAGCGAAATTTCTTTGTATTTATAAAGTGTTTACTTTGCTTATTTTAAATGATTTCCGTACAACCATAAGTGGTTGGGGAAAAGTTCGTCGCCTTAGGGATATACATTCTTGTGTCACGGGGATCTTTACAAACTTACATGAAACGGACACAAAACACACCCAGACTTAGAACAACAATTTATGGATCACACAAAGTGTTGTCCCGTGTAGGATTTGAACCCACAACATTTGGCGCAGTAGGAAGCGGTGTGGCGACCACTGAAACCACTAGGCCAACCGTGTAGTCATTTATTATCTAATTTCATAACTTTATGCATATTTTGCTCTTAACCCGACTAACATCTCGGCATGTCTTAAGCATGATGTTCGTTTATGCATTGCAATACAAGGAAAAAAAAGGAGTAGAAACATTTGTTATTACCTTTCCATTTGACTGCCTACGTGGCGCGAGGGCAGCTTATGCGACTGCTGTGCTTGAGGTCTCAGGTTCGATTCCCGGGTCAAACCAAATGTTTATATGATCCACAAATATTTGTTTCAGAGTTCGGGTGTTTTCTTTGGATAATATGTTTATATTTACAAATAAAAATTTATATGTGTTTATATCAGTTGTCCCCATAACACAAGCTCTGCTTGGTTAGACTAGATGGCGATGTATGTAAGATGGGCGAAATTTTTATTATTATTAATATTTATAATAAAAAAAAATTAGAAGACTGTGACAGATTAAAACTTTTGATTAAGTTTATATAGCCTATATCCCCCGGGCCATTATCGTCACTTTATTGTCACCTCTATCACTAAAATCTGTTATAAAGATACAAACATACGTAGACTTCCAAAACTATTTATCTTTCCTATTGAGTTCATCATGTAGTCGGGTAACAAGTAACGATATAAAAAAATTCCATGACTGCTTTATATTTTGTTAGTTTTGTTTATTTTTAATTTTGATGTACACAGTGTCACTCCCACGACGAATCTATTGATACGCTCAAATAAAAACACGACAAGTCGTTTAGGCTCTAAGGCGTACCAAAGAAATATACATACATACACTCACTTAACATAACGCTCCTTCTTTTGCAACTGATTAAAAAGGTCATATTACCAACCACAGGAATATACATATACAATATAAATTATTCTTTTTACTTAATACCCAACATCAATTCCCAGTATATAACGTTACTTTTTCAGTTAAATATAATTATTAATTCATAGGTCCAATAGACCGTTTTCCTGTGTAATTTATCAAATATTGATGCCATAATTGTTTTAATTACAGAAACATTTAGTAAGTCTTTGTATATTGTACAGTTTAGACGGATTGTTCGTTTACAGTTGTTATTAAACTGTATAGTAACCTACTTACGACATGAATGTATTGATTTTATGTCAAAGTTTATATGTCAATCTCAATTGTATTTTATATTTGAAGTAATGGTCTTACCATTCTTATGTTATTCAACTTACCTAAAAAAAAGTTACGTGAAAACTTAGCTTAACGACTCCGGAGATTTTTTACCGATGATAGGTAAATATCGCATTTAGTAAGTGGACGGATACAGGCTTTTCGGAAAGAATTTATAGTATAGTAGACACCTGTTAAAAAATTGTGTGATAACCATGGAAATAGTGTTAGGATATCATCAGCCTATCGCAGTCCACTGCTGGAGGATGGAGAAGGTGCTTAGAATATGGACAATTAATATTATTGGTTTTAATCTGTAGTCAGACTACGAGTTAGGCTACAAATCCAAGTTGTATCCAGGCTATCCTACCAATCAGTTAATCTTCGTGATAGCCGACAAAACTATAACTATTAAGTTCTACAATTCGGTGTAATTTATTTATTTATGAAAGGTACGCTTACAGATCACTACTAGTACATGTTAAACGTTAGGAGATAGGAAAATATAAGTCTACACGCTCATGTTTTATTTAACATACGCAACATGAGTAAATACAACCATTTCCTACGGCTTATCTACAATAAATTTGTCGTTTGCTAAAGAAAGTAAAACGATAGCTCCAATTCAACGATCCCTTCTGTTACCATAGATAATATAATACACATACGCGTGTTACCAGTACATAAATTTCAACTTAAGTTGTTAAAAATTCTAATAATGATAATCTAGAAATCATGATATGGCAATATTTTTACCAACGGTGAAGTACTTTATAAGCAGGTTCGGAACGGAAGCAGTTCGTCGGCCGTAGAATTTATAGCCTTTAGGGGTTCAAATCGGGGGTGTAAATTGGTTAATGCAAGGGTTCGAAATCGTTAGTGTACGACTGGACTGATACTTAATCCCCTCTATACTAAAAACTCGTTTAAAAGTGATGTAGATACTGTTTGATTTTGTTCGTAAGCATGTTGTTTTATGATAAGAGGTTTTAAATTTAATAGAAAATTCTAATCAAGATTGTAAGGCACATACACATTTAAATTTGGTTTAAGAGGATTATCTTATAGATTAAATGTTCTTTCTTTGTTATGTATTCTGGTAATGTATATGTTATTCCGATAAGATGTAAGGTTTACATTCATTCGTTTGACTCATAAATTTTTAAATTAATATTATTTTATGCGTAATTAATTTATATTTCTATAGTAATAATTCGTTAAAAATGTAGGTTTATAATTTTTCATATATATAGGTATGTATCAGAATCTGAAATGTTGTAAACATGTAGGTGGAAGTTAAACCAATCATAAATAATTTCAAAACAAAACAATAGGCAGTTAAAAAATCTTCAACTTTTGTGTTTTAATAATTACACTATAACTATTTTATCAGTGCTGTCTATATATTTATACGTAAAGCCTAAACTTGGTACCCTTTTTGACAGCCTCGGTGGCGCAGTGGTAGCGTACGCGACTGTTGTCCATGAGGTCTCGGGTTCGAATCCTGGGTCGGACCAAATGTTTGTATGATCTGCAAATATTTGTTTCGGAGTTTGGGTGTTTTCTATGTATAATATGTATATATTTACAAAAAAAAATGTATTTATGTATTAATATCAGTTATCTAGTACCCATAATACAAGCTCTGCTTAGTTTGGCACTAGATGGCGTTGTGTGTTAGATGTCCGAAATATTTATTTATTTATTTTTACGAATATCATGCAAGCGAATCCTCCGTACGAAATTTAGCACAGTTAAAGTTTATGTGTAGTGGAGGAAGGAGTGCAGGAAGTTACTAGTGTTCTCCTAATAGTTTCACTTTTAATCATTAGGCGACCACTAGTATGACATTATAAAATACTTCTTATGTAACATGCAATCGACAGAAAAACTTTGAATTCTAAAATTATTTAAGTTGCATTTCTGTAAACAGGAGACAATTTTTTGTCTTTTACAGTCACCAATCGTATATGTAAACTTCTACTTAAGTTCCACTTGCAAAGAGTTATTTATTACGTATATAGTACGTAGATATTTGCTATCTGGTCTTACAAATCACCCTTGCATATCCCATGGGTGTAATTAAAGGTGAATGATACACCATAAATCAGGGGATTGGCGAGCCTTATCCAGCTAGCTATTTAATTATAAATAATATATCTGTTTTTAACTAACACAACCATTTACCACAAGTATTCTTAAATAATTCAGAAGATCTGGGATCTGGAATTTAAAACACAGATTCTTTATTAATTTTAATCTACTTCCTACAATATTTTCGTAAATATGTATAGTGTATACGATAAAACCTTGACACAAACCATATACGAACCCGTCTGTGCAGCGTAGTACTTATAGTAAAAAAAACTTCCTTTCAAAAAAAAGAGACCTATGATTAATTATTTATGAAATTCCATTAGTGATGATACAATAAATTAACTTTAGCAGAATTTATTTATTTATTTATTTATTTATTTATTAACTTAATGCACATGAGGTACAAAGGCGGACTTAATGCCATTAGGCATTATCTACCAGTCAACCTACAGGTGTTGCAGAAATATGATGCGGTAGGTGCAAGGACAAAATTTTGAACTCGGACTAATAGTAATTATGCAGATACTAGATAAGCATATACAATTATACTACTACATATATAACAGATACACAATATACACAAACATACACATATAAATACATACGCACATATATACATACATACATACATACACATAAACATATATATACATATATAGACGGGTATTAGCGTTGAGACTATACTGCCAATTCACTCAGTAGAAGTTCGCGAACTCTTTTTTTAAATGTAAGACGATTAGTAGACATCCTGATTTCGGTAGGAAGTGCATTCCACAGTAGGACTGACTGCACATAGAAGGAACTATTGATAAAGTTAGTGGTATGAGAGGGCATAGAAGAAGCAGGTTGTCAGTTGACCGAAGACTTCGGTCGTGGTTGGAACATAAGAAGCGGAAATGTGGTACCAAGTATTCGGGCAATGATGGAGAGTTCAAAAAAGAAAAAAGAGAAGTCGGGCACGTAGACTGCGGCGCTGCCGAATTGGTAGCCATTGCAACTGGGAACGTAAAGCAGACACATGATCATACTTGCGAAGATTAAAGACGAATCGAATGCAGTTATTGAGAAGACGGAATTTATGTTTAGGTTTGCAAGAAAACAAACGGCACGAATGAGCTGACCACTGCCTCACAAAAAACCGGTGTCAATCAGTAATAACACTGTGTTTCACCGAGTGAGTGAGGATACTGGAGGCCCATATCCCAACACCTCCTCCCATCCCCCTCCCCATCCCCTACAGGCCGGCAACGCACTTGAGACGCCTCTGGCCTGCGAGTGTCCATGGTCAGCGGTAATCGCATACCATCAGACGATTGGTGTGCTCGTTTGCCGCCTATTCCATAAAAAAAAAGTAACACGATGAACGACATTAGATTTGCTATTAAATATTCTGTGCTTAAGGTAGGTAGGTATGTAGGTAGGTATTGTGTATGTGTTACTTGAATATGATGAACTTTCTTTTACCACACAACTGTATTCTAAATATACACCCGCCTAATTCTTAGACATAAGTCACATTTTTCTTGTTTCAACTATGAGGTATGTTACGGCATAATGAAGCCATACGAATAGCGATTTTATCAAACGAATAGATCGTCATGCCTAACTAGATAGGCCGCCCGTACAAAAGATTGTGAATTGAAGATAAGGGTTCAGGCCGATAGAGGCCGATACTGTCGACTTCGGAAGCACACCGTCTGAGCTCCTAACGGAAGCCCTTTGTCCCCACGGGTTAGGGACATCAAGGTAGGTCGATATAAGCTACCAAATTATATAGAATTGAACCTTACTGCATACTATAGAGATCCGGATACTAATTTAGTTGAGAAAGATTTGGCTCATTTCGTGTATCCTTTTTCTAAATGTAAGCTTTAGATACAATGAATTTGATTTTCAATTATTGTCATTATTATCCTTTACATAGAACTCCAACTTGAACAATGAAACAGCTGAATGAGCAATACTTTTGTTTTAGACAAATAGGTACTGATCTATGTAGATGATTGACATTCCAGTCGGAAGCTTATTTTCAGTGCTTTGGCTTTTATATCATTATTATCATCACCAGCCTATCGCAGTCCAATGCTGCAGTTGCACGCCACTTACTTCGATCCTTAGCTTCTCCCATCCAGCTCCTGCTAGCCGTCTTGCGCGAATCATCACTCCACCGGCCTGTGGATGTCCACCACTACGTTTGCCGAAACGCAGTCTCCACTCAAGAACTATAACTTCATATCATTGATATGTCTGAATAGGCTTCAAAGTTCAAAAAATATCCAATTGTTTTCAACTATCGGTTACTGACACTATTATCATTTATACGCAGACCATTATAATGAGCTTGACTCATTAACGATGCTCTTCGCATAGAATTGTATACATTAGAATCGTGCTAGTGAGATAAATCGCCTTCTTACTGTTGTAACATGTAAAATTATATGTATATTTATACCTAAACTGGCACTGAGAGACTATATTACATAAGTGTAGCGATACATCTACCAAAGTTACCACGATTAAACGAAATTATTCGCTTCTAGACACAACAGAGTGGAAAATGTTCTACGAAGTGTAATTTGCGGTGGGGAGTTTAGTTCAGTTAAAATATATCATTTACTTTTAAGCAGTAATTAATATTAAGAATCTACCTTGATTCGGAAGTAAACAATTTTTTTCTTTGGTTTGAAAAGATAGGTATATAATGAAAATCGTAGACTTTCAGTCTTGAGATTTTTGATTAAAATAAAAAAAACTATGGTCCTTTTGCACAAATTGACTAACTCGGTCGAAGTGACACTAGAATTTAACAGAAAAACGGTGGTTAGCAATTCTTTCGTTGCTTTTAACTGAGTCAGAGGATTAGGCGAGCGGCAATGCATATGGAGATGTCTATGTCCATCAGTAGAATTGCGATAGGCTGATGATGATGATGAATGCACTTGAGACTATAGTCACTCACTATACTTAAATGAACCGTCTCGTTTGCGCCATATATTAAAAAATAAACTCAATATACAATACGAAAATACAAAAGTATTAAAATATCATATGAAACACACGCCAATAACAGTAGGTATAACTGGATGTAAATCTGATGAATCATAATTACGAATTTTATTGCGCGTTCAGGCTTATTGGTAATATTGTGATAAATTGATGAGTATATCTACATATTGCTACTCCATATCGACCGAATTATTACAAGTTTTTACACTACAAAACATTATATGATTCACTGCATTTATGTAGCTATATAGAATTATATAGCTTTAAGTTTAAGTTTTTTAATGGATCAAGTTCAAATATTGACACGATATGCAAACTGTTTTGTGCGTTTTGTATGTATTTCAAAGTGCCATAATGAAACGATGAAGATTATAACTAGTAAAGTATTAAGGTTTGTAAAACCATACGAGCAGAAAGTTATATACTTTTCATATGTATTGGTAGTTAAAGCAAAATCCACTTATTCCTTACAAAAAAGGAATTATCCATTCAAAAACACTACACAGCTTTTTTGATTCAACTGAAATATTATTAATTTTAATACTTAAAAATATATATATCTACATTCAACTATTCGAGATTTTATTACAATTTGACAGATTATATTTATACCAGGAATGATTCATGTATTTTTTAACTGTTAAGTAATTTTGCTATCCTACGAATTAAACTTAATTTTTTTTAGGATTTTCTTTATTGTTGAACACGAGTCCTGAATAAGTTTTATTTCATTTTTATTTTATATTTAGTTTTGTAAATAAAGTTGTAATAGATTTCCCTACAACCACGACCATTGTCTTAAAGTTAGACTCGTAAAAATACTAAGGAAACCAAGCGTTATCCGGGGAATAACCTACAAAATTCCTAGAGTTAGCGTTCAGTAGTAAGAACTATAACTTAACATCTAATACCGTTACGGATATTTCGGAAATCATATTTCATGCAACTTCCCTGTCCATGATCCCCTTCCATAAAAAATGTAATTAGACCATACATGTATAAAGCTAGTGTGTATAAAACCTAGTATTAAAACCTCATAAATTATTCAAGGTGTGAACAAACATTTTTGGGAATTAACTAACTGGTTCATTTGCATTACAGCCGCAATGCGGTCATTATCGCACAATAATATAACATGAAGAGAATTATATGATACTTACTAGTTAAATCGTTACGTATTTTGGTTTGAACTACAAATTTGCGTGCTTATAACAATGTTTTGTTAGCCTTAGATTCACCCATGTTAGAAATATGTTATTAGTTTGAGTGTTAATTAATTATATTTGCGTCCTGATACCTGTATACGTGTTTATAAAAGACCCACATGTGTATTTTGACTGCCTCCGTGACCAGTGGTAGCGTGTCCGATTTCTGTGCTTGAGGTATCGGGTTCCATTTCCGAGTTGGACCAAATTATGTGTGATCTGAAAAGGTTAGTTTCCGAGTTTGAATGGTTTTTTTTATGTATAACATGTATAAATTTAGAAAAAAAGTCTAAATATCCTATTAATCAAGCTAGCAGTCATAGTACATGCTCTGCTCCGTTTGAAGCTAAACGGCGTTGTGGGTTAGATGTCTGATATAAATCTTATTTTTGAGGACTCCCTACAACCTTTATTATACAGTGACTTTTCACATCAGGTTGCACTGTGAAACCATCTAATATTCATCTATATGTATAAGTATATAGGTAAAAATGAAGACGTGAAAAAAACCTATGTACTTCCAGTTTTAGAAAGCTACAAAGACATTGTTAAAATCTTATCGAAATTTGTAGTAAGTTACCCTGAAGATATACATCATACAAGGGTCCCCCAAAACTTGGGCCCCGGAAGCCAAAACAATCACGGCAATTATTGACCATTGTCCAATGAAACTGTAATCCTGTCACAGTTGTTTGACAGATCGTATTTACACAGAACTACCTTCACCTGTATATACCCCCCCCCCTCTCTCTCTCTTTCCCCCATCACCCCCTCACCTCTCTGTCAATTCAATACGAAAATCCAATTTCTTTTACGTTACAACTTCGCTCATTTTGTTTCGTCGAAGAATCGAAAGTTGTCTCGTATATGAGGATTTCTATTGACTCGTATGCTTTTGACGGCCCTGGAGCTATTATTGCTTCCCTGATTATTGACTGAAATAAATGTTGGAGATGTCTATATACTGAATAGGGTGGCCAACTGGAGTTTTTTTCATAACTTAATACTGTGTTTTTTATTGAATATAGTGAATTCTAAGTATTCTATACATTTCGTATTGGAGTAATTTACAAAGCCTATCTATTAGATTTCATACGTGAATATGTGATCAATAGTTTCCTATGTATATCCGTAATACGTGAAAGTTAATAAGTCGTGTATTCTTTTAAAAAGATAACTATACCCATATATATAATATATGGCCTTTGTCTACTCATATTTATATACCCATCATCATCATCATCATCATCATCTACTCATATATATATATATATGAGTAGACAAAGGCCAGCAGTGAACTGCTATGAATAATTGACGACACTATAAACCCAATTAACATGTGAATATTACAGTATTCGACTTAATAAACCCATCTCAATTTTCACGTCTTCTCTAAATGCAAAGTCCAAATTTCTTATTTATTTCGCATTTTCGAATTTTCTATACTGCTCTGTAACCCTCAAGCCACCCCACCTCAAATTGAGAGGGTTACATGGAGAATTTGAATTTGTATAATGATGTTTTTGGATAATAAAAGGATTGAATAAGCAAGTAGATAAGACGGGGATTTTGGATCGATCGACTTCACAGACACGAGACGAATCAACCGAAATATTTTGAAATAAAAGTTACCGAAATACAGACTTTGTTGTAGATCAACTTTGTTTCGAAATGAATAAATTTGTACAGAACTCCGACACCTGAAGTTCGAATATGGAATGTTTTTTTTCTTTTAAATCTGTATGTAACATTTTTTAAGGACTTACTCTTGGTTAGATGTTATACATACAATTTCCAAAGAAAAAAATAGATAAGACCTATAATTAAATGCAACGTTTTGCATTTTTGGATTTAGTCAACATTAGCGTCAATATTCTATGCAAGGACGATATATTCAGAGCTATATATATTTTTCGCTTATTTGATAGGTGTGCCTTCTTTATAACATGTTTTTATGCTCACTTCTAGTTGGAAGTCATGGTGAGGTTATTATACACAAATAACTGTAACTTTACCTTAATTGTGTAGTTGACCCTGTAGCGTTTTGTGGTCAATGGTCATTTAGTAGCACTAAATTTATTACAACCATTGTGTAATAAATTTGTGCTACTAAATGACCATTGTGATCGTCTAAAATCCTTTTCTTAAATTTTACTTCTTGACTCGTACAACTTATTTGCGTCTATCAAAAACATTAAAAGTTTGCTATATATTTCATTGATACTTCGCTCTTATTGGTATAGTGTGATATTTTACAGGTTATCAACATCATCAACATCCCATAATATCCCACTGCTGGGCTAGGGTCTCCTCTCAGGAGAGGGTTAAGGCCATACAGTTTTTACAGTTGTTCGCGATAAATAGACTATACAATGCGAAATTTTTTTACTAATTCGAAGCAAAGTTTTTGACATTAAGACGTTTAAACCACGCAAACTCTTCAGAATGGATATACCAAATCTACACAACGGGCATAGTATATGTATTAATAGTATACCATCATAGTATACAATCTAATTTAAGCCCAGACATTATTAGACTGTTATGCCTATCACGATATTGCTGACTTCCGATCGACATGACATAACGCCAAAGGCGTTTAACAACCGATATTGATATATTCTATGAAATTTAACCTTATAAGTCTCATATATTCCCTGACTTCAATATTGATCGATTTAATTTAAAAGTTTAGTGTCATGACACTAAATTCAATCGTTTATGTAAAGTCCAGAATTCTAGTAAGTGGAAGTTTTTGAGAACTCTTTTAAATGTATTACCGTTGTATTTTTTACCTGACTACGTTGAAGGCAAAATTAATAGTTTTTACAATAACTGTATGTTCTATCGTAATGCGTAAATTACTAATGAGGAGTCAATAGATTCGTAATAATGGCTAGGGTAACATGAACTATTTTTCTATTTTTTAAAAAGCTTTTGTTTCATATATGACTGCACGGTTGGCCTAGTGGTCTAAGTGGTCGCCACACCGCTTCCTACTGTGCCAAGTGTTGTGGGTTCAAATCCTACATGGGACAACACTTTGTGTGATCCATAAATTGCTGTTCTGAGTCTGGGTGTACTTTGTGTCCGTTTCATGTATGTTTTTAAAGTCCCCTGTGACACAGGATGTATATTCCTAATACGGGAGTAGTCTTTTTAAAACAAAAAATAAATAAATATATAGTATAACACTTTACTAACAAAAAAGTGAGTGATAGTATTTAAAACTAATTGATTTTTTTTTAGCAAGTTGTTTATGCTACTTAATTATATCATACAAAAAAAGTTGCAAATAATGTCTCATGTTTTCATATACCTCAAAATATTTTGCATTCTAATATTTTTTTAATATTCACACTTCATAAAATTGTGAGTTGGTGACGGCCATTATGCGGCAGAAAAGCATCGGGTGCGTTCGACACTGAGGAGAGGCCAAAGAATCTTTACAGACGGAAAGAGGGAGGGTACAACCTGCGCCCGACACCCGACTAAGAACATTCGTCTTAACGACTTACTTTTTTTCTAAATGCGTTTGGGAAAATATTTTCCTGAAGTAAAAATGAAAACTTGTCCTGTTATTATTATAGCAAATTTATAATAATAATCTCCCACTATGTACACGGCCGGCTGATTCAATACAAAGCCCGGTCAAAGGTCAAAACAAATACTATGGTAACCAGATTCCTGATAGATAGATATTTCACTAGCTGATCCGGTGAACTTCGTACCGCCATATTCATTTTGGGGAAAAATTTCTGAATTACCTAAGTACTTATTTTAGAAAGCCCGTGTTAACTTGCTACAGGGCCGCAGTGTACACGACTAAGCGGACTAAGATAATATAACTTCTCTTGTTATCTCCTATTTTTTTCTATACAAATCTTGTCCTGACAATAACAAACACATAAATAAATGAATTACATGCGCGTACATGTAATAAATTTTTGTGATTCATTTTTATTTTGTTTAGATTTAATCCTTATTTGGGGCCCTTTCTGCGTGTATGTCGGCCATCGCGGTAAATAGTAGCGTATGTCTTGCCTTAAGACTCAAATCTCTATTAATTTCATCCACATTGGCTCAGCGGTTCAGTCGAGACAGACAAAGTTACTTAGAAAGAAACACTGTCTGTCTTTCATATTAGTATAGATGATTGATAAATAACATCCAGATACAGAAAAACATCTGGGGTTGTCTGAATCACAGAATATTTATCTTGAATGGAAATCGAACCCTCAACCTCTGGCTCAGCAGTCAGGACCTCTAACCACTAGCTCCATCAAATAATTCTCCTGAAGAAAAAATGAACTTCTATGCCTATATACCTACGTAATGAACTAAAGCTGAGATACATGAGGCTTAGTTGATGGTCGTGACAGTTGGAAAATTATTGCATAATTACGACAATATTGCAATATTCTAGAATATAATTATTGTTAATATTTTTGGGACTAAGATTTTCCTCTCTTTCACACTTTTGTTTTTGGCATCCCGAAATCTAACCCAGAATTCAATTTAAAAAAAACTTACACATCACGTACAGTCATATAATCCCATACTAGGCATAGCCTATACTATAATAACCACATAACTAGGTAATGTTGATAAATATTCATACTATATACTAATACACTCTTGTAAAGGTTTTTCACTCATAATAGGCTAAGCTTTTACGTTTTAATGCGAATACGTATCACCTTTAGTACCTTGACCAAATTAAACTCAAATAGTTAACGAAAACCGTCTTAACTTATTTCATTATGCAAAACAAAAGAAATTATACCATAAACTAATAAAACTTTCACGGTTTCGCTTTGTACAACCTATTTATCAAACCGAAGCCCCTCTGATAACGAGAAAAAGTATTCAAATGAATCTGCTTGATAGAAATCTCTTAATAAAACGGTGCTCCATCCACTCAACATTATCTTCAGTGTGGGCAAGTTAACTTACAAAAGACTTAACTTAGACACGAAACAAAAGAAATACAAACTTTGGTACTGAATAAAAATAACGAAATCAGCGGTCCTAATTCATTTTCAAAAGTGAAAGTTCTTGTGCCCATGCTTTGATTGTCCGTGACGACAACGATACGATTACGATACGATGTTAAATGTTAAAAATACAATGTTTATAAGAAAGGTAACATTAGATTGCCCGGTAGTCTATTTTAATTAACAGCCTCGGTGGCTAAGCTGCAGCGTATGCAACTGCTGTGCATGAGCTCTCAACTTTAATCCCCAGGTCGGACTAAATGCTTGCATGATCTGCAAAGCAAAAGTCTACAAAGCTGTCTAATAGTACAACTTTGTGTGGGACTAAATGGCGTTGTGTGTCAAATATACGAAAAGAATATTATAATAACGTATCATATCTAGTTGTCAAAAGCATCTAAAATTTTAAGAATTCTTACAACAAAGAAATGAAATATAAAGTCCTTGTTCCTATTTCTTATAGTATAACCAGTTAGGCATTAATTCAATTTGTGCGAAGTATACCCACTAAATCAGAAGCAAGTGAACTCATAACTCACAATTGTTATTGCTACATTCGTGTACCGAGCGTACTACATAACTATTTAACGTTCTAATGGCTCTAAATTTAGCGCCTACAAACGTATTCAACACCGTTACGATTACCAGTCGTCGCATGTAAACCCCAAGGGCAAATAACACGAGGCTGAAATAAAATTAAAGAAAAAACGTAAAAGCGAAAAAAGTTCTGGAGCAACAATGGCGTTCTCCGCGACAAAACACATTGCCAGTATTAAAAGAGTTCGTGAAAGTTTTCTTGTTCGTTCCAAAAGGGAAAGATGAAACGTCTTATAGACAGGAGAAATCTCTTAGTGTATGCGAAGAGATGGAATGATGTATGTGAGATAGGGCCGTATGTTTCTGTTGACACATTGGCTACCGTAGACGGCTGTATATGCCTTTATGGAAGTAAAGACAGTGTATATACCACACTCAGGTGTGTTCTTTTCTATCTATCCTTTCATAACTTATGTTGTTTTGTGTGTATAATTTTATTTTTTTAATCTCTTATCTTGTCAGTGTCTCATGGTAGGCTAAAATCACCGTTCTAAGGATAGGTTTGTGTTCAACATTGGACTTTAAAAGCTGCTTATGTTGATGAAAATTCTTAAATGAAATTTAGATCGATTACATCAACAAACGAGCAAAAAATATTCCTAAATGGTATTTTCAATTATTATTTCTTGTTATCAAATTGGTTTCATTTGATATGATGAATCGATAGCAATGAGATTTCCTAGAATTTATACGTATTTGCGCTAAACATGGTTGGAAATTAAATGTAACGATAAAGACGAATTTTTTTTATGGAATTGGGGCAAACGAGAAAACGTATCAGCTTGTGGTAAATGATTATCGCCGCCCATGGATACTCGTTACACCAGATGGGAGAGGTTGGGGTATGAGCCTCCGGTATCCTCACTCACTCGGTGAAACACAGTGCAAGCACAGTTTTACACCGGTTTTCTGTGAGGCAGTGGTATCGCTCTGGTCGAGACGGCTAATTCGTGCTGAAGCTCTCTTGTGATAGTACACTAACCTATTATCATCATCATTAATCACTGATGGACATAAGCCTCTCCGATTGCACGCCACTTAGTTCGATGCTTGACGATGGTGTCTTCGATATTCTAGATCATATATATATAAATATTGTTGTACCTAAATGTATGTACAATTAATTTTGACACTAATTAATAAGATCAGTTCAGATTATAATTGCTTTGCAAATTCTTTATAATTCACTTGTTAATTTGTAAATTTAAAACAAAACAGATTTAAGTTGATAACTATTCGTATTGAAAAGAGCTGTCTGGCAATAATGTTAGACTTCACCTTGTCGACTTCAGTTTGATAAGGTCATATATTGTCTCTCAATTTAGAATTCAAAAGATATTTATGCTTGCCTCTTAGTACGCAGAGATCGTAATTAGACAACAATTCGTTTAAAAAAGTGTCTAGTCAGTAGATACAGAATTATGCGCAATAAAAGGTCTAGATTAGTATTTCAAAGATTGTTTTCATTTTAATGTAATTATTTTTATAAAAGCTTTATATAAAACTGACTGATTTTTTGTTCCATTGGATAGTGATCTTTATCCATCCAGAAGAAATTATTGTGTAATTAACAAGAGTGATTATTTTGTGTCTACTAGTATATTATCTGTTTTATGTATGTATTTAGATATATACATGTATGTTTATTGGCACTCTGGTCACTGTGGTAAAGGTTCTACCTAGTTTCGAATCAGAAGGCCCAGGATGGAAGTTTTGAAGTTATTGCTGCTAATTTCTCGGGAGTATAGATAATGAGTCGGACTCGCTCACCGAGATTCTATACGTACTTTGCAATATTCACATCCAGCTCATTCATATAATACCCAATTGGAATTAATAGTTCACTTTGAAATTTAGACCTCTTATTTTTAAAGTTTTATCTTAAAAAAAAGGAGGTCAGTCAGACAGACAAACGGACACAAAGTGATCTTATAAGAGTCCAGTTTTTTTTCTTTTGAAGTACAGAACCTTAAAAAGTACTATTTCGAAAAGTACTTGGGTTGATGACGAAATCCACCAGCTTTGGTATACCGATGTTCAAATCTGTACGATAAGCGATATTCTATACAAAATAATATGGCCTACTCTTAACGATAGTTTTATATCTTTAAAGCCAGGTTTCTTGCGTCTTATCAGCGATGTCACACTCTCCAGACTTCCCGTTATCTTTCGGCGAAAGGTAGATAAAAATGACAAGAAAAGAATATATAAAAAAACGATCAATCGTAAAACACACGTATTCACTTAAACGTATATATAAAACACATTGGCAGAAAGGTATTAAGGTCAGGGTACACGGTACAACGCGTACCAGCAACGCACGGATCGCGAAGAAGAATCCTTTTGTGTGTGTTGCCACTTTAAAAGTATTAGTTTTTCCGAATCCAATTTCAACTTGTGCAGTTTTTTGTGAGTCCGGAATTTACTGAAACTAACGTGAACATATCGGAATGTTAGTGACTAATGGTCAACTTCCAAGTTTTCGTGTTTGTCGAAGGAAAGAAACTAAAGTTTTTTTTGTAACATTGATATCTAATTTGATAGCTTTACTTTAAGCTTTTCACCAAGATAAAAACTTGTAACATGAAAAAATTATCGAAATGACATGTATTTATTTGTTTAGAATGTTTTTTTGAACTAAATGCTATACGACAACATATTAGTTAAAAAATTTGTACTATAATCGTAATAATCTCTCTATGATAGGCCAATATTTTTTAAGGTTGTCTTCATTAGAAAGAGGTTTTGACTGAAACAAATTATTTCATTTCTGTTATAATATCAACGAAATTACTAATGGAAATTCTTCTAAAATTATTCTTAATCGATCCATTTTATTTCCTCAAAGCGTTCTTATATTTACTCTTTAGATTTGAGTTAAATCTTGAGTCAACAAAACTTTGCTGCTTTGGAAATAAAAAGAATAATGTCTAACTGTTTTTACTGAACATATGAAAGTAATTTTATTTGATTTATGGGTTAGAAGAGGCAATCTGTTAGCGTAGGAATAAATGTTGCTAGGATTCTTTCTAAAATATATTTTCAGATTGAATAAAATTGATAGTTGTACTGTTTAGCGATGAAAAATTAATTAATTTTATCTCTTGAAAATATTTATTTTATAATTATATTGTGGTTTGTGAGAGAGTGATTGTTGATTGAGGCTTGCCAGTACTCGTATTGCTTTCCAGTACTCGGCGATTCTATTGAAAAGAACACAAAACAAATCTTGATCTGACCAAAAAAGCCCAAAAGTAAACCAGAAAAGCCAAAGAATGATGAATGCATACAACTTCTTCCTATTTTTGGATTTCTAATTGACTAAAAATTTAATTTGCTTTTCAGTCAAATAGAAAATGGTGAACATCACTTAGGATGTCTTACGCTATACGATTGTGGGTGTTGACTCACATAGTAATTTTTAATAACTAAAAGAATTTGTTTTCGACAACGAATACATGTATATCTCCATAGTGTTTTATTTCTCTCATTTCTTTTGAAGTTGGGCCGTAGTTGTGTAGAAAGTTTGCGGAACGACGTCCAGGTGAAAGAATTTCCCATTAAAAAAGGACAGCCGAATTGGCTGTAAACAATTCACTCCAAGTCCTTTATTGGTTTTATCAAGCGCGTGTGTCAGATTCTCGGCTTTTTACCCCTCAGACTTTCCTTTATAAAGGAACGAACAGGATTCTTTTAAAAACTGCTCTTCATTCCAACTTGCAACTAATTCGAAGTTGGGTGTACAACTTGTTGTCCTTTGTTTTTATGATCTTTTATAGCTCGGTCCTGATTTAAGGGCGTAGTAGTTTGGCGTAATTACAATTCTAATTAGTGGACTTAAACATTAAATTGGAAGCTTAGTTTGATGTGGGTCAAATAGAAATAATTTTATATGTCCTTGGCACGAATTGTGCTGTAAATTCTTATAATAATAAAAGTTATCGATAACATTTTGGCAGTTGTAGTACAGCTTTATAAAATGTTCCAGAACTTGTGTGTGCTTGATAGTAAGTAATCAAGTATGCCAAATAGGTCGCCAAGAAACTTTATACATTTATATATGCTTCTTTGACCAACTTAGTATGCTTTTATATTCAGTGAGCTTGAACCAATGAAAAAACACCTTCACTTTATATATTTGTTTTTAGCAATGATGTTTGCTAACTGTATAAAAAATGTACTTTTCAAACACATTAGGAGCGATTCTATCAATCTCCACCAACTCTTAAATTGCCATGAATTTCTGATCAAAAATGTTGTGTGGTGCTAAGAGCATTTTTTCATTTGCGCGGCTAAATTGGGTCGATCTTTACCGACATGTATTACCTACTTATTTCAAAGGTATTCACGAAATTTTGTTCAAGAATCTCAAATATTTTCAATCGACATATAAATTAAATTCATTGAAAAACTAATAAAAAAGTGCTGCCTCACAAAAGCTATTAAATTTCGCAAAACGCAGTAGTAATACGTGCAATGAATTAAAAACTACGTGGTATTTGAAAAAAATCGATTTGGTCTAATTTAAGTGAAGAGACTGAGATGAAACCCAAAAATAAAAGCTTTTAGGTTATTCTGTTAAACGTGGTGAAACCGCAGCAGTCGTGGTTACGCCGTCATCCAATTTAGAATTGCACTTCGCGTATTTTACTATAATTAATCAAATGAAACGGATTTTTTACTCTCTTACGAAGTAATATAACGGTAAATACTTTAAAAACATCTACGACAAATACTCATAATATTCTAAAATAATACATATATAAAACAATTCTTCCGAACCGAACAGATAGTTCAACTACAAGGACTGCCCTTTGAATCCCCCCTCCCCACAATTGTACTGTATTGTCAAAGTCGATTAGGTGAAAACACCAAAATCCACTGTCTGCCGGTGTTGATCAATGCGTATGCGTCGATAAATGCGTAGAGCCTTATGAGAAGAATACCGGCAGAAAAACTCATGGCCACTCCTTTTAAAAGTCATATCTTAAAGTACAATAGTAGTTAGTAAGTATAACATGAATGGTTAATAGTATGCAAGCTGTAAATATGCTGCTTACGGCAAGCTAATTTCAAAAATACATATATCATTATATAAATTCTAATCAATAGGGCTAATGATTTTATATAAAGATGTTAATAAATTTTCAAATCCTATGAAATCCTTTAGATGTGGTTTTTAGTTTATAACCAGTGATGTTAATAATTGTCCCGGAACCTAACCAGGCAACGCATGGCTTCAATTCAATAGAAACAAATCTCTAAAGAACCTTTTTATTAACTGATTGATGATATCGAACTGTTCGTTCAAATTAATGTATACACGTTTTGAATGCTGAATCAGAGCACTCATTTGTCTAGTTTGGTTTTTTGCATCCATTTTGTAATACTTCTGTGTTACTTTCGAGTTCTCGTTAAGTAGACGTCATTTGTATTTGTTTGTACTCCGTATGTGTAATGAGTCTTTCGGTTTAATGTTTTTAGTAATCTTTTTTTTGTAAATCTGTAGAAATGCAGAATATTTTTCCAAGTGCAAGACAGAATATAATGAAAGATAAAAAAGTTAAGAAGGCTTTGTTAGGCATTTTCTCATTACAACTCATGTTTGGTTGACGGTAATAGGTTTGTCCTATTACGTAAGTAGGACTTAAACTTTAGTTTTATGGAAGGGAAAGTGGGAAAGGGGTAAACGAGCAGACGTAGCGCCTGATGGTAAGCGATTACCGCTGTCCATGGACATCCGTAACACCCAAGGCGTTACTAGTGCGTTGCCGGCTTTTGGAGGATGGGGGATGTGTTAGGGTATGGCGCTTCGGTATCCACACTCACTTTGTGAAACACAGCGCAAGCGCTGTTTCACACCGGTTACCTGCGAGGTCGTGGTGGTATCACTCCGGTCGAGTCGGTAGATATGGTGATACCTAACCCTGTGACGATAAGGAAATAAATATAAGGACAAAAATAGTTTTTTGTAGAGAATGAAATGTTATTGTTACTTTAATATTGCAGTTTTTTTTGAGTATTATCAGTTTAGGGTCAAAGTAGGCTCGACGGACCATGGAAATAGATTAGGTATTAAAATATTAAACTTTCTTAAAACTATAAATAAAAGAAATAAGAATAACGTTCAGTACCTTAGATAAATAAGTACTTAACTATAATTTGGCGACCTTTCAATCTATTTAGACCTTGCTGGCCTTGTAATAAACGCAATTAAATCCCGTCACTTTCAGTTTTAACGTTATTCGAAAGGTCGTAACGAAGTCAACCACAGGTTCTTGGTATTTACCAAGTTATTAGGTATAATTTAGTCCTGTCAACAAGTTGGGATATTTAAAACATAAAAGGTTTAATAGAAATTCAACTAAATACAGAAACAACATGTAATATTTCTCTGTTACGTTGTGGTAACGACAGTTAACTGTAACGGTTTATTTTATTTACACATATTATATTATTCGCTTTTAAAAATAAAGTAATCGCCTTTTGATGTTTATATTTACGAGTACCCTTAGTAGAGGTAATACAGGCCCCAAATGGGAAAAATGGAAGTACAACCTCCCCCAAATAAATAGAAACAAATCTATTCATAATTTACAGAGTTTCGGGGTAACATTCATACGGATTGTATGATCTTAAATTAACATTTTGATGACCTGTGCTTTCTACATGTATATATCCATACTTATATTATAAATATAGCTCATAGCTCAGTTGCACTCGGTGATTAGAAACAATCACCAAGGGTAAGCAACAACAGGTGGTCAGTACCTGGATGGGTGACCGCTAGTGGCATCTTACCATGAGCATCTCTGTGATTCAGAGGTCACATTATGCAGTCGGTCCCGGTTGTTATCACAGGATAACAGACGTGAAGCTTAGTTGGAGGCCTTTGAGTAGCTTAAAAACTTCCAACAGTAAGATTACGTTGCCACAACGTTGTCTTGCCCGTCTCCAACCTGCACTTGGCCAGCATGGGGACGTATGGCCATAACCCTCTCCTGAGAGGAGACCCGAGCCCAGTAGTGGGACATTATGGGTTGTTGATTGATTATAAATGCGAAAGTAATTTTGTCTGACTGCTCTACTTGCACGGTCAAACCGCTGCACCGATTTCAATTAAATTAGGTATGGAGATACTTTGATTTTTGAGGAAGGACATTGACTACTTTTTGC